>JAGFBZ010000870.1:4200000-4546727 GCA_018398805.1 Hirundichthys speculiger | reverse complement strand
CTTTCTTCTTCAAAACAACAATTTAGTTTTGCATGCTTCATATCAGTTTCTGACGCAGATCCTGATTGATTCTTGCATTCATGCCCTGAGCTTATCAGAATTTGTCATGTCTGCTTTCCCATCCACTTTTTGAGGATCAACCAAAGGCTCTTGATGCAATTCCTGGCCACAAATTCAATTTTTTTCAAAGCCATTCTCTCTCTTTGATATAATTGTTGCCTTGTGACATGGAACTTAATCATGCTGGACAAAGCACATCATCACCAAGTTGCTCCCAGACTGGTTGGAGAAGTCACTGATGGAGGGCGTTTTGATACCATTCTTTATTCGTGTGTGTATTTCGGGAGAATAGCAAGCATACTTGTTTTAAACCTTTTGATGACGCAATTGTTAGCGCGACAGAAGCGACAGCCTGTGTTGCCATGTTTGATTGATTTCCGCAGATACGTATCAGACTCGTTTTAGGGTGTATTTTAAATAGGGTTCGCTGAAAACCTGGAACGGTTTTGACCGTGCGTGAACTTTGAAAGAGCGTCGTTCACAGTTGCCCAAATGAACTCGTTCACATCCGACGCTTGTCAAAGGGAAAGAGCGCGTTCAGTTCATGTTCGCAGAAAATATTAACTAGTTTGTGAACTTTTGTTCAATGAACGTGTTCAGGTACAACACTGGCATAATACAGTACTCATGGAAGAATTCATCGTTTATTCAAGTTATTCAGTTTGCCAGATTTACCAAACTGCTGGAGGGGAACTTCTTCTGAGACAATATAGTATAGTATAATAGTCTTATACCGTCTGATTTTTGTATTTCCTGCAGAATTTCTGTTCTGGGGTGTTTTTCTTGAAAGAGGTGGCTTTTTTTTTCTCCGGGGTCGGTCTCTTTATCTTTAGGCGTGCTGCAGAGGTATTACAATCACCAACTGCTATTGATGACCAAGCTCTACAGTGGTGGTGACATCATCCTTAGCTTAACTCCCACAACATTCTTCACTGCTGCTGAACCTTTGACCACAACTGTTCAAGAAGTGGAAAAAATTAATTGCACTTTTGAGTACTCTATCAGATAATTTCCCCATTATAACTAAAAAGAAGAACTTATAATATCTATAATAGGCTGTTACATTGAGATTTTGCCAAAATGGTAAATGGTATGATTGATTCTACTCTTATATCCATCCATTAAATCTTAAACTTCTCAGATTAAAACAGCAGTAAATGGCTTGTATGGCTCTGCCTGGTTATGGTCATGAAATCTGCCTGACGAAGAAAAAGTTTAATATATAACCCGCCAAATATCACGTCATTTAAACTCTCGCCTCTTACTGATGTATGGAAACTATTTAACTGACTTAAACTTCTGATTCAGTCAAGTTGGCTAATGGGTTGATTCCTAGAATGTTGAACTTTGGAAGTCAGCTCACTTTTATTATTGAAATGTGTTGAGTCCAACAGGATTGTCTTTTTTCTGGCTTCCTGTACCCATAAGCCTTTGTTTTGTGCTGCAGTTTCATATGGTCATTATTTGTCCCTGGCTGTTCTATGCATAACTTGGACCAGGTCCACAGAGAGGAAAGTACATGCTCACAAAGCAGAGGTTAATACATGAACAGAGGAACAAGATTGGGAGGGAAATCACTGCGGAGCTGCTTCTAAAAAGCACTTTAGGGTTTAATTATATCAGAAGATTGCTGCTTTTGAACTCACTCAAATATACAGCCATTTCACTGAAGGCCTCAAGTGGAATGGCCAACAAAAATATGTGTGTGTCAAAATGGGTAAGTCAGGGTGTGTTTCTGCAAGGTTGAGCACAGTGGGACCTTTTTAAATAAAAACAGAGCACCAAGTAGACTAATTGATCACACATGTTAGATTGGGGAGCATGAACACTGCATGTGTTTTTGTTGGGAATAAGTGTGATTTAACATCCACTTGATGCCTTCATTTATGCTCATCTAGCTGACGTGTGTGGAAATTGCTTTCTGTTGGAGAAAAGTCCACTGGGGATCCATTCAGCTCAGAGACAGTGACAGGCCTGCAATGCCGCCACCCCACCCCTCTTCTTTGTGTCCCCCCATTACTCTCCCACCATCTCAGACAAACGTCTTGATTACAATAGAATTTTTTGGGATGGCTGTTTTTGAGATGGCTGTGACAAAGGAATAATTGTGATCAAGTGAGAAAGGAGAAAGAGAGAGACAGAGAAAGCTACAGTTGGAAGGGAGGAAGGTAACTGAGGATGAAGATGAAGACTGGAATTTATAAGGCTTCACTTCCTGTGATGCACTTATCATTGTTCACTTATAGGCATAAGGACAAAATAACATCAGAATATTATCCTGAAGAAATTTAAATGGTCATACTTTGTTGTATTTTCTCCTGCCTTCAGGATTCATGTGAAAAATGTGCAAATGTACAAAGTACAAACAGAAAACTCTCCTCTTTAAGAATATGGGAAGCCTACTCTGTGGCCCAGATTCCTGTATAGCTTCTTATGTACCTTATCAAGAAACAAAGAAGCTGGTTTGGCAAAATGAAAGGGAAAAAAATGATGACACCATTATTAGGACTGTAAAGATCCTCCGGTACAAATCTGAAATTAATGTTCAAGATATACGTAATAACTGATAAGAGCACCCACAGACTGAATAAAAAGTACCATTAATCAGTCAAAGGACAGAATATACAGTTGAATTATGCTTGAAAGATGCTCTGCTGAGATCCAGCAATAAAGCAGCATATGCATCCATCCACCATCGTTTCTTTCTTGTTCAGCTCTTTAAAAAGCTGCAATCCCTGCTACTAAGAGGACAAACTTGCTTGAAAGTTTTTCCTTTTGCTTTATTCATTTTTCCAGAAAGTGATTAACTCAATGCACCCCATTTTTTTTGGGCTGAAATGAGCAGCAGATGCCATAAACTGCTAAAAATGCCTGCTGGCAAGTTCATCACACTTATATCGACAGGAAGCAGATTTGTTTATAGAGGAAAATTTACGCTTTAGTTTGTAGCAAAGAAAACAAATTGTAGGTGTGATTGCACCCAAAGAGTGTGATCACATGCACATCAACAAACTAAAATGTTACACGGCAAAAGTCTGATTTTTCTTTTTTTTTTTTTTGTGAATCGCCAGACATTGATACTTGTTGAAAAGATAGCTGATAAATATATTTCCATTTCTCTTCCTGGGTGTTTTGGCCTGTTTATTCAGCTGAGGAAATACACTTAAATTGAGAGTTACTAACAACAAGATAAACTAAGAGCTTCATCCACTGCATAAATCTTATAATGTATCTGTCTCTTTGTTTGCCTGGGTGTTTTTTATGTAACGTCTTTATTCTGTCAAACTAATTATATTTCTCAGCCCTATCTTTGACAGTATGTTATTGAAACAAGGTTGTGAAATACATTAACTTGTCTCATCCTGACAGTTTTTGTTTCTTCTTCTGCAACCTTGCAGGTTTTATTTAGTGAGCGGTGGGGTGCCCCTCATCATCTGTGGGGTCACAGCAGCTGTTAATATAGACTACTATGGCAGCGGGGAGCAAGCACCATAGTAAGCCCTTGATTTTCTTCTGCTCTTTAGGTTAAAATACACGTTTTATTTTTATTTTGCACAATTCTCTGCAATTCCATGTTAATCACTCCAAAAAACAAGCTTTCATTTTTAGCTACATCTTTCTTTTTTATGCTTTTATCCTTGTTTTCAAGTACCTATGCAGAATTGTTTATTTCTGATGATTCAAGGGTATTTGTATAGCTCATCACTTTTAAACTTTTTTAAAAAATAAACATCAAATCAAAGTATTAAAATACATTGGTGTTGATGTGTGTTGCAGCTGCTGGATGGCATGGGAGCCCAGCCTCGGAGCCTTCTTTGGCCCCGTGGCCTTCATTGTCCTGGTGACGTGCATCTACTTCCTGTGCACCTTTATTCAGCTGCGGCAACACCCCGAAAAGAAGTACGAGCTTAAGCAGCTGACGGAGGAACAGCAGAGGCTGGCGGGCATTGACGTACCAACCAACTGCCACCAGGGAGCAGAGCCCGGAGCCCTGCCGGCCCCCTCCGGTGGGAGCCACTGCCCCGCCGGCTGCCCAGGTGTACCCATCAACCCCGCACTGCTGGCTAATGAGCATTCATTCAAAGCTCAGCTACGGACGGCAGCTTTTACCCTTTTCCTGTTCCTGGTCACATGGACTTTTGGGGCGTTGGCTGTGTCACAGGGTCACTTCCTGGACATGATCTTTAGCTGTCTTTATGGTGCCTTCTCCGTCACGCTTGGCCTCTTCATCCTCATCCATCACTGTGCCAAGCGCGATGACGTCTGGCATTGCTGGTGTTCCTGTTGTCCCGGAAGACGCACCGATGCCTGTTCTGGCATGCACGGACCTGCTCAAACGCGGCCCAAAGTCAATGTGAATGGAGATACCCCTGGTCATGGTCACGGTCACAGCCACTGCCACCATGACTCGCCATGTCTGGGGAAAGCGCTGATGAGCTGCAGCCACGGCAGTTTGGGTCACTGCAAGCACGCTGCCCTACCATCCTCACAAAATCACGGGACATGTCTGACACCGGTGACACCGTGTTGCGCGGCCATGCACAGCCAGCAGCTACTGGAGGAAGATCCCACAGCGACACATGTGCTGCTACATGCTGATGCAGAGGGGTGCCGGCCAGGGATCCAACTGCACCCTTGCCTAAAGAGCAGCACGAGAACTAAAGGCCGCCACTTCAGCCACAGGGCTGGGGCCGCTGCCTGTGCGGCGCTGAGTGAGAGGGAGTACGCCTATCACATCCCATCCAGCGTGGATGGCGCCAGCATGCACAGCTCACACACTGACAGCCCCCACAGCACACACGAGCATCACACCCACATCTGTTCACATCTGGCCCACGAAGGCCACCACGATGGGCACCACACATGCCACGGTGCTGAGCCCCTGCCGTGCCATAATCCCTGCCACAGGCACACCTGCTGTGCCAAGGCAGACCTTTTTCCTTCTCTGTGCCCAGCAGAGGCCGGAGACACGGGCGTCTTCCTGTGCGGCTGTGGCAAAGTAGCTGAAGAGGAGCCCATGACAACACATCACCATCTGGAGATGCACGCTGCACGCAGACAATCCTACCCCCAGAACCCCCCCAATCAAAATGGGATTCTAAAGGGGGGCCTGCATGAAGGCCTCTTGTACACATCAGACAGCACAGGGAACATACGCACCGGACCCTGGAAGAACGAAACTACAGTGTAGTGTGGGAAGCTGAAGCAGGGGATGATGCTGACAGCACTCCTGTGTCTTCCTGCCGAAATGAATCGTCGCCTCCCTTTTAAATTAAAAAGACAAAGTGAGAGAGAATTGACAAAAATTTTAAGCATCACAAACTGTGAGAAAATTTTTATTTTAGTGTCCACACATTTTTATGTGTGCTGTTTATTGTACAGAAATCATGCAAATGCTAATGGTGGAGCATCCATAGACAGATCAGAATCTCTTCTGTCACAGTTAGTGAAATGTGTCACACATCATACCATCACATGTAATTCAAGGTATTTCCACAGTTTCATATTACTAGAGATCTGACTCTTTATATATACAGTGGAGGAAATAAGGAATTTGATCCCCTGCTGATTTTGGCAGTTGTCATACTAAGAAATAAATGAACAGTCTCAGATTTTTATGGCAGCTTTATTTTAACAGTTATAGAAAGAATATTGAAAAAAAAATTGAGAAAATTACATGAAATGAAAAATAAAAATTAATTTGCAAGTCATTGAGGGAAATAAGTATTTGATCCCCGACCAACCTTGACCAGTGTTGGTTCCCACAGACCACTACTATACTCCTAATCTCACTGAAGCAATTACCTGCATGAGAAATAGTCACCTGTATTAAAAGCCATCTGCCCACAGACTCAGTAATACTCCACCATCTCCACCATGGACAAGACTAAAGAGCTGTCAAAAGATGTCAGGGACAAAGTTGTTGAACTCCACAAGGCTGGAATGGGCTACAAAACCATAAGTAAGAAGCTGAATGAGAAGGTGACAACTGATGGTACAATTATTTCAGAAGTAGTGGAAGAAGTACAACATGACTGTTAATCAACCTAGGCTGGGGGCTCCATGGAAGATATCACCTGGTGGGGTCTCAGTGATCATGAGAAAGGTTAGAGATCAGCTGAGAACTACACGGCTGGTTAATGATCTCAAGGCAGCTGGGACCACAGTCACCAAGAAAACTATTGGTAAAACACTGAGACGCAATGGTTTAAAATCCTGCAGTGGTCCAAGGTTCCTCTGCTCAAGAAGGCTCACATCCAGGCCCGACTCAGGTTTGCCAACGAACATATTAATGACTCAGAAAGAGACTGGGAGAAGGTGCTGTGGTCAGGATGAGACCTAAAATTGAGCTCTTTGGCCTCAACTCAAGCTCGACGTGTTTGGAGGAAGAGAAATGCTGAATATGACCCCAAAAACACCATCCCTACTGTCAAGCATGGCGGTGGAAGCCTTCATGCTTTGGGGGTGTTTGCTCTTCTAAGGAGGACAGGTCGACTTCACTTCACCGCATCGATGGGAAGATGAACGGGGCCATGTACCGCAGAATCTTGGGTGACAACCTCCTTGCCTCCAAAAGGAGATTGAAAATGGGTCGTGGATGGGTCTTCCAGCATGACAACGACCCAAAACATACAGCCAAGGAAACAAAGGAGTGGCTCCATAAGAAGCACATCAAGGTCATGGAATGGCCTAGCCAGTCTCCTGACCTTAATCCTATTAAAAATCTATGGAGAGAGCTGAAGCTGCGAGTTTCCAAGCGCAAGCTTCAAAACCTTCAGGATTTGGAGATGATCTGCAGAGAGGAGTGGACGAAAATTACTCCTGATGTATTTAAACCTAGTAAACAACTACAAGAAACGTCTGACAGCTGAGCTGCCAACAAGGGTTTTGCCACCAAGTATTAGATCATGTTTTGCTAGTGGATCAAATACTTATTTCCCTCAATGACTTGCAAATTAATTTTTATTTTTCATTTCATGTAATTTTCTCAAAATCTTTTTCAATATAATTTCTATAACTGTTAAAATAAAGCTGCCATAAAAGTCTGAGACTGTTCATTTATTTCTAACTAATGACAACTGCCAAAATCAGCAGGGGATCAAATACTTATTTCCTCCACTGTAATATATATATAATTTATAAAATATGTATGTATGTACATGAGAAAAACAAGAAATTGAATGGTTGTACGTATGAATATGTGTGTTTGTGCTCCAAAGCTGCAGGATGTTTTTAACACACTGAATCTGAATCTGAAGCTATCATTAGTCTCCACTGACAGTGAACCGCCGCTACTTTGAAGAACTCTTGGCATCCACATTTTAAACTACTTAACCAGCAATTTTAGACTTCATATGAGTACGTTTGCCATTCAGTCAAGCAACTTTCAATAGCTACAGGAGATATTCAAAATAATATATAAAGACATATTTTATTGACAGAGACGTGCAGATGAAGGTGAAGCTGTGGAAAAGCACAGCAACAGAAAACGAAAGTAAATCTGAAGGTCCTCTTATCCAGGTTGGTATTGATCGTGATGTTTATATGATGTCTTCATTGTTTTCCTTTTCCTGAAGAGAATCAAATGACGGCACAGCAACTGCAACAGCCAGGCCATCGTGGCTGGAGAGTTTGTTTTAAGGAGTTGTTGGATTCACGATAAGTTCTTTGCCAAACAAGCCTGCAGGTTTTTATTGTCTTCAGCTTAGCTTGCATATGCTTCACATGACAACAGAACATCAGTTTACAATTCTTTACAAAGTCAAACATTATAATGTTTATCAAAGTGACAACATGGAGGTGATGGGTGTGGCCACTGTATTTGTGGTGCACGTATAGCAGAAGATGTGTGGTAACAAAAAGCTTTGATGTTGATATTTTTCCCAGATTTTATTTTATTTTTTCAACTCTTCCTGTGTTGTTGGTTGCTGTGCTGTAATGTCCATTCATACAACTGACCAGGAAATAAAATTTAGACATTAAAATGTCTTTTATAGCTTTTCTGCCTGGAAGCAGAACTGAGGAAGTCACCGCATTAACTGTGTACATATGAACATTATTTAGGGAAACAAAGTTAACAACAGGTGAAAATGCAACGTTATTAAGCCTTCAGTGTGCTAAAATTCTAAAATTACATGCCATATCATGTACCCAGCATTTAAAAACTGAACTGGAATCCTTTCTTCTTTTGGGATTGAGGCTTCTAATAATGTTTGATCATATCTAAACTACCTTAAATTAGTCAGTTCAAGCAGCACAAGAAAAAAAAACGTACTACATTATCGGTTTTAATTGCATCACAATATGGCATTTCACAGTAAAATCTAATGCCAAGCTTTATAGGAACAAGCTGCTTAAACATCACTCTGGGGGTAATGTTCACCCAGTATTGGCCAAAGCAAAATAAGGACACATGCAAATGCAATCCCCTTTATATTTTCCTTTATATTTGATTTGTCATGTAAATGCATAGCATGCCTGTATTTGACTTTATTTTATCAGTGTAAATGAATGTCTGTCCAGCATTTTATTTGCCTTCATTCCATGCCACTGTTGCAATGTATTATTCCTCTTGGATAAAACCTCGTTCACAATAAATTTTGATATTATTTCCTGTTGATAACATACTCTTAGCAGGTCTTCAAATTTAGATCCGTCTTTTACATCAGTCCAAATCACAGCAACATCCTGCTTAGGTAAACTTGGGTCAGGAGTTTGGATTAAAGGATCATTCTTTCAATACCAAGAAGAATTACCCCTCAGAAGAGCAGAGAAAAGACTTGTTTGTGATATGAATGACGTTGTGATGCTTCAGACATAACCTGTCATACGTTTTGGTAGAAATGTTAACACTTGGAAAAAAAGAAGTACTCAAGCTGGACATATAATCACACAGCAAACTGCTTGAGCCAAACATCATCAGCATGGCACACTGACTTTTGACTCCATCCTTCCATTGTGCACTCGTCTTTGTATATAGAATTGGTTTCTGGTGAATTATTTTATATGAGATTTAAGATATTTAAGAATAGAGAAACTCTATAGGAAAAGAAAACTATGAGAAAAAAAAAACTGACCTCTCAATGTTAATACTCAGTATCTGAGTTTAGAAATGTCCTCTTTGTTTTCAGATGGCCTTTTTCTGTTAACGTCAAAGTATGCAGACTTGCCATGTATTGTGAGACTTATCCTGTCATACATGCACTACATAGAATAAGATTTGGCCTACCAGAAAAGAATTTGTCACTGAAACAGAATGATTGCAACAGAAATGGTTCTTCAGACAGATACCTGGCTGTCTGGTTACTAGAAAGAGATTTGTTGTAGTGTTACAACAACATCAAAACCACGCTGGACTGAGAGAATGTTGGTTGAGGTTAACTTTGCTGTACAACATGTGTATTTTGCTGGTGGTGTGTGTCTTAGGAGCCGCCCGAGCTCTTTCAGTGTCTGTGTTTGTTATCACGGGCTGCCGTAGGCCGCCTTCTCTGTTGTCATCAGTAGCAGATGTACTGCCCCCCAAACAAGCTTGCTGGCTTAGTTTCAGCTCACCAGACAGCTGCTGGAATATTCACCTGTGGTACTGTGACAAAACCTAAAGCCAGTTTTCACGTTTTTCTACATTGACACAGATTCCAATAAATGTATTTTTTCACCATGCAATGGGTGGGAGCATCTTTGGCCAATGTGTGTGCATTTCTGTGATCATACCAATGATAGCAAAAAAAAAAACCAACACCTTGTTATTCCTTCAATGCTTGTTTGCCTCTGTTTATATCTTTTGACAGCATGATTGAAATTGAGATGTCTTATGGAGTTGCTGCAGGGGAGGAGTTCAAATGATAGCAAGATTGTCTGCTGCTGCTGTTGTTGCCTGTGCTAGTGTATGTGTGTGTCGCGTATGCTCTTGTGTACGTGAATGCACAGACGTTAGCATGTGCGCATAAAACACTGGAATTGAGCCAGTGTGTCTTCTGTGCGTCATGAATCACACCCAGACATGACAGGCCATAAAATGCCTGAATACATTTAATAATACGCAAGTGTTTTTTTTGCTGTCTCTAAGGCCACAGCTCTCTCTTCTCTTCCTTACCGCCATCAGATTATTACAACTGCTGTCCCTACAAAAGGTGAGTCACAGATCCCATCTTCCCAAGAAAAAATTATTTTGTGTGCAGCAGTGGTGACCATATGGATCATTCAATTCAGTTCAACTTTATTTGTATGACATCCACAGAAACTGTCTCCAGGTGTTTTTTAGAGAGCATAACCCCTGAGAAAATACTATTAACTATTAATAGTGTTATTAAATCTTAAATGAAGAAACAATCGCAAGTAATTAAAAAAAAATAATAATTTAGCAGGAGAACAACCTTTAAGCCAAACAGTGGTAAGGAAAAACTCCACTGCTCAAGGTAAGAAACCTTTAAGAGGGGACCTTCCTGCCAAAGGCCAGCTGGGTAAAGGAAGAAATGAGGAGGGAAATAGGACAGAGAGAAGAGAGGCACAGATATCTTGGCAATATTATTTAGGATCAAAATTATAAATAATTACTCGTTTATGTGGAAAGACCGTCATTAACATGAATTAACTGGTACCTGTCAGATAAATATGATTTAAAGCAGTCTAGTGCTGTCCCTTTATTACATGCTCTAATCTATGCAGTATAAAACTGTGATTGATGGTATCAGAAGCAGCACTGAGGTCCAGCAGAACCAGTATGGACACTAATCCACTGTCTGTGGCCATGAGGAGGTCATTGGTGACTGACCAGTGCCATTTCTGTGCTATGATGTATTCTGAACCCTGACTGAAAAACTAAATAATTTCTATACAGGTGGTCACCTAGCTGACAGGGAATTACTTTTTCCATAATTTTAGATATAATAAAAGGTTGGACATGGTCTATAATTGTCTAAAATGTTTGGGTCAGGAGATGGGTTTTTTTTTTTTTTTTGAGTAAAGGTTTGATTACTGCAACTTTAATAACCTGATTTTAGGGATAGGTTCATCTGATCTAATGTTGATGTACCATTAAAAGAGAAAACATTTTTGAGTAGTCGAGTTGGGATGGGGTCTAATAGACACGTGAACAGTTTAGCTTTACTTGACAGTCGAGGTCAAAACAGTTTAGAGTTAGGTCTGGACAGGAGGAAATTACTGAAACTGTAGATGTAGTTGTTGATTGGGCTTAGTTGATTTCTTCTCTAATTCAGGTAATTTTACCGCTAATGAAGTTTATAAAGTATCCACTACTGAGAGCTGCAGGAATGAACGGCTCAATGAATAGGGAGTCTACAGATTTACAAGAGTACCACTTTCTTTCATCATGCAAATATGCAGCTGTATGTTTAACAACTATGGATTCAGCTAAAGGTGCATGCATGTCAGGCTGTGCAGCTTTAAATAGTGAAAACTGGAAAAGAATGCCTCATGGTGTGGTAATAGTAGCGGTTTGACAAAGGGAGACATTCATTCTGCCAGACTGGCATCTGTTTTATGAAAATGTAATCAGAGGTATTCAACAGATGTGTGTTTTTGGTACATAGATTCATTTAAATATCATCTTACCAAAAACAGGTTTGCACCAAGGAGGAGGGGTGAGTAGAAAAGTGAACATGTGGCCTGCTAAAATGCTGATGCCTCTTTAAAAAAAGAAAACGGGAGATGATTAGGATGCCACCGTGGTCTTCATCTTTGATTTGTCACATACCACATTATCTTGGCTCCAATTGCCTTTGGCTCACTTGCTCTCCTTCTGCACTTCTAAGTTGTGCTCCTCCCTCCCCTCAGTAACTAATCCCTTTCCTTCAGATCCAGTCTTGGCAGATGAGACTTGTGATAGAGGGCTATGATGATGTCATGCTAATGCTATTCTTGACTGAAGTAATATTCTGGAGACTTCATGGTGGAGGAGTCAGGCTGAGGGCAGAGAGTGAGAACAGAGCAGGTGGCCTTGAGGCTGTGTGTTTGTATTTCTGTGTGTGTTGAAGAAGACGGGGTCCAGGATTTATAGTTTGAAACCTAAAAGAGGGAAAATTAGTGCAGCTAATTTTTGTACTAGTTACACATTAGTTACATATTGGTAATAGCACTGTTATCAATAGCATTGTTAATATTCTAGTGTTGGAAACATAAATGACATTACTCTTTGGGTTATATCACACTGTTTTATCGTTGCTCATTGTTTTTATCATACTGTTTTGTTTAATGAACCATATGTCCACATCACAGTGTCTTAGATCATTCTTAGTGTATGTTTTGTCTTTACTTTATATCAGAAATGTAGGAAACTAGCCCAGCTGTAGCCGGTTAGAAACACGTGTTTGGAAACAAACACCTGGCCAGGTAGATAGAATAGCATTGTGGGATAGGTAACCATTCTTCTTTTCAGTGGATTGGACCAGAAGAGGACCACCTGAAGACAACGGGTTGGACGTACGAACGGAGGACCGGACCGGCCAACGGGAGAGCCAAGTCTAAACCACAGCTCCTCCCCATATAGTGACGCACATTTTTGTATAAATCGTTGTTGTTTTGTTTAGCTTGGTCTTCTTCTTCTGCTCTGCAAAAGGGCCGTGACCACGTTATTGCACTTAAACATCTGTGTTGTACTTACCCGACCAAGACTCTCCTTTCCAGCAAAGAATAAGCAGTTAGAACCTTGTGCATGTTTGGTAGCACATATCTGTGTGAGAAGCTCTTCTCAGTGATGAAGATTAACAAAATGGCAGATAGGAGTCGTCTCACTGATGAGCACCTCCAGTCCATCCTGAGAATCTCCACAACTCAGGACTTCACACCAAACATAAACCAACTAGTCGCCAAAAAAAGATGCCTGGTGTCCAGTTGCGATCCTGACATATTCTTTCACTTTGATACTTAAGTCTATTTCGGTGCAATTGTTAATTTTATTTGTGGACATCTTTTACAAACGCTATGTTCACAATCACAGTAAGAAAAAGCACAACTCTTTTTACTAATATCACAAAATCATATTAAGCTGATATATATTTAGGTTCCAGCTGGCTCAGTGTAACACAGATTTATAATATTTCAGTCAAGGATATTTAATTTAACTCAATTTCAACTCACTCAATAAAAAACAAAAACAAAACTGGAAGCAAAAAATATATATTGCTTTAGCACAGACAGGATAATTGCTTTATGGTGCTTTTCTCGAGACCTTTTTAGCAATGCTTGTTGCTCTGATTAATACTGTCCTCAAATCATCAAGCGTTCATTCTCTCAGTGCATATAATTTGATTTTTATCTTCCACAGGTTGATGGTGGGCTAATTGCAGCTCTGCACTTACCAAATGACAGTTTCAACAAAATAAGAAAACTGGAATTGCAGGATGGAGGCTGCTGGACAGATAAAAGTTAAGTGAAGGAATCTTCCTAATTTTTTTTTGAATGTTTTTCCAAAGTCAAAGGCTCCTAATTTGCAGGCTTTGTATATGTGTCTGTGTGTGTATATGATATGAACAAACATGTACACACATATGTACACACATACATACATACACGCACACATTATATATGTATATTAGGGCTGTCAGTCGATAAAAATTTTAAATCACCATTAATCGCAAGATTTTCATAGTTGACTCGTGATTACTGGACGCACATTAATCACATTTTTTTAATGTTCTGTTTATCTATCCATCCATCCTTCCATCCATCCATCCATCCATCCATCATCTATACCCATTTTGTCCTATACAGGGTCACGGGGATCTGCTTTATTTTTTTGTTTTAAGCCTTTAGTTTGAAAACTGGAAGTCTTTTTGGGGGTTTAACTCATCATGTTTCTTTGGGTATTTTGTCGGGGCTGCTGCTTGACCACAGCGCTGTTCCTGAGAGTTTTAGCCACACTCACTGAGCTTGGAGGGTTGATGACACTTGTGAAATGTCTGGTATACTTATATCTACAAAATGATTCCAACCTGACTGAAATCGATGCCGTATCATGATGCTATGAAAGTTTAAAGAGAAAAAGAAAACAAGCGAGTGTCGGATTTGAAACTAACTTTACCACACTCTGCGGTGCTAACTTCGTTCACAGAGAAAATAAATAAAAATAACCTTTTTCTTCTCAACAGACCCATCTGGCAGCACCTTAAGGCTAAACTTGCCGTTCATAAGACCCTTTTCTGTCGCCATGTCTGTCCCACACGTTGACTGTAAATACACTTATTGGCCGAGAGTCTTATTTACAGAAATGTGTGTGCGTTAATCTCGCATTAAAGAAATTAGTGCCGTTTAACAGAATTTGCGTTAATGTGTTATTAACGTGTTGTTTGTCTATATGTGGCCCTGCGATGGACTGGCGACCTGTCCAGGGTGGACCCCTGCCTTTCACAACAGTATACAGACAAAATGACAAATGTTTAAACTGAGAAATTTGAAGAAAAAGCAAGAAATTTTAAAAAGACTCAGCTGGGAGAACATCTCGCAACTAATTAAGTTAATTGAAATCAATTCTGTAACAGATCAGCTATAAAAGGGATGTCTCAGAGAGTCACAGTCTCTCAGGAGTAAAAATGGACAGAGGCTCTCCAATCTGTGAAAGAATGCGTAAATAGATTGTGGAAAACTTTAAAAACAATTTTCCTCAACATCAAATTGCATCGGCTTTCCAAATCTCATCATTGACAGTGCATAACATCATCAGAAGATTCAGAGAAACTACATATGTGTGTGTGTGTTTATTCATTTCATTTTTTCTTCTTTAAATCTTAATGTCACTTTAAAGCATTTTAAGTTACTGTTTTGTATGAAATGTGAAATACAAATAAACTTGCATTGCCTTTATGTGCTCTGTTGTTGTGTAAAGATGTTCCAGCTTAGTTGCAGTGACGTTTATTGTCATTGTAAAAGTCCTGAAAAGGTTCATTTCGGGGCAGCCTTAGTTTTTTGTTCTGTATTCTTTTCTTCTTTGTTTATGTTTGATTTTGTTTTCTTCATTTCCTGCATGTCTCTGTTGTTCTTCCTCATTTACTTCTAACAACTTGTGTTTCGATCTTCCTCGAGTTGTTCACCTGACAGGCGAAGGCTGGAGTAGAAACTACAGATGTGGTGTTGAGGATGAGGTTTAACTATGGGGAAGTGCTTAGCACCAGTATGGCACCCTGTGCAGGAGTTCCCCTCTAACCAGTCACAATCTTGGTTTCTCTTAAAAGGCCTCTGAAGACTTATATCCCCCCCGGCTAAGCACATGAAAGTGACAAACAAAAACCCTAACCTATTTTACCTTGCTCAACCCCATTCTGATAATTCCCAGAGGCTTACTGTCAGCACATCCTCATCTGAGTTCTATGATGTGTCAGTCTAAGGTAGACTCATTTTGGGAAAAAGACCTTAATCTCTTGTTGAGTGGCATGTCTGAGTGTTCCCTTTAATTTATTTTTTCATCACAACCATGGCCCCCTGCAGCAGCGATGACTCTCTTCATTCAGCAGCTCCTTTGTCAGAGGTGTGATATGAACCAGAGACAAGTGGGAACATTACAGCGTTGTCTTACTCAAAGATGTATTTTTGCTACACAGGAAGCTAATATATCTGTCAATCTGAATAGTTCTGTTTCTTTCACAGGCTTACGTATGTCTTCCTCCCTGCCTCGTCGCGTGTCTGTGTTATCTATAGCTTCTGTTAATAGAGATGCAACACAGTAAAATTGCAAGGGGCAAAGAAAATATGATTGTTTCAGTGCAACAATCCAACAGATTATGACATAAGAGGCTGTCGCCGCAGTAACGTCAAGGCTGAAGACAGATCCCTCCCCCCATCAGTGGACAGCTGGGAGAGACACAGAACCAGAACCAGAAGAACCAGGAGGATGATGAGACTGAGACAATAGAGAGAGATGAATAAAGTGTTATCAGTGATTTCAGTCCAAAATAGCTGCTGATAAGCACTTTCCATGTGATGCGTGAACCTCACAACTGAAAAAAAAAAAAAAAATCAAATCACCAAAAACTTTCTCCCTATTTCTAGTCTACAGACAGACTTCTTGTCAGTAAATTAGCTGGTTGTGACCAAGAGGCTACATCAAGCTAGCTGGATGATGACATGACCTCAGTGTTGTATCTTTATTTGTTGATAACAGTAATTAAGTTAAAGGTTCATTGATACAGTACTGAAATTAATAGTTAATTGATATTGTGACTCATGAGTAATTAATTTGGTTAAAAAGTGTTAACTATTTACATGGAGTCGGGGGCGCTAGTGAGCACCGTGTGGAGTAGTTGTGATTTTTTAGGACTCCTGTCCTCATTTGAAATATTCCGGTCATTTACTTAATTTTTCATTTGTTTACCCAGTTTTTGCCTGATATACAGTCATGGAAAAAATTATTAGACCACCCTTGTTTTCTTCAGTTTCTTGTTCATTTTAATGCCTGGTACAACTAAAGGTACATTTGTTTGGACAAACATAACGATAACCACAAAGATTGCTCATAAGAGTTTTATTTAAGAGCTGATATCTTACCATTTTTCCATGGTTTTCTTGATTATAACCTAAATCACTTAAGTTTTTACATCAATAGCTATGGCGTTGTACTGCCAAAAACACTGCTTTTATGCATTCAGTGTTTTCTTTTCTGTCTGTTTTAGTCACATGATGACGTTTAGTGGTACCAGGTATTAAAATGAACAAGAAAGTGAAGAAAAAATGGTGGTCTAATAATTTTTTCCATGACTGTATATTTTTATCCAAGCACCTCAGGATGATAAAGCCACTGTCTGCTGCATGTCCTCCCTGTTCTCTTTCACTGCCAATAAAGGCCACTAGTGCCAAAAAAAGCATTTAAATATAAACCCCAGGCAAGTCAAAACAGCAAATCAGGTCATTATGGTTACTAATAATAAGTAATACTATCCTATCACTTTAGTCATTTTAGATTTTGTAGTCCATTTTAGAAAAAAAAGGAAGGGTGGGGAGTTAATAATTTTCCTGCAGAAGAATTTGTTTCTAATAAGGAAGTGAGTTCAGTAAATCTAAATTTAAACATGCAAAATGAATAGAAAGAATTTGATACACTTTATTTTTCTGTTTTCTCCATTTACCTCTCTTTTCTTCATTGCCTTTCAGGAATATATTCATTATATTAATTGAATTTGTTTTATCCATTTTAGAATTTTATCTTTTTTCCTGTTTTAAGCAGCAGTTTTCACCGGATTTGCCATGTAACCAGTTTTCTTGTATGATTGAGTGAGAAACGCTTGGCCATGTACATCCAGTACTCAGGGAATGTTAATTATCCAGCTGATAACAACTGTAGCTGAAATTGGACTTTTATGATGTTAATTTACAGTGAGTATTAGGGGATTCACTATGCAGGACACGTGTCCTCAGTATTTCTAAAATCCTTGCAGTCTGAGCAAATTCTCATTTAAAAGCCTACTTTCCCTTGTCGTAATGACTGTATGCTCCAGAAAATCAATCTGTCACCAGTTTCATTTGTTGTCACCAGATGAGCTCTGGGAGTCTCAGATTGCAAATGTGCACTTGACTTCGCAAAGACCCAGACATGTGGCCAAATGTGCAACTGTGAGCTCCTAAATGGGTGAGCATTCAAAAAGCACGTCAGGGTTCTCCTCTTAATGTGACAGAAATTTAAGTGGTAGTTTGCCAGTTTTCCAGTCCAGGCCTTGATGTCAGATTTCTGCTCTTTACTGCATACTGTACGGGGATGCCATCTAGTGGTTAAAAGTGGTAACTTGTTTAAAAAAAAAAAAAAGGGGGGGGGGGGGTTCCAAAATGGCCAGCTTCTGTAGTATGAGACAGAGGTCAAGTAGGAGTTTAATGTCTGAGCTGGATTGTGTTTGAGATCGTTTATTACATAGCTAGTGAAAGAATGACTGGTAATAAACTGACTGTCAGGTGGTAGATAAAATGATATTTGAGGTTAAAATTGAAGTTAAAATCTGTATGGATATGGAATTGCATTTTGTCCTTGATACATAACTCAAAGATATGCAGCAGAAAAATGTGTCACTGCTTCAAACAGGGCCACTAAACAGATTTTTATTAAGTGAAAGACTAGCCAGCTAGTCTCTTCAACTCTATCTGAATTAAGTATTCAGATAGAGGTGAAAAATGACTAAACATTAACTCAACATTAACCAAATGCAAATGTACACAGGAATAACTCATTGCTTTCTCTCTTCCTGTGTCACATTTTCACGAGGCAAGTCCACAGGTGAAGTTCATAAATGTTTGTCCTGTTCTAACATATCGAGTCATGCAGCAGCTATTTAACCTGTGCTTGCTGCAGAGGTTGTGCCAGTACATAGCTTTGTCTGCGAGGCCTCATGAATATGCCCCCCCCCCCCCCCCCCCCCCCTTACCCTCACACACACATACAAGGACACCTGTACACGACTCAAATCTGCAGGCTGTGTACATGGAGTTGTGTTTGCTGAGCGCTCCATGTCAGGATTGTGATGCAATCAGTAATTCCCCCTATCGAAGATACATTTTTCATTAAGACAAGTATTTACGCCTTCCAGTAAAATGTGTTATGATTATATAAGGATTCTTTCTGGTGATGAAAACACTACAAATATTGTACACCCCACAGTTGTAGAATCACAGACTTGAAGCTTGTAAATGTGTTCTGAAACAACAGCACCAGAGCAAATCCAAAATTATTATTATTATTATTATTATTATTATTATTGAATAAATGTCATATACCTTTTAACAAGAAAGGAAAGGTGATAAGGGGCAGAGCTGCAACTCTATGCCACAGAAACAGTAGGTAGCTTCAGCCCCTCTGGTGCTAATTGAACTGTCTTTAGCTTGGCTGGAGTTTGGACTGGAACCTTGTGCTAAGCTGATGTGTCATGTACACTGCTGGCAAAAAAAAAAGTCACCACCTGGATTTAACTAATCAAATAGGAACGAGCCTCCTATGGGATAATTACTGCATGGGCGATTATCTTTCAGCAACACGTTATTGGACCACAACTGGTGCAATGAGTTGCTTCTCATTTCCGAAACAACCATGTTGAAAGACAGATCCTGTGGTCGTGGAAAAGATGTCAGTCTGTTGGAGAAGGGTCAAATCATTGGCATCAAGCAGAGAAAACATTTAAGGAGATTGCAGAAACTACCAGAAATTGGGTTAAGAACTGTCCAACGCATTATTAAAAACTGGAAGGATAGTGGGGACCCATCGTCTTTGAGCAGGAAATGTGGCCAGAAAAAAATCCTTAATGATCGTTGATCGGCGATCACATAAAACATTTGGTGAGATCACATCGAAAAAAAACAACAGTAGAACTCAGGGCTGTTTAATAGTGAAAGTAAGAGCATTTCCACACCCACAATGCTAAGGGAACTCCAGGGATTGGGACTGAACAGCTGTGTAGCCTTAAGAAAACCACTAATCAGTGAGGCTAACAGTCTAAGGCATTATCATTTTCTCTCTTTATCATCAATTATGACCCTGCTTGTAGGCCAGTGCAATGAAGTGGCGACTGAAGAAATAAGTGTATTATTATAAAAAAAAGCTAATCAAACTTTAAAAATGTTAGGCAAAGCACAACAAACACGACAAGAGCAATAATCTGTATGTTAACACTGAGCATGCCTGATGCTTCGGTGCAGCAAGTCCATCCATGTGATGCCACTGCAAGACCAGTAGGGATGGAGAGGGTCATAAAATGTAACACCATCTTTATGAGAGAAAACCTGCTGCAATATTGTTCCAATGGTAAATCTCTGTCTTATTGGCCAAAGATTTTGTTTCAGTGTCAATAACTAACCAAAAGCACAATCACAATACACCACTTTCAAAGATATTTCACATTATTTCTGTACATTTTAAGCGTTCCTTGTCATCTCAGATGGTTTTGTCTACATTTCAAATAAGTGAAACTCAAAATCTCTCATTTTAGCCAATTAAGGACTTGCTCTTCAGATGAAAGATTAGCAGTTCAATCTCCACTGTCAGCCTCTCTAGATAGTGAACTGATAGTTTTCTTGTAAAATCTGACATATGTACTGTTGGTAACGGAGAGACTTTACTTTGAGATATATATTCATATCAAAGTAAATCTTTATAAATGACCACTTAGAAAGAGGTGGTTTACTTATGTCATACTAAAGTGACGAACAGAGATGAGCAGCAGCTGAGACAAGGCAGGTGTGGAAAATTGGAGCTGATGAGGAGGCGTGGCAGAGAGGTGACAGTACTCACCCACCACAGCATGAGCTGGCAGGGTAGACTGTGACACTAAAGATCCAAATTTGTAAAAACAAGGCCATAGCTGGCTTTCCAGAGGTGACTTCATCTCAGAGCTAGGTTAAAATGCCACTGCAGAGTACCGTATATGTGACCTCTGTTGGTATTACTGAACCAGTTTGGGCTGTTTGCTATGTTTTGAGGTGCAAATATTGTTTGGCAAGCAGTACAGTTTATTCTTCTCCTTTTAGTTAAGATCAAAACAAAAACTTTTTTGGGACATTTCAACTGTGGCTCATGTGTTCATCAGTGAATGGAGTTTGCTCAGAGGATGGGTGGTACACTTCTCCTGAACGTGATTTAGGATCAAGCAGATAGCCATTTCCTGTTAGCGTAGCACTTCCATGCTGGCAACACAAAGAAGGAAGGAAGGACTTGATGATCTTTGGTAATTATTCAACTTTCATTGGAATGCCATCACCAAATTTCCATCTATGAAATTATCCATCTCTATATGTTGATTGATTGTCTACATGTGGGCCTGTAAAGGACTAGCGACCTGTCCAGGGTGTACTCTCAGGATGTACTAAAAGGGTATGGATAATGGATGGATGGATATATGTTGATTGATTAGCATGCTAGTTTTGAGGAGGGTAAATCCTATTGACTGAACTTGGACTTAAAATCTTTTGGTTTGCTGCCTTCATAAGGTCATATATTTTGATGATCCAGTGGTAACAGCCTTTTGAAGCGTGGAGCCCCTGTGTCTACATGGGTTTACTCCGGGTACTCCAGTTTCCTCCCACCCCAAAAACATGCTGGTTAGACTAACTGGAAACCTTAATCCTGTCTAGGTTTTGTGAACATTCACCATAGTGTCATTTCATTATAAGAGTAATAGTTTTGAAAAATCTTGTTTCACTTGTAAATTTGTTTCCACTCATATCTTGATTTTAACTGATTTTCTTTATCACTTTTTAAATAATAAGTTATAAATGTGATCTAACAAAGGTAAAGGGCAAATATTAACCATATATACTGCTTGTAATTGGGATGAAGTAAAGATCTGTTGAGTATTTTAACATAAAAGTGTTTGATTGTGAAACATTAAAAACCATAACATGCAACGGGTCCACCTGACCCACGAACACTGGCTGAGTAACAACATGAACACCACACAAGAGTTTAATAAATTGATCTAAGGAGTTGACATTTCCCATGATGACTGATGGCAAAAAGACCTTGTATCTCCATTTCCTGGCCTCCACCTTTGCACCATCTCAGTTGGAATAGGATGATATACTCCAGAGTTGCTGTTTTAATGAAAGAAGCTCTTCTCTTGAATAAACTCTTCTCTCCGCAGTAATATCCACAGAATATCCATCAGTAGTTGATTTAAAAAAAAATACAAAAACACCAAAAATAGTACAAAAAAAAAAAAAATGGATGAGTTGTAAAGACAAGCTGCCAGCTTCAGCCAGTGCATTCCAGAATCAATATATAATATAAGCACGTTGCTGTTGTTGGCAGCTCATTTTCTGCAGATGTAACAACTTTTATTTATGTTTCTAGAGGGAGAAGCTGTAGGTGAAGTGGAAGGTGTTGAAAGAAGATAAGTCCTGTTACTATGGCAATGAAATGGTTCCAGTTCATCTACACGTTCATGCTGATTAAGAGGAGAAACTCTTCATCCAGCAAGCTATGCAAATGTTCCAAAATTATTTTATAATTTATAAAGACAAGTGTTTCTAAGGGACATCATGACAGATGATTATACTGTAGCTCAGGCCATTAAGATAGAAATGGAGTGAATTAATGAATGGGATTGTACTTGGACTATAATAAATTGGTCTTGGATTGAAATGTTGTTTTGTTTTGTTTCCTTGTGATCCCAAACTGGAAAAAAAAACAACTTATGTTTTAGAAAATAAACAGATGACATCATGTAAACATTGTGTAGGCCTACCTTGAAAATGTCTTAAGAAAAATAGCTCACAGTTAAATAGCAATGAATAAATCAATGATCAAATTTTTTCGACAAGAAGGGAGGCAAAAGGAGAGCCCTGGTTTCCAGATGGAACACATCCAGCCGGGTACGTTCAAGATCCATGGGGGAAATGGCGATTGAACTGCCAGGCTCCTCTGTTCATCGAGGACGCTGAAGCTGAACTTTTTAGCCTTGTTCAGGTTCTCTGATCTTTCATTTTGAAACCTTTGCAATTTCCCACATAATACCTTATAGGTTGGCTTAGTCTCTCTTTTATCCATTGTGATAACACTGTCTGCAGCGAGCTGCTCGGGCTCCACTGATTTGTCAAAATTACCGTCCTTTAAACCGTCCATGTTGACAATCCGCAATAACGTTACGCGCGTCAGCTGATTCGACACACAGTCTCAGTAAACTAAAGCGCAAGCAGTCATTTAGCTACCAATGCATTGGATTTACGCTCGCAAACGCAAAGTTGTGTGTACACAGTTAAATGATGATCATCATTAAAAGGAGTAGCTACTCACAAACACGTTGGCAGCTGGCGTTGGGTACCGTAGTTGGAGCTCCGATGTGCTGGCTCTGACGTTTGGCATTCCTTCTGTATATCCAAATCCATATATCCAAATCCAACACAAACGCGATGCACAAACAAATCCCACGCCGTCCTCAATCGCGCAATTTAAACGGGAAACCGTCCCGCGATGTTCTCAACGAGCAAAGTTTTTGACTTTTTGTAATGGCTTGACTTACTTTGCTTTTCAAACCTACAAGCCATGAGGTGTCTGAATCCGGACTATACATTAATTGACGCGTCTTTGGCTACTTGCCAGTTAAAATAATTAGATTCCACAGTTCCGTTGCGATGATACTCCACAGGTGGGTTTATTTACACCACACAAACCCATCCAAATTCACAATCCCATGACAAACACGAATCAGTGGCACATTCCTTGGCAAGAGCATCAAAAAATATCCAAACCGACGCCGACGCCGACGGTCAAAAACTGTATGCTTTCTTCTAATCAATCCGTATCCAAAACACCTGCTTATCCCCAGTGCTGTAGGTGTTTAAATAGCCAAACAATTTACCGCTCCACAGGCAGGTGGAGCCCCCTACTGGGCAATATAGAATTAACCAAACAATGAAACCCAATAAAATGTAAATAAACAGAATATAACACTAAACCATAAATTGGCTCTAACAACCCTTAATGACAAGCCGCGACCCAAATCAAGGAAAATTTCCAACTTCTCAAATGTATTGAATGAAAAGATCGTGCAGTTTGAATCAGAGATAGTAAAATAGAATATCACAATGGCAACACAAAAAAAAAAAAAAAAAGTTTATTGGTGAACCAAAAGGACAAAACCCAAAATAGCATAACCAAAATGACTAAGTGGGAAATTTTCCCTTTGATGCTCAATTAGTGGCATTTTAATTAAATCTAAAACATTTCTCTTCAGTAACTTCAGCCTCTTTTAACAGATTCAACATGCACAAACATGAAATAAAAAAGTGCAACCACTGAGCAGTAGATTCAAAAAGAACTCAAATATGTAACATTTGCTGAGTACCCACTTCCTGAATATATAACAATTTCCTATTAAAACTATCTAGTCACTTATTTAAGCATTAATCATAAAGCTGACATAACAATCACAGTATTTCAGTAACAGCCATTTTTAAGACTCAACGGTGCTTTTATGCACAAACATGAAATAAAACAGAGCAACAACTGAGCAGTAGTTTCAAAAAGAACTCGAAATATATAGTTTTAGTCTTCAAGATAAGAAAATCCATATCTCATATATTATTCTTCGTTGTATCTGTGTTTCACCTGCTCAACATATGTAAACAAACTTTGCAGGTACTTCTTCTATGGTGTAAACTTGCAGGTGTCAACTCGCATTACAGGAGATTATCGCCATCTACTGTTAAGGAGTATGAATGACACACTTTTTTTTTTTTTTTTTTTTTTTTTAGCATTTCCTTCCCCAGGCAAAGGCCCACGACCCACCGAAAACGGGTCTGCGACCCACTTTTGGGTCGCGACCCACCTATTGAGAACCACTGCTCTACAGGAAGTACTGGAGGAAGAATGGCTTCCATTGTCTGTCATTTTGACTGCATTTCCTCACCACTTAAGAACACATGAGCCATTGCTAAATAAGGTGATAAAACAAATAAGAAGACAAGAGGAAGAACCATTTCATATGCAAAAGTGACTTTTAGCACTCGTTTAATGGATGCTGTCAGGGGAATTATGGCTGAACCTCTTGTCAATATTTAAATGCAAATGATAGGCATAAAGAGCGCGAGCAGTGGAATAATAAAACTGTACACATATTAATGGAGTGACAGCCAGATCACAGGAACAAGAGAACATAATAAGGACATAGTGACAAATATGAGTCACTGAAAGTGTGGGCTCCTGTGAGCGGGGGCGGGGAGCCAACTGTGGCTCCTCTCTGGCTCACGAGCAGCGGAACATCGCATTCAGTGTGTCCTCCGCTTCTGTGGAGGTGTTGTAGTCATGACGTCCTCGCACACCAGCCCCAGCACCGGTAAGTAGGCTGCTGTCAGTGGTCGCACTGCTGTGTGCCTTCCCTCCTCCTTCCTGGTCCCACAGTCCCGCAGCGACCGCAGCCTGACTGCGGGAGGACCAGAGCAGACACCCCGCTGATGCTGGCTGGATCCGTCTGTTTCTACCGGATACGCTGCTGTCTGGACCGAAATCCACTTCACTGTTTGAGGGAATCAAAGTTGATGCAATGGAGAGCTCAGGGAACGAGGAGGCAGTCACATACCTGAGGAAAGCCGAGGACAGAGATGGATATTATGAGCTGGAGCATCTCCCTCCACTGCTGGAAGATGAGGTGAGCCAATGGAATACTTTTATTCAGTTGAAAATGAGACCAAATCTTGGTTGTTTACAGTTATTAAATTAGGCTTTATGGGGAAAATTATGTGTAGGACAGTCAACTCAAACTCCATCAAATGTTTGTTTCAAGAGTTCAAGTTAGATAAATGGGCCACTGAGAGAGACTTGGTAAGTCAGTTGGGGGGGGGGGGGGGGGGGGGGGGTTCAATAGATGCTGAAGAATTGTGCCCTATAATTTATTACATTTCATGCAATAAAAATGGTGGCAGGAGAAGCATCAACAACTTAGACTATAATTTTAAGTTTGTATTTGTGTGTGTGTGTAGTGGGGGATGATAACTAATAACTAATGGGACTAATCATTTCATTCTTGAGATTTGAAGAAGTTCCCTCCAGGCCTTTAAGAAATGCCACTTTTACTTTTACAGGAACACAAGATGGAAAGTTGAACAAGTGGAAAACATGAAAAAAAATGTTTTTTATAGCTTGAAAAATGATAGAAATCTGCTCCTGTGTAACTGTTTTACATCCAATCTTTTTAAACTTAAATCAGGATCTGTAGACAAGATTTGAATTCATAGGAAGGTTTGTCATTTCCAAGGATGATTGACTCTAATTATTATTATTATTATTATTATTATTAGGGAAATGTATTTTAAATAGCCATAGAAACCTACTCCTGTAATATAACTGTTTTGCATACATTTTTTTTTAAGTATCTGGATTCAAACAGAGACAGAAGTTCTTGGCCTATGTATCAGTTCACCATTGTTCAGATATACACTAACAAAATGATCTGTGTCCTTTAAGGCACATGGAATTGTAGACAGTGGGTACCCATATTCTTCTAAACCAAGCAAGTGGTCAGGTCCCTTCAGGGTGTCACAAGAAAACTCTTATTGAAATAAATCTTACAGCTCTCTGATGGAGCTGTTCTTCAAACTATGACATGGGCTCTTTGATGTTAAGTAAATCGTATTCTTGTATGGAATCTACAGTTTTTCACCTGATATATATATATATATATATATATATATATATATATATATATATATATATATATATATATATATTTTAGACATTCTCTGTAAATGCTAGTTTGGTTGCGTGTGAAAATCCCTTTAGATCAGCACTTTCTGTAATACTCAGACTATCTCATCTGTCCAGCCCTTGTTTCGTTCAAAGTCGAACATTATTTAAAGTTTGGTTGACGCCTCATCAATGGACACCATTTCCTTGTTTATTTGACTTAAAGAAGAATAATGTTTCTATCCATTTTCCATACCTGTATTATCCCTGCAGAGCATCCCAGGGGGCTGGAGCCTGTTCTAGTATACGTGAGGACAAGTACTCCCTGGACCTGGTTTTAATGTTCTTAGGCCCCCCCCCATTAATTGTAGAACAGACTTAAAGATGGCTAACCTCGTCAAACTAATGTCAAACCCAAGAGCACTGACTTTTTCTCTCAGTCTCACAGTTCAAAGACATGCAACACACCACCAGTCTGTTCAGAACCTTGGAACTTAGTTTATATAGGACAGTATGTTTAACTTAAGCGGGGCTGGAGAGAAGAGTGTTCTCTTGCACTTTTCTCAAGGGAAAGTGTCTATTTCTGGGGCTGCTGCTGCCGCTGCTGCTGCTTGAGGTGGCTTTTCTCTCCTCTGTAATTGTGCTCCAGTGTGATCAGATCAGTATGATTTGCTCACAATCTGCTGCCACTGTTTTGCACCTACAAGACAGTTTGAACTCTGAACAGGTAGATGCTTTGCTTGCTATCAAATGTCAAAAGAGGGAATACAGACATTAGGAATTTAACATTTCCTTGTGACATCTGGTGTGATAAAAGTAATGTTTTGAAAGAAAAACAGGCATCAGATTCTTCGTAGTTTTCGTGCAGGATTGTAGTATTTTACAATCACTGCTTTGCGATACGCCCCGCACCACTTCCGGTCCTCAAGTCAAGACCAGCTTTTGTGTTCACTTTCCAAGTGGACAGAAAATGCTCTAATAATCAGAGCGCAGCATTATGCAGGAAGCAGACTGGAATCTCTGAGGTCACTGCAGCTGTCGGGATAAATGGGGCCATTTGGTAATAACTGATCACACAGATGATGCATTCACACGACTGTGTACATGTGCTTTATGTGTGAACAACATGCCATGTACTTAGTGTAACAAATGTTCATGCTTCTGTAGAAAATGTTGGATCTTCTAGTACTTTTATACAATTTAGAGCTTTGTTCAGTACATCTAGTACGTATTACATTACATGCAAAGCTTTTATATGAGTAAAGGTGTGTTCATGCCATTTAAGTGAAGCCAGAGAACAATTTCAGGCTACAGAGTTGAAATTGTGACATGGAAGACATAGATAATCTTTGATATTGGCAGTTTTTTTTTTCAAAGATGATTTTTGATGCTAAAATGTCCTTTTGTTTCTTTTCTACTTAACTTGAATGTATGTGTGGACACCTTCAGTGTCAGCTCAGAAAGTGTGATTTGTGAAATCATGAAATACGATGAAATGTAACAGTTAAATGTAAATGATACACTGTGTGACAATGACTATAGAAGCCTCCACTACATTTACTGAACTCTCAGATGGGACTGTTAGGTAAGAGACATCTTTTGTCTTTGAAAATAGATTCACAAATAGATTTGGTTAGAAGTAAATATAATGATTTATTGCTAATTATGCTTGGTGCTAGATACCAAACCTCGTCAACTATGCATAACTATTTCAATTATATGAAATAATCATATTTTGCAAGATATGCAGCCTAATTGGTCTGACCTTCAAACATAATTGTTAATAGAAATAGTTTAGGCATGAAATATGAAGGCATAGAAATTGCATGCATAGATATTTCTTAATTAGTCATTCATAGCATTTGCTTAAAACTGAAAATGAAAAATCTTTGAGAAGATGGATTTTAAACTCATTGACATGTGCTGGATCACAGAGGTATCAGATAAATGTGAGTCAAGTCATTTTAAGTCATGTGAAACAAAGAAATAAGTTTCAGGGTTTAATGAAAAATCAGGTTTTCATCAGGTCTTCAAATGAGGTAAATGTAACCTGATAAATTTCATAATGCAAAGTGTGATGTAGGTCTCGGTGCCCTGCACGGACTACACGGATGTTTGCCACTCATCCCATCCCCGTTTCCAGTAACGTTATGTCGCGGGTTACTTTAGATCGCCTCTGTAGTAAGCATACACAAACAAATCTACACTGCAGGAACTGAACATGAGTCTCTTTATTTTCGGAAGCATCTGTTGTAGTTTGTTTATTAGTAGGGCACATAGACCTACATCACACGGTGTCATTATTTATTTTAATGAAGAAAAAAAAAATCAGGAAATCATACAGAATCACTGTTTGAAAAAAACACGGGACCATCTTTAGTAACAATAACTTCAATGTAACTTTTTTTCTGATTCTGTTATCAGTATTTCAACATTTTTTGAAAAAATTTTGCTGACTCTTGTTTACAATGCTTCTTCAGTTTAATTAGGTTTGGGGCCTTCTTTTATGCACAGCTTTTTTTAAGGTTCAATCAAAGCTTTTCAGTTAGTTTGAGGTCTGGTCTCGGTCATTGCAACATTGAGACTCTTCCTTCAGAACCATTCTGTTGTAGATTTCCTGGTGTGTTTGAGATCATTGTGCTGCTGCTTGACCCAGCTCCAGTCAAGTTTTATTGTGGGACAGATGGCCTCAAATTTGATTTGAGAATACTCTTGTATTGAGGCTGCCAGGTTCACAGGGTCCTATGGCTGCAAAACATCTCAAATCATCACCACTCCACCACCATGCATGGTAGTTGGTATGAGTTGTTTGTACTTAGACAGATGGATAAACACATCATTTATTATCTATACCCGTTTAGTCCTATAGAGGGTCACAGGGATCTGCTGGAGTCTATCCCAGCTCTCTTCGGGTGAAAGGCAGGGGGACACCCTGGACAGGTCGCCAGTCCATCACAGGGCTATGTTGTGTTTAATTTTGTTTCAAATTTTGTGCTGTACTTTATGACCAAAAATCTCCTCTTTGGTCTCATCTGACTAAATGAAATGAAAATACTTTATTAATCCCAGAAGGGACATTGCTGAAGAAGTCCCAGAACCTGCTGCGATGTCTATTCATAGGAAGATTGGCAAAGGCCTTGAATGTTTTCCACTTCATAATAATCTTTTTGTAGAATGTTCTCAAAATTGTTTGAAAATGGCCTAATAACTTTCCCAGACTGATGGGGAGCAACATTTTGCTCTTTAAGGTCATTGCTGATGTTTTGTGTCCTTGGCAGTGTGTTAACACACATCTGAATGCTCCAGACCAAAATACCAAAACAGCTGCTCCAATTAGAAAATCACTTAATCAATTAATTAAGTGTATTCAATTAGTTGCACTTGGCTGCTAAATTATTTAAGTCTAATACCATTTAGAGCTGTTGATATTTGATGATGCATTTAAGTGTTCATGGGACATGAGATAATGCCAGTCTTCTGCCTTCAGGTCTTAACCTAAAGTTAACTCTTACCTATCTTAGTGTAATAATGAAATTAACATTGAATTGTATGCTTACTTCCACAGGAAAATGTGTCCTTGGCAGACATACTTTCTTTGAGGGACAACTGTCTTTGTGAAGAGGAAGTGTGGGCTGTGTGTGCAGAATGTGTTGTGGCCCTGCAGAGCATCCGACCTTCCCACCTCTTCCACACACTGTGTTTAACTCCAGACACTCTGGCCTTTAATGCTCATGGTAATGTTTGCTTTATGGAGCAGCTCAGCGGTAAGTCAACACCACTGAAACACTGCACTGCATTTATTCTAATACTTTTGCATTAAAGGGTTTTAATGCTTTAAGTCAAGTCAAGTGGATTTTGTCATTTCAGCTATATACAAGTACACTGTAAAACTTTTTACTGTGAATTTACAGTAATTTACTGGCAGCAGCTTCGCCAGTAAACTACTGTATTTTTTACAGTACCTTCCTGTATTTTAAAAATACAGTATATTACTGTAAATTATTCTACAGTTCATTACTGTAAATTTACAACATGGTCTGATACATATTTTTAAATGTAAATTTACAGTAATTTACTGGCAGCAGCTTTCACCAGTAAATTACTGCATTTTTTGCAGTACCTTGCTGTATTTAGAATTACAGTAATTTACTGGCAGCAGCTTCACCAGTAAATTACTGTATACTGTACCACGACTACTTCTACTACTACTACTACTACTAATAATAATAATAATATTAATAATAATAATTACATAATAATAATAATAATATAACAATAATAGTAATAATAATAATACAACAATAATAGAATAATAATAATAATGATAGAATAATAATAATAATAAAACAAAGAAATGACTTTTTGAAAAATATTCATTATTCAGTTTTTATTTTTAAAAAACTGTGCAACACAAGTAAAGCACATGAAAAAAAAAATCATGACATGTGTTCATCAAGTGTAATTTCCTACAAAATACAGCTCTACTTTTCCTAATACCGTGTGTGTGTGTGTCGTGTGTCTGTGTGTGTGTCTGTGTGTGCATGCGTGTGTGCATGTGTGTAAGTCCCACTTGAAGTAACTGATGATCTGATTGATTATGAACATTATGGCACAAGAACATTTATACTGCAGCCAAACTTGCCTGTTTTGAATACCACTCTACTTTCCCTAATACTCTGTGTGTGTGTGTGCGTGCGCCGCCCCCTGCGCATGTGCATATGATCAGACAAAGTCCCACTTGAAATCACTGATCCTCTTGATGAGTGTGCTGACATGTGGATTCACTGATGTTGCCTTCTTTTGGACCAGCTTTCCGCTCTTCTTGCTTGTCACCTTTTCACGACTGGCTTTTGTGCCCCTCTCTGGATTAATGTCAATGCAGCTTCTGTAACAAAAATAAATAAATAAATAAATAAATAAATTATTTAACCCTATTTTGAATTCCATCCATTCACCCTGCAAGAGAACTCATAACTTTTTAATGGTTTTATCTTTTAAGATGATTGTTTTTTTTTGTTTTGTTATGTAACTTCTCTGCCACCATCACTCTTATAATTATCAAAATAAAATTAGTTAATTAACCCTTTACAGGCCGGTTTCTGGGATGTACCACTCATTTAAGACAAATAAACAGCCCAAAAATGAAATATTCCCTTGTTAAAGTGTTTTTTTTTTTCATCATTACATCTGTCTGATGTCAAACATGTTCATCAGTTTTTATGCTTTTTAATTATTTTTTTGAAGTGCCAAGTTTAAATGAAAAATAGCTCTCACCCTGTTAAGGACTCATTGAGTCCTCGTGATGGCTGTGAGTCGTACACCCCAGAAACCAGCCTGTAAAGGGTTAATTAATTAATATTATTGATTGAATTTAACAGTGATGATGGGAGAGGAGTTAAATAACAAAACAAAACAAAAAAAATATTAAAATATTAAACCATTAAGGTACCATGAGGACGCAATGAGTCCTTAACATGGTGGAAGCTATTTTCAGTTTAAATCTGACACTACAAAAAAAGTAAAAAAGCATAAAAACCCCCCATGAACATTGACTGACCTCAGACAGATGTAATGATGAAAAAAAAAATTCCATCTTACCAAAGGAATATTTCATTTTTGGGCTGTTTATTTGTCTAAAATGAGTGGTACATCCCAGAAACCAGCCTGTAAAGGGTTAATTAATTCATATTATTGATTGATTTAACAGTGACGGTGGGAGAGGAGTTAAATAACAAAAACAAAAAAAAAGAAAAATATTAAATCATTAAAAATTAAAAAATTATAGCTTCAGCCATCATAAGGACACAATGAGTCCTTAACAGGGTGAGAGCTACAAATTTAATTACACACTGAAAAAAAAACTTTTATAATTTTTTATTACTACCAGGTTATTGGACAATGGTGTTGTGTGAAGAAAAGTCAATCAAGTCAAGCTCTGTGGAAAATCTGAAAAAGAAGAAGCTACCTCTGAATGAGCTCCAACGTGCACGCCTGCCTCATGTTGATACTGCAGGTTGAAGTTGTAGTAGTAGGAGGAGAAGACTACTGCAAGGCCAACAACCCAAGGACGTCCCTTCACATAGAACCTCTTTCTCTATACTTAACATCCATCGTTGGTTGTTGTCCCTGTCCCATTTGACCTAAGAAGAAAACTACAAGTTAGAAACTGTAGACAGAAATCGCAAAAACAAAAATAATAGAATCTCTCTCTTCTGATTATGTTTGTATGATAACACAAAACTTGCTTAGCAAAGTATGAGTATAGATAACAATATTTTATTCACATTCAAAGTCAGATACTGTACTTACCAGCCAAAATCAGACGTGGTGTGTCAGGCAGCGTGACTGTCACCTGCACAATCGCAGGTGTGGTAGACTCCTTAACAAGGCACAAAATCAAAATGAATTAGACCTTGCAGATACATTTTTGATTAGCAATGGATTGACTGGATTTTTACAATAAGGGAAAAAAATTATACGGGAAAATACTTATGTAAAGTAAAAATAAAGTATCAAACTATAAATAATATATAACTATAATAATGAAATAATTTTTTTTTGGAGTGTCAGATTTTTATTTAAAAAAAAAAACTCTTACTATTGAGGGACATACGTGTTTTCTTCAAAAACGTCATAAAAATAAAAATTATATGTTAATATTTTTCTCCACTTCTTTTTTTTTTTTTGTCTGGTGTAGCCTTATTTATTTAGGCTCTCTCTCTGTCTCTCTCTGAGACACGCGTCCTTTTCTGGTCAGTTGCCATGACAACGTCAAAACAAACGCGAGCCTTACGAGCTGAAAAATCAAATGATGGATCATTTTCAACTGTGTTGAAAGCATCTTTGCTCACAGAAGCTCTGAGCTCTGTGCTAACACCTAGCAGTCATGCTACGGCGGCTGACTGAGCCTTGTGAAGCCGCGGCTCAGTTCTAGTTAATGGAAACGCGGTTGGCTGGTGCAGACCTCTCGGTCAGCTGGTGAAGCAGCGGTTTGACGAGCATGACGTCCGTGACATGTTCCGTTACGCGCGACTATGCTCAACGAAGTTGTGACGTTGCCAGGTGATGAAAAAGACACCTGATCATGTGTTGATGGAGTGCGAAAAGTGAATTAAAAAAATAATAAACGATGCTTAGCCTGGCGGGAGGGCAGGTAAATACACTGGGGAAACCCTGAATACACGCTGCTGACTCTGAGTCTGGCTAATTTAAGCACATTAGCTTGCAAAAAAAAAAAAATATAAGAACTTTGCTATAGTGCTTTTTATAAATGGCAGAAAACACAAATGGGAAGGGAAGAAATCCTCAAATACACCACCACATTACATCAAATGTGAACAAAATTATGTTAACTTACAGCTCTTGGCTTTGGTGAGGAGGCAGTTGAACTGGTTGCGACTGGTTTCTGACTGGCTTTGATGTGCAGCTTCGGCTGAAAAAAAAAAAATCCTTGCAAGACTCGTTGCGCCCAAAATGCAGAAAAAACAGAGGAGTAACTTTAAGTTACCTTTTTTAACGTCAACAACCTACACATAGGCTAACATTAATGCTCAGACTTGCTAATTTTAGGTTTAAAATGATCACATTGCCCGTTTTGAGCTCTTTCTATGTAGAAACAGGCACACAACAGTATGATAACCTTTATTGTGTTAGACTTGCCACATTACTTAACTTTTATACAACCCTGTGTTGTTTTAATGTTGGAATAATATCAAATTGAGACGAAATGCTAGCACGTTTTCATTTTAGCTAAAGTTAGCTAGAAAAAACGACACCAACAGCTTTGTTGTGTAGCACTGTTAAATAACGTTAAACGGCATCATCAAACTCAACAGACAAAATCCTCAAATCCCCCTCTTAAATCAGAAAAAAACATGAATAATGTTAACTTACTCTGTGGACAGCATGGAGGACGTCAGGCAGTTCCTGTGAAGTCTCCCTGCAAACATGCAGCTCTGTGTTCCACACTGGCAGTTCCCGCACATTTTTCGCCTTCCCATAATGCTTAGCTGTTTACAGTAAACATATGAAATTGCTGTAATCAACCGTCTTTGCTGTAATCATGTTTTTTTTCTCCCAGAATGCATTGCAGTTTACAGTATGGTGCTGTATGGCAGCAATACAGTAAAATACTGTTCATATTTTACTGTAAATTTACATCAAAGGCTTACAGTGTACTAGGGATGCACGATAACTGTTTTTTAAAACCGACACCGATAACCGATAACACACACATATACCTAAGATCATTACATCAATACTATGAACAAAATCAAAAATAGTTTTGACTTTTTAAATGAACAGATATTTATTTTTTCCAATGAAAAACGATTGGCAAGCCTCTCAAACATTTTCTTAAAGCTATCAAACAAACCTATTTGATATCTCACATTAACTTAAATAAGGTTCATTACTGACTGATGTAAAAAATAAAGGCTTCTTGAACTGATGGAAACACATGCATCAGAATTACAAACTAAAAAAGATTAACATTTAAAGGATTTTGGCTTGTGGTTCCATTTAAATTAATACCTTTAATTAAAGTAATTGAGGTTCAGTAGTTTTTTTTTAAATATTTTTTAATCTCATGGAAGCTTTGGATGAGAGGAATGAGGGAGAGGGAGGGGAGGAGAGACTCCTGCTGGCTTGCGCACTTTAGCATTAGCTTCCATTAGCTCATGTTAGCGCAATCCAAAACTCCATGGAAGCGATTGTTATGTTGTAGGTGGCCAATCGGGTTTTACGTATTAAAGCTTGTGCTTCCCTCCTCGTAGAATTCGCTTGGAGGATTCATCACAAATAACCACAATACTATCTTCTTCTGAAACTTTAACGAAGTTCCACGCCGCCATGTTTGTTGTGATCAGCACATTGCATGCTGCATTCAAGGTGTAACGTAAATTCTCACTTTCCCTTGTTTGCTAGTAGTTCTTTCAGCCTTTTCTATTTTTTCTTTTTTTATGTGTAACATGTGGGAGAATACTGCGAATATCAATTCAAGTCAGCAACTACCAAAATTATGACCAAGTTGACGAGTTGTTTTCTGGAATGAGGAGGTATTCTTGATTTTCCTTATTGAGTAATCGTTTTTCTGATTATGTCGACGTTACTTGAACATTCAAGGCTCAGAGGGAGTGAGACACTGCCGTGTTGACAGAAATATATGTTATCGGGGCTATTTGTCGTGACATCGAAGTTATCGGGATGACGTCATAATTTCCTGTTATCGGCCCGATAGTTATCGTGCACCCCTAACAAGTACATAGTAGAAACGAAACGTTTCTCCAGGACGAAGGTGCTACAAAGGTCACAGGAAAACACAGAACTACAGGGACTAAATAATTTATACATAAAGTGCACAAGCGCAAACGTGCAGACAGCACAAGACAGAACAAAGACTGCAACGCCAACCAATATGCAGTTTTGGGTGAAATAGTGTAAATATAAGCGTAGCAGCCTATGTACAGTAATAAGTGTTTGGAGCAGCATTAACATGTGCAAAAGCTTGCAGAGAGGAAGGAAGATACTCAGCTGTGTGTGCTGACATGTGTGTGTTGCTTCAGTCCAGTTCCTATAGGGCCCCAAAGCTTCGGTACCATCCATCAGACGGTTAGGAGGTCTGCTTGATTTTTTACTTCCCAAAGGAATATTATTTGGGTTCATCTCTCCTTGCAGAACGTATATTCTGATACTTCCACTCAGAGTCCAGCCAATATGTGGGCTGTTAAATCATCCATGCTGTTGAGTGTTTATTAAGGTTAAGACAGGTGAAGCAGAACTTGGTTTTACACCATGAATACTTAACAGACTAGCTCAACTGTGCTTTAGAGTCTAATGGTGAGTTTGTATCTTAACTGCAGTTCATCATCACCTCCTCTGCTTCTCTTTTGCATGATATTCCTTTCCCCTATAGTGTTCACCCCCCCCCCCCCCCCCCCCCCCATCAGTTATGTTCAAGTGTCCAAGTGTTGCAAACGCTGTGGCATGAACTTGTTCCATGCCCTGTTGCCAGCCAGAAGAATTTAATAAACACTGATTTGATTAACTGAGTTGCCAGGGGGATCGTTGTTGTGGCAACAGCTTGATTAACCTATCAGCAACCACAGCTGCTGACACAGTGGACAGAAAAAAAAAAAAAAACGTAATCATGCCAAACTATTGATATCTGAATCTAGATGACTGCTAACATTGTCTGCTGAAGAGAAAACTTAACGTTGTCCATCTATATCCAAAACAGTAACTTGTTGCAGACTGTGGTTATGTGATAAGGTAGTAATTTACAACGAGTCTATGATTATGTCTCTTATACAGCATAATTTTGCGACCTCAACTGAAGCCTTGAAGGTCCAGCTGCATCTACCTCTACCTCCTCTGCAGCATCTCAGATGGATTTCCTTGTTTGTTTGTTTGTTTGTTTTCTACATGCATTTATAAAAACAAAATGTCCAAATCTCATTGTGCCATTTGTTTTTTAATACTAATAGTATTTCAACCTTATTTAAAACCATGATGCATTTGTTTCTTCAACATGCTGGTCTGCATTGACAGGCTGTAGACATGTTCCCTGCATGTAACATTTTCCATTCATGGAACTACTTTCAAGGGATTTTTTTTTATTTTTTATAAAAACAGGACGACATTAATGCCCTGGCAGTGGCAATAAGATGTATTTTATTTTATATTCTTTAAGATGAGATTTACACTAAATATATATGTTACTGACAAGTGCTGATGTCAAAAGTGTTTGAACAACAAATGTTATGACATTTTAGTTCATATGGCAGCACAATATTTTAATAAAAGTGCATTTTACACTACTTTTGAATACATTATTTGATTTTGCTGATACAATGCAATTAATCGTGATTAATCAAGGAAATAATGCAATTAATCGCAATTAAAAATTTTAATCATTGCCCAGCCATAATATATATATATATATATATATATATATATATATATACAGTCATGGAAAAAATTATTAGACCACCATTTTTTCTTCACTTTCTTGTTCATTTTAATACCTGGTACCACTAAACGTCATCATGTGACTAAAACAGACAGAAAAGAAAAAGAAAACACTGAATGCATAAAAGCAGTGTTTTTGGCAGTACAACGCCATAGCTATTGATGTAAAAACTTAAGGGATTTAGGTTATAATCAAGAAAACCATGGAAAATGGTAAGATATCAGCTCTTAAATAAAACTCTTATGAGCAATCTTTGTGGTTATCGTTATGTTTGTCCAAACAAATGTACCTTTAGTTGTACCAGGCATTAAAATGAACAAGAAACTGAAGAAAACAAGGGTGGTCTAATAATTTTTTCCATGACTGTATATATATAAACAGGGGCTGACAAGACACAGGTGAAGATGATCAGGGCAGATGGGACCAGGGAAGTCTTTCAAAGTAAAACAGGAAGTAACAAAACAGGAGACAAAAACAAGGAGAACTCAAAAAAATCCCAAAAAACACAAAAACCAAACCAGACCCTGACATTTTTTTTTTTTTTTTTGGCCACATAATACAAAGTACAAAAAGCTGTGGAAAAATGACTTTGTGTGCCGTGGGGGAGAACCAGACCAGATCATGTACTGTGCCATGCTGGTTAGCTTTTCTTTTCCTGGAACATTATATCAATCAAATTCTAGTAAGCTTAAACTGGTGGCTCTGAAGATATGACAGCACAAACTGGAAAATGTTGTCTTCATTCAAAGATAATTTGAACAACTTTGCTTGAATATTGGTAGAGATAATTCATTCAAATTATAAATTGCTACGTGTGCCTACTATCTACACCCAAACTTATGTTCTTGATGGCGGAAAAAGCTGTACTCATTTGTGTTATTTGTACAGACTGAAAAGTGTGACTTTAGGATTGATCCTCAAAGTACACTCTGGGCTCCCTGCTGCATAGTTTCCTATTGACTCTTTTTAATTGAATTGCTTGTGCAATAATGAAATCTCAAGCTGACACATGCTTCAGTTCCCACAGTCACACACAAACAAACCCACATCACAGGGTGACCTTCTTGGCTGAGCGGTCACAAAGACACATCCACATTTTTCATTCTAGCTAATTAATTATTGCAAGAATACCATTACAGCAATGATAGCATCACCAAGAAGAGCCAGAGAAAATGTCTTCTCATGGTTCCCATACAGTGCAGGAATAAGAAAAAGAGTTGATTTTCCCACACAGTTCAGCTCCTGATGAAATGATAGAAGCTGTGCTCAGCCGGAGACGCGATCAGTCCATTCAGTGAGAGAGTTGAATCTGTGATATTACTCGGCTCTGTCTACCTGTTGTGCAAAAATGCTGTAGGCAAACATGACTCACCGAGCTCTCACCGTCACCCTGGAGGCAGCTGGCTCATTCGCACTTGCTGTTCTTTATTTTCCCTCATTCTCTGCCTTTTTTCATGTACTATTCACCGATTTTTCTCAAATACAAAGTTTGAATTTCTTTTTATTGAATTTTATTTCTTTAACTCCCGGATGTAATTTTTTTTTACATTTTGCCTTAACTGTCAACCACCTTTAGAGAATATGAGGAACTGAAAAGAACAAAGAAGGGGAGGAAAAGAATGAAAAGGAGAGGAGAGGATGCTAAAGGAATAAACAGAAATGGAAGCGAAATAAAAAGTGGATAGTAGAAAAGAAAAACAATCAGGTGAAAATACCTGATGAAAAGATACAGTTGAAGAGATGAGGAAATTAAAAAAACAAACTAACAGAGAATAGGGAGGGGAAGTGGGGAGACAACAGCTGGAAATTAAGAAAGAAAATAAAGGATAACAGTAGTCAAGAAAAGAAATAAAAAGGCAAATAGCTATAAAAATTAAAACAGGAGCGGCACGATAAGTAATGCTGAATCAAAATTCTCTTTTTTATTCATAGTAATTTTGCAGTCATTCTTTTGCATTTGTTTATAGGGATGTTTTGTACTTCTGTGTTCCTGCCCGTGGCCAGTCTTAGCATTGACCTGTTTTCAGGATGAAGAAGAAGAAAATGCGGTGCATCTTCTGGTTGGCAGTCGCTCTTTCTGATCTGCAGATCACTCCTGCCTCGTTTGGCATCATTTATTTCTTAAACATGAATTATACAACTGAAAAGAAGCAGCTACACCAGTTTTCAGGAATGTTATGGTGTAGTACACTGGATATATATCCCTGCGATTTACATTTTATCACTATAAACTCTTAGTAAGCAGGATAGTTTACAGTTGACATGCCTATGTGTCAAAGTATTCCCGTCAGTTCACAGATGCACGGTTCCCCTTTGATGAAATAATGATGTGTACTATAGTTTCAGACATGTTTAATAGTAAAGTTGATAGATTTTTTTGACTTTCAGATGATCCAGAGGGTTCGTTTGTGCCTCCTGAGTTTGACAACACTGGAAGCACATTTGAGGTGAGATGCTGAGTCTTGACTTTGAGTCTGATCATTCATACACCTGCAGTTTTTCAATACAGCACCCAGTCAGGGGCACCTTGATTATGTTTACTGAGGGAGCAGAAAGTGCTGTTGATTCTTTATTTTAAACCAGCAACCCTACAACAACTAGCTATCTTTGGCCACCTCATTTTGATACTGTGAAATATGGATGAGGCAGAATTTTTATTGACGTCTTTTTTTTTTTTTTTTTTTTTTATAAACTAGACTTTCTATTCAAAGTTTTTGTCAGTAATACTAAAGACGCTATCATGACCAACTTATACCTTATACCTTGCTCTTTTCAGTTTTACTTCTGTATACTTCATGTTATACAGCTGTACTGCTGTATAACATGAGAAATATTACATGCTTTTTAGTTATTAACACAGTTCATTGCAGTTCAGTGAAATAGTTATACTTTGTTTCAAAATGAACTGGATTAATTTGAAAATAGTTTGAATTTTTTCACTTTTATGTGGAAGACAGTACAAAAGAAACACGTAATTGTGATGAAGTTCTGTAACAACATTGGCACAAACTATTACCTTCTAAAACTGATATTTCAATTCAAACCTCAATGTGAGTGTCAGCATAAACTAGCTATTTCACATTATACTATCCAGTATGTTTTCATATGACATGGCAGAGTAGTTGGAATAGTTATCTGGCAGTGCAATGAAAAATCTTTCATACCATTAACTTCCAACTTGAGAAGTCTGTTCAAGTTATGTGTATGAGTCAGTCCAACAACTGTCTGCTCATCATAGAAACCCCTTTACTCAACTAAGTAAAAAAAGTATCGAGATTTGTGTTTTGTACTTCATTTCTTTGTTATTACAATGCTTCTTGCCAATAAATCTGAAATATTTGTAAAGCCTGTTTATTACCATCTTAAATGGTGACACGTTTGTCAGGAACATGCATTTGTGGAATGAGCTGCAGAGCTGAGTGTGTGGGTTGTCATGAAAGATTTGGCAAATCTTCTCTTTTAATGCCAAACTACGTTTTTGGCTGCTGCTGTTGACTCTTATTTTGCATCTTATACCTTCTTGTCATCACCAAAGCTGAAGTTCCTGTTTGTTAGATTAATAGATTTGAGTAGTTAAATTGCCAATATGTCTCGTTTCTTCAGGCTTCAATCATCCAATCCACCAAACAAGAGTCAACAGCTGAAAAAAAATCTGTTTGGCAGAGATGATTTGGCAAGTCTTTCATGGGTGCAGCCCACATACTCAATACAGAAATGCATGTTCCTTACAAATGTGGCATCACTTAAAAGGGAAATAATCAGGCTTTCTAACAGTCTATTTATTGTGAAGAAGCATTTTCCAACAAAGGAATAATCTACCAAACACAAATTTCCTTATGTTTTTTGTTTAGTTTAGTTCATCTAACTATAACTAGTTTTTTTGTGTCTTTACTGCATTAACCAATTCAATTCAATTCAATTTTGTTTGTATAACGTCTGTTACAATGTTTTACAGAGACCCAGAGTATGACCCCCGAGCAAATATCATTAACTAAATTATAATATTAAATCCAAATCAAGAATAATGGCAGGTAAAAAAACTCCCACAGTGTTCAGACATTGATAACTATTGTTTTTATCTTTATGTACATCTGTGTTCACTGTGATATTGGAACAATTTTCAAAAAGTGAAACTGAATAATTGCCTAAATAGAATTACAATATTTGAGCTTCCTCTGAGGAATGATTAGTGACTCACACACTCTTTCCAGTAGCTTAGAAATCAGAGTTAGGAATTTCTGAACTAATTTTCAAAGTCAACATGCATTCAAATTTTGCTCTCTATCTAAATAGGCAACTTCAGAGAAAAGAGAAGTTTTGGACTTTTTGCTTACCTAAGGAAGACATTATGCTTCTGGCACAACAAAGCAGTTAAGTCCTTAAGTGGACTATTACTGGTTCATTTTGCTGACCTGCAGTATGTTTGCCACATAAGTATAGGTTCTGTTCATTTCAGTTCATGGGAGATATCTTTATATGTGTTATATTTAAAGGGCCAGGTTCTAGTTGACCATAATATCCACTGTCTGTGTAGGAAAACAAAACAATACCTGTTTCTTTAAATATCCATAACACGTTACAATTACTGCTCAAAATAGTAAGTGGATCCTGCATCTTTTACAAGGTTTAATACGTCATTCACAGACTCAGATCTACATTCTCACTGTAAATACTGCTGCTTCATGATAATGATGGTGTTTTCTGGCTGTCTTATCATTGCCTGCAGGGCCATATTTATTCTTTGGGCTCTACACTTTCTGCTGCACTGAGCTTTGTCATCGAGCCAGAGCTGGAGGCGGATCTGGGGGATGAAATCCAGAGGGTGTTGGAGCAGATGCAGGAGGAAAAGCCTGAGGACAGGCCACTCCTGCAGGTACTAAAACCCCTGTGACTCTTTACTGCCAGAATGATTTACAGACGACTTTAACACGTGTCTCATGATGCTTTTAACGCTAATTAGACAGGTGGTGAAAAATCAGATGTCTCGTTTCAGGAGTCGTGCTGCAACTATGTGCCCTTCAAAAAGCATTGCGTTCATTGCAAATGAAAAATTTGAGGGAAATGGATTTTTAAATTATTTTTTTAATGCTTAGATACCAATAAAAAAAAAAAAAAAAAAAAATCTAATACGTATGTATAGTACCAGATGTCAATGATAAATGATAAAGTAGAAAATTATTAAGAAGTAGAAGTTGTATTTGTAGTGATTATTGCTACAGGTGTAATTAATGAATGAATTATCATAAGACCATTAGATGTATTGATTGGCAGTGCATATATTGTAAATAGTGCTCTTCAGAATCATTAGGTGGAAATGATGTTGAAAGGGCTTGGATAAACAGTCTGACAGTCAGAAGTCTCTTCGCTGTCAGTCTGTTGTAATAAAAATTTCAAAGTAAATTTGAGCTAAAATCAGATAATACATAACAATTCTAATTAACTTAATTTGAAAAAATAGCTATTTTAATTTCAAAACTGCAGCTCAAGTAACATTCTAAAGTACAAACCCAAGTGAAATTCACTTTATCACTTTCCAAATACAAAACAAATCACAGAGTCAGTGTTATAAATAAGACAAGATAATGTCATTCTGAATATTGTAAGCCTTTTAATGAATTACACCTACAGGACATCCTGTCACTGGCTGAGGCGCGGCCTGTCTCATACGTCCTCAGCAGCTGTGTGTCGGAAACTGTCTTCAGTGGGACGACGTGTGCTGTCTATTGAATCAGTTTCAAACTATCAAGGTAATGCTGTTTGTCATGCGTCTGTGAGCAGATAACTGTTTGGTCTCCAGATTAATGTTTTTTTTTTTTGTGTTTTTTTTTTGCCTTTGATTGTTGTCTTTACATATCTGCAGATGTGCAGGAAGGCTCATGGGAGGCAGGTTGGCAGAATTCCAAACCCAGATGTCCTCTGAAAAGACTGAGCTCTGATGATGTCCTGTCTGACAGTCCTGTGGTAAATCGTCTGTCCAGGCAGCAGGTGTGGAATTGAGTTTTAGGTTTTACCTATAAAAATTTCAAAGTGAGAGATAAATGTTATTTTTATCCAAAATTTCAAAAGCTAATAAACAGTTGTCTTTAGGGTTGCCACCCGTCCTGCAAAATACGGAATTGTCCTTTATTTTCATGTGTGGAAGGTGGCAACCCTAGGTGAAGGCAATCAGGTCGGTCGGCCCTGAGGTGTCCCTTATTTATGTTTCAGGGAGTTGGCAACCCTAGTTGTCTTTGACTTTGTTGTGTCCTAGCATGCTAGTCTTAACTGTGGACTGCAAGTGCCTCTGACCTTCAGTTAATCAGTTTTGGAAGTGTGCACTGAAAACAAAACCGACCTTCCTACCTGCTTGCCTACCTACGCACCCACCTCCTGCGTATATATATATTTACATATATCTGATGGAAATTAGTAAAACAATATTTTAGTAGTCACTTAATTGCCGTTGTTACGACATCAATCAGTAGCGCTAGCTAACATGAGACAATAAATGCTAGCTAAGATTGCTAAAACATTCACTTTCAAAATAGATTTATTCCTGCAGTTAAGAAAAAGGTTAATAGAGTTTTACAACTGTCAAAATGAAAATAACAAAGAGATAGAAACAACCACAGAGAAACAGTACATAAGCTCTCTCTTCAGCATATTTTTACACCTCTATTTTTAGCTGTTGATTTTAGGGAATGGAGTCAGACTCTTGACTCTTATCCACCTACTTTTCTTTTAATGAAAATAACAGAAAAACTAAAGAACAACAGATGAAACATGTCACGACTATTGAATTAGCAGCAGGAAAGTAATATGACTGGGTATAAAACAGAATCACAGAGTGAAAGGGTTTTCAGGAATAAAAAAGGCCTCACAGCTTTGTGTTAAAAGGAGGTATATTTTTAGAGTGGAAAACAGCATGCGCTCAAGACAATGACTGGAAGTCCCTTTTAGTGAACACAGTTTGTCATTGTATCCAAGAATGCAAATCAAAACTCCTAAGAAAAGGAAAAATATAGTTTTTCTTGGCCCATATTAATTTAAAATGTTGTAGAAAACTGTCCTGATGCTTCTATGTTTGTGACTATTGTGCTAAATCTGCTGCCATTCAGATGAGATTTCTGGAAGACCTTATTACAAGAGCATGGTAGCATAATATAAGAATCTAGGTGCTAAACTGGCCTCCATGCAGTTAAAAATGGCACATTCAGAAACAAACATTTGACAAAAAAAAAAAAGAAAAAAAAAACTCAAAGTGCTTAGCAGCTGAAATCCTACAAGAACTGCAGAAATAAATCAAAAGTGAACAGAGCTGTTGTAATTTCTCTAACAATTATATTCAAAAATTATGCAACATTACAAACTAACAGTTTATCTTGGGATTTTCTGTTAGCTGTTAACAAACCACTCTCTGTACTTTAACTTTACAAGCATGTCAGATTGATTCACATTAAACTGATCCTGCTGCATGACAAGCTTTTCCACTACTTTTTTGTGTTGTACTTGTCTTGCACTGTATCGTCATCTTTTTTTAAAAACCAGGTACATGATTTTCTGTTATATAAATTATGCTTTTTTATTTTTTTTTTTTATTTTTGATGCTTCAGCTGATACAGGTAACTATAATCTCAATTCTCATTCTCATCAGATGTTCTGTATTTCCAGGTGTGCGGGGGCTGGGACCCCTCTCTCTGGGCCGAGGACATGGATAGCAGAGAAGGAGGTGACATGATTCTCGCAGATGAGATGGACTGTCGATCTCACAACAGCTCCCCAGTGAGGAGGAGGGCCCAGCAGAAGCTGAGCAGGGCCAAAGGGGCCCTGAACCGCTCCTGCTCTGTTCCAGACTCCAATAACCCCCCCTGTCTTTCCGCTTCCACCTCATGGAGATATGAGTATACCTGTTTCTGACCTCACTGAGATCGGAGCAGACGAACACTTCAGCTGCAAATCTTTGTGGAGTAAGAGGCTTCAAAGGCTGAACCGTGGAAAGTCCCATGAATCTTATCCACAGTATAATGCTGAGGACGGTGAAGAGACTGTCACCAGAGAAACAAACATTCAAGAGCATCATGAAAGTCAGTCTAAAGGCAACATCCACGACGTAGGATCTCCATGTGCTTCCTGCCAAGAGCTGGAAATGGACCACGGGCCTTCAGATGATCAGAACACACTGAAGCACAGCCTCTACATCCTGAACAACTACATGACCAAAAGCATGCTGTGCCTGAATGAAGAATCTCAGGATGAGGTTAGACACCGTCAGATTACCCACATGCTTTGTAAAACAGATGAAAAGAAGAGCTCTAAAAAATATGACAGGTCCTAAAGTTCAGGTGTATGTCATCTCAGAAATTACACGAAAGTTAGATTTTTGCACTTTCTATAACTCAATATGATTTACAGTTTTGAAGGAATTAATAAAAAGATGAAGTTGTGCTCTACAGTGGTAAAAAAGAAATTACAACCTCTGGTTTCTAAGGTTTTATGTCACAGAAGATAATGAAAATTTCACCTGGTCTTTAATGCATCTTGAAAGTAGAAAAATGACAGTTATGCAAAATGCTAAGAAAAAGCTTTCTTTTTTCTGGTCAATGTGAGAAAACTTGTATGTGAGAATTAGGCTGAACATTTTTTTTTCCAAAAAAAAATTATTGTGAATGATGAAATGTTTTTATACCACTGTAGCAATTTGATTTGACTTCAGATACAAAATGAATCTTTGTTGTTAACTTTTGTAAATGATGTGGCTTTAGGGTTCTCTATAACCTTTAAGCAACTTTCCAAATGATTTAGTCCTGTGAAAGGTTAATCAAGAGTAATCTAAGTATTTGTCTAATTAGCCAGATTAAGGAAATAGCTGAAGCTTTTTCTGTTTTTTTTTTTTCTTGTTATTTTCTTACCAGTGGATCTCTTTAAGAGAGTTACTCACTCGTTGTGGACGGAGGCTGACAGTTAATGAGCTGTGGGCTTTGTGTTATTCCTGCCTGTCAACACTTCAAACCTACATCGACTTTCCAGGTGATTTTAGGCTCCTCATTATTAAAACCAGAAAGTATATTCATTTTAACTCTAACTTATATAGTCATAGTGGCAGGAAGAAGGTAATTCAGAAGGAGAAAAATGCAAAATTATGCAAATTATGTCACTTGGTTCTTACTCATCACTTTTGCACGCAGCTGATATTCTCTCTTTTCCATTAGCTTATTTATGCCTTGACACAGTGTACGTGAGCTGTGAGGGAGAGGTGCTCTTTCCTTAAACCGAAAAACATAGGTGGGTATGATTTTTTTAAGAATCGCTATACAGTATACCCTTATTATTCGTGGGAGTGACGTTCCTTCCCAAAAATCCCAAAAATCTACCAATTATTGATGTAGTTTTAAAAGGCTTATGTATGATATTATGTACGCTAAAATATGCTTCTTAAACACATTCTTACTTATTAATAGAGTAATAATGTACTAATGATAAATTAAAAACATTTAAGGTAATTAAAGAAATTACGTACTGCATGATCTCTCTCTTTTCTAATTTTTTTTTTTATTAACTGACATTGTTTATTTAAAAAAATATTTAAGCTAAAAAAAAATTGCCTTAGAAATTCAAATTCAAATACATTATGAAAAAAAACTCAGAAAGCGAATCAACAAGGGTATACTGTATCTTTTTAAAAAGTGCCTGAAGCCGACTACATGGGGACCTTTTCCTCAATTAAGGAACCGTCATTGTCTTCTTTACAGAGGTCCCAAGATGAATTCTATCTTGCTCCTGAGTATCAAGAACATGGTATTGTAACGGAGAAGGTTTGTCTGAGCTCCCTTCATTTTCTCTTTAAGTGAAACTAATTACCTGCGTCAGCTCTTCGGTTCTTCCTTTACTTCTTTCTTCTGTCTTTGTTCAGGTCTGTGTGTATGGGGTTGCCGCTATTCTCTGGGCCACGGCCAAGTTCAGCTTATCTCCTTATCAAAAACTGGCGATACCTCGCAAACTGAAGAGACTACTCCTGGAGATGGCGAGGAGGACGCCCATGGAGAGACCTACCATTGTTATGGCGAAAAAAGTATTAATTTGAACTATGATTTTAATAAGGTGACAACTTATTACGCAGGGTGCCAACAAAATTCCACACAAGAAGACCCAGCTGAGCCAAGGTTTTATTGGATCTCAGCTCAGCTGGGTGTGTGCGGAGTTCTCTCTCTCATCACTGAAGACACTTCCTTTTTATTTAAACTTGTTTCAGTGACAGTAGAATGTTTGCTTTCATGATTTTCTAGCATTTAATTTAATCCATTCTTTAATCCACCAGTCAAATATTCCTCATAGCCACTGGCTGATTAATTCACCATTGTTTTTAACAACCAGATTCAGCCACCTCTTTTTTTCTCTGGACCTTAATGTACAGTTTGGACCTGAATATAAGACTAATATAAGATACCGTACAAAAAAAAATAAATAAAACATACATGCAAAAAAAGACCTAAACAGACTTTTCAGTAAAAACAGAAAAGTGCCTATAAAGTGGTACATATACTCATCTAGACCACAATATATTCGGCTGCTGATTGTCAGGTCAAGGTTCAAAGATTGAATGTTTACAAAATTTTAGAATTTGCTTGGAGTTTTCTTGAACGGACTAGACAAAGTATAATCTAACAATGATCATAAACATTGGTAATATTCAGATATTGTACATTTGCTCTATAACTGAATACATGCACAAATAGTAATTCCACCTTCCAGCAGCTTCCTGTGAAGGAATAATATTAGCAGAATTAGTTAAGCTAAGGCAGTTGCCATGGTAAATGCTTCCCCACATATTAACATGTTATGTGAACACAGAACAAGGTATTAAATGTGAGTGAATGTTCTTCCACTGGTGGGTACTTATTCTATGTGCTTGGCTAGAAGCTTGAATTGACACATGGTATATATGAATTTTCTGCTTTAAGACTCACTTTGCATCTTTCCTTAGTTGCCGTAGGGACTTTCATACCCACCGCTTTTAATGCACTTTTATTACATTTGCTTAGATGAGAAATTCTCTTTAAATACAGCCTGCTTTTTAAATTTTGCATATCACTGTTTAGATATTACAACTTCCAGTTAAAAGCCTCTTTCCTGAGGAAAAAATGTTTTTTAAAAAGAAAATCAGTTGTAATTTGAATATAGTAGTAATATATATGTAGTCAGGGGTTAGCTGTCACTTTAACAAATACTGCATTTTTTTTTTTCAGTCTTTATCAAGCACTTGAATTATTCTGATGAAATATTAACATCTTAGTGAGAAGTTGTAATCACAACTGTTTTCGCATGGATTTGTTCCAGAGCTGCCGTGACAACTTATCACGTCAGGGTACTAATGCTGAGACTGTCTGGAGCAACCTCGTCAACAGAGTTCACCCGGTAAACTGTTTTGCCTATTTTAAAAACAGGATATTTATTTATTGTTTACTGAGGTTTATTTTCTTTCAGCAAGCCTCAAAAGCCAGTGATGGAGATGAAGATCTGAGTGCAGCTGAGACTCATGAGGGCTTATGTGAGGATCCTGCACCAACCCGTGGTAGGACAGCCTTACCTCAACTATCTGACCCTCATGCAATATATTTCACCTTCAGAGTTCTAATGTGCTTTGAATCAGACGCTGCTGCTGAAGTTATAAATTATGACTCTTTTTATGTCTAATCTTCATGACAGAAGAACATTCAGTAAGTAAAATCTGGTAGGTTTTGGTAAATCTTTTAAGTCATTGGTCTTCCAGACACACTGCACACAATATGTGCAATTCAGCTCCGTGTATTGCATGAGACAATATCACTGATATTGTGTCTGGCGTTATTGTAACCATGTGTAGGCTTTGTGCCCATGGCCACTGAGAGCCGACTGGCTCCTGTACCTGGCCCTGTTCCCCACAGCTATCCACTCCTGTAAGGAACTCCAGCTCCCAAGAGCCTTCACCTCCAGCGCGACACACTTCACCCCCATCATCCTGACCAATGAAGGGGACGAAGAGGAGGGGAGCGTGCATCTAGGAACTGTCACTGAAGGGTAGGACCTTCTGCAAAATATATGTGTAGCCACACATTATTTTATATCAATCAGAAGTTGAAAATGTAAAAAAAAAAAAAAGGTAATTATGACATTCACTTTGAATCCAAGATATTTCCTGTCTTGACTTGCTGCTTCCATTTATTTGTTAGTGTAGATTTGTTCCTGCATTTCAGAAATGCAACAAATTCCAGTTTGAGACACTAAAGTTTTTGCATCTCTGTTCCTTCTCACAACACTTGAAAGAGACACTAGCCTTTAGGATACTGAACAATTCAGCTTTTCATTCTTCAAGGAAACATGCTTTACAACAGTTTGATTCCACATACATGTCTCCTGTCTATAAGTCCAGTGGAGGGATTCTGCCCCCTGGTGTTCAATGTAGGGAAATACATTTTAGTCTGGCTGGAAACAACACAGTATGAAGACATGTGGCCATCACATAAATGGAAATGACCTTTGCTAAGGACACTGATACAGCCTCAAACCCTAACGGTGTTTATGGTGTTTGGATTTGTTACCAATAACAGTCTGATGATACAGTATTTTCGTATTTGCTTCTGAGCACACAACACCATTTCTTCCAAAAAAAGATCTGAAATACTAATTTGTCTGACCACAGTATAGGTTTACCCTGATTCATGGTACATCCAAAGGTCTCTGAGTCCAGAGTTGTCAACACTCCCTCTGGGAGGTTAACAAGGTTAACAAGATCATTTTCCCATGTTTTCATATCAGCTATTGATGAATGACAGGTCTAGATGAAGTGGTGTCTGAAGGATCAGAGATCAGGGATGTTCTTGTCCTTCATATTCTGAAAGCTTTTCAGAATCTTTAAATTATTCAATATTTTTCACGGTAAAAAGAAAAATATGTTAATTAAATTCAGTCTTTGAGTAACACTGTTTTTAAAAATTTAAGTTTCATGGATACCAGCTAACATCGTATCTGATTCTAATAAAAATCATTATTTATTCTAAATAAATGTTTTGTTTTTTGGGATACATTACAAGAATTAAGTTGAGACAAAACATTAAAAAACTTGTTTTGTTTTGGGTTTTTAATTTTTTTTAGAAATTATTAATTCATTTTTTTGCTATGCTTTCACACCTTTTTCTGATGTTTGAAAGGCATGATGCACCATTCAGGGGTTAACTTTACTACCATTCTGCTCTTCAACTGCCAGTCTTTGCCAGAAAGTCAACATGTGTATCTTCATGAATGCAGAATAAAAATAAAATTAAAATAAATAAATTAATAGATTTTTTAAAAAAGAGAGAGAAAATAATATTTAGAGAAATCAATGCTTACTATTAATTTCTACTATTCGTGTCCACCATTCATTAGCAAGAGAAAATGATGCAAAGCTTTAAGGAATTGTTTATCTTACAGGACTGCAGATGATTTCAGAAAAACCAGTGATCCGATCATGGAAAGCAACTGCAATTTCTCTCCACCCTCTAAACATCCGTGTCCTTTTCAACCCAGTCAACATGCACATCAGCTGACTGTCTGCCAGACACATGCAGCCACTTCTACAATAAAGCTGGCAGACTCTCCTTCAACCTTCTCCTGCATTCTGCCGTCATCCACCAACTTCAGCGGCTGTAGATTTTTCAACAATTACCTTTTTCACCAAGATCCCACAACAGGACAACTTTCTTTAGTGCCTGTGAAGGTCAGGGCTCCTGAGTCTCAGCTTGGGTTGGATATAAATCCGTCTTTGGTCTCGCAGCCTTTGCATGAACTGATGAAGAGCAATGATGAGCTGTTTACTGACTGTCTGAATCTGCTGGGAGTCCAGGAATGTGACTTAGCATCATCTTATTTTTGTGATACGTCAGATATTTCAGACAGCTCCCTCAAGCACACTGCTCCCAGAGTGCACAAAGCACAAACAAATCTCAAAACAGGAAGTGAGAACCAATCTGTCTCAATGACTGCACCCCCCACCCTTCAGGAGGTGATTGACTTGCTCAAAGGAACATTTTCCCTCAGCAGATATTTAGACAGTGCTCATGAGGACATTGCCATGGGTATGTATCTTTAGATATGTCTCATGTAATTTTATCATTGCTTCATTTACTGTTGCCTACACATTGATGAAATAGCAGTAATGAACTTTTGCATTATACTGCCTTGGACAGCATTTTCTGTTTGTTACATTCATTTTGTTTTTAAATGAAAAATATTGACTTATATGCTGAGGCTTAAATATTATTCTGGGTGTGTTCAGATTTAGCTCATGACAGTGACATATTAAACACACTTAGTTGCCAGACTGCTCTCAGAAGAGAGAAAAAGATCAAATGAATCCAGAATATCCCAGTGGATAACACAAAAATACACTTGCAGTGTTAAGTTTGTTTAAAATCGGTTTTATATTCTTTTAAGTACCTGTAACCATCCAGTACAACGTCTTTTGAATAAAATTACAACAAGAACAACTCTTTCTCTAACATTCAGCTTTGAGATTTTCACACGTATTCAATTCAAGATGATTTTTTGCATTTTTTTTCTTTCCGAGGGGAATACATCTTCTCTTTGAAGGACATCCAGTACCAAACGTTTTCCAGCATGGTGAAGGAAAGATTCAGTGATCTGTACTGGGAAGATAACTTGCTGGGTGTACTGCATTTCCTGGTAAACCACAGCCCATCTACGCTGTAAGCAAGACTTATCTGTATACCTCTATTAAAAACAGATATTTCTTTTTAAACGACTTCCACACAATGCCACTGCAGCATGTGTCAGAGCTTGTTCTTTGTGGTCTCATTGTTCTCTTCAGTTTTATTTGCTCAATGAAGAGAACAGGCTGCTGCAGCTGTTCATCATAAAGACCTGAGACATAAGGCAATTCACTTGTAATCATGAATTAATAAATGAAACCTCTTTTATGTAACTTTTGACAAAAAAATATGTATATTATCTGTCTGCTCTCCAATACAAACCCTACATGATAGGCTTATCCTTTACAAATGTCTGTTCATCCATAGATAGATATAAAATATTAGCATTTTCTGTTATTAGTGCATCATTTGAATTCTTTACAAAAGTGTTTTCAAAGAATATATTATTCATCAAATCAGTGCAATTACAGAGCCTTGCGAAAGTATTCAACCCAGTCTTTTCTACCTTTTGCCACATTTCAGGCTTCAACCATAAAGATATAAAATTTCAATTTTTTTGTCAAGAATCAACAACAAGTTGATTCTAAGGCCACAGATCCCAACAAGTTTGTTCCACTTCACAATCGTGAAGTGGAACATTGGATCATTCAGAGATCCCCACTGAACTTCTGGAGTTTGCTGCACTGAAAGTAAAGGGGCCGAATAATATTGCAAACCCCACTTTTCAGTTTTTTATTTGTTAAAAAGATTGAAATATCCAATAAATTTTGTTCCACTTCACGATTGTGGGATCAACAAAAGGGAACTTGTTGATCCTTGACAAAAAAATTGAAATTTTATATCTTTATGTTTGAAGCCTGAAATGTGGCAAAAGGTTGAAAAGTTCAAGGGGGCCAATACTTTCACAAGACACCTGACAGTGGATGAAAGCTTTGTTAGGGTGTCTTATTGACAGCAAATCAGTGGAGTGCTCAGATGTTCCTGTATTAATTTGAATGCATTCTTCTCAGCGTTTTCAAAATTACACACACAAAATGATCAACTCCTGAATGAACGTGACCTCTTCTCCTCTGCACACTCATGAATGCATGTGCACATCCACACTCATCACTCAAATGTGCATCAACGCCATCCAATGTTCAAACATTGTATCCTGAAGGCGGTGCCGTGTATCAGGTTGACAAGCACCAATACACAGAGCAAGACTGGTGAAAGATTGGTTTGATGAACATGAAAGTGAAGTTGAACATCTCCCTGCAGTCACCAGATCTGAATATTATTGAGCCACTTTGGGGTGTTTTGGAGGAGCGAGTCAGGAAACATTTTCCTCCATTAGCATCACGTAGTGACCTGACCACTGTCCTGCAGGAAGAATGGCTTCAAATCTCTCTGACCACTGTGCAGGACTTGTCAATGTCATTCCCAAGACAAATTGACACTATATTGGCTGTAAAAGGAGGCACTACACCATACTAATAAATGATTGTGCTCTAAAACCAGGTGTTTCAGTTTCATTGTCCAACCCCTGTAGGCTTGAGACAGGTAGAGAGACAATTCTCTCAGCTCTCTCTTTTCACCAGGACATGAAATATTGTTCAGGGCAATATTTTCAGAGACCCTTTAATCTCCTGTGGTGGGGAGACATCACAGCTTTGTAGTGAGATGGACACACTTTTTCCTCTTTTGTTCACAGGGCTCAGCTGTGGAGGGTTATTTCTCTCCACTGCTTCAGTTTTATTTTTCTGAGTCGGTGGAGAAATTCATGTTTACATTGTCCACTCGGTGGACTTGTACTTGTTTATTTCTTGAAAAGGGTTGTTATGGATGGCTTTGCACATCTGTTTTGTGTTTGCCCCCAAATTGTCTAATTCAACATGCCAAAATGCATACTAATATAATTTTAAGCAGTGCTAATTGTCTCTGGCTTTGAGCACACTGTGTATTTTCTTTCTCCTAATGTCCCATGCAGTGGCTCTAATGAGCAGACTCCATCAAAGGCTTTGAAAAGGGCAACCCTCACGCCACCCTTTACAGCCACAGTCTGCACAGGAAAGAGGGAGCTTTGCCTGCACAGCTGTCTCGATCTAAATGGAAACGTTCACACTTCCAGTCCTGTTACTGTGGATTCCTGGGAAAGAACTGAGGCCCGGTCCTGCCATGGAGAAAATGAGACTGTGCTTGAAGATGTTGAATTAACATCAAAAGAAAGGCACCGTTGTAAAAACCAAGGTAGGAGACTGACCTGCATGCTCACATCCATCTGTGTAGTTTTGCTCAATGTCTCGGTCTTTATGGGTAATTAGGTTATATGTGGAGTTTTGTTTTCATCGTCATGCAGATTAACAACATAACATGCAGATTTTGTTTGTCAGCATCTGATGAATATCTCATCAAATCTTTAATAGTAAAATGTATTCATTTTGTGGCATGAAATACTATATTTGCATTACAGAAGCTCTATTTGAAGACAAACAGTGGAATTGTGTCCTACGTATAATGTAGTCACAGAAATATTTCACACATAAAAACATTATTTCTGAAGTTTTACTCATTTTTTCTGTCTAAATAGCATTGACTTTTCCAATTAAATTGGAGAAAATTATGAATATTCATATTTTCTTTCTACAATATACTTTTGTATGTTAAAAGTTTATTGGTACCTTAAAAGGAAAGCTGCCACTTGTTTAACCATCTCATGCTTTTTCCCTTTAACTCTTCCTTTAACCCCTTTCATATTCATAGCCTAATTATAAAATGAAAAAATGTACTTTAATATTCACATTGATACTTTGTTTCAGACACATTTTAGAGGATTAACATTAATCATACTGGGGGCGAGCAGGTCATGAGCTATACCGGCTTCATTGTTTTGCACACAATCAGACAGACCGCCATTGTGCTAAATTTGTGGGTTCTGCCCTCTGTGTGAAAGGCAAAACATATAATGCCATGGTTACAACCAAGTGAACAGGGTAGGAGCAATGTGAGTGTATCATTTACCATATGATTGGCTGATTAGAAATTTGCGTTAAGGAGCAGTTGGACAGGTGTAACTGTCAAACAATATTACAAGAAATACAAAATCCAGCATTAGATTGGGGTACACTGTTGCTTAAGGATACTTGATAGGAAATTAATTTTTACTTCTTAGGTAACTGAAAGTGGACATAATCAAATGAAGTAGTAAACAAAATTTGGAACTGACTAAACTTTGTAACTGCTGCATCACAGGACAATTCAAAGAAGCAGCTCAAGACTTGATTTTGGCAAACAAGTTGCTAAATGGATGATGAAGCTTTTTTACCAACTTTATATTTGCTAAATGGATTTAATTCTATTTCCAGACTTCAACCACAACCTCACTGTGATTTTTGTCATGTATTTCTCTGTACGTGCCAGCTGACTGAAGTCATGAGGCCTGTGACCGGCTGTGGGATGCTGCTCTTAAGCTTGCAGCACATTCATAAGAATCCAAGGCGTGGTTTCTTTTTCCTTTTTTTTTTCTAACTCATTCCTCCCCATGCATGAACACGCTTGCATCTGCCTTTGTTGTGTTCTTAAAATATAGTAGATACAGCAACTTGATTACGATCAAAAAAAAAAAAAAAAGAAAAATCTTGAGCTTGTATTTCCTGTAAGCGTATTTGTCAGACAGCGAGTGCATTGTTCATAAATGACATGGTTACCAACAAATACCTCCAGCAACACTCTTGGGTATTTTTTGACATACTTTCTACGCAAATCCAGTCTTTTTGCTTTCCATGTGACCCAGTCCCGTTCAACTTTTCTTCTCTTCCCCTCTCTGTCTGTTTCTCTCTCTCTCTCTCCCTCTGCTGTATCCTTTTACCATTCGAGGGATGAACGGCGACAGTTTGGACTCCGAGGTCATGGAGGGAGGAGATCATTCAGCGGGTGGCGGCAGCGATGAAAACCCCTTTGACACTGAGCTTCTGTCAGGAATGGAGGAAGCGCTGACAGGATCCCACGATGAGCAAATCAGTCCGGACTTCTCAGAGGACATCCAAGATAATGACTTTCTGGTTTCAGAGCAGCTTCTTTCCCCTGGATCTAGAGCGGGCAGCGTGGGCCTAGGCTTCAGTCCAGCCTGGGATTTGGCCTTCTATGAAGAAGACTGTTTTAGTCCAGAAGTGATTGAATATGCGCTAGATTTGGGGAGACACATAGGCTCGCCGAAGTCTGGATGTGAAAACACAGGTGGGTAAAGGTTTGACAGGTACTAGTGAGTCATCTTTGACCTTATCCCTTTGTGTTTGAGCAAACAGCAGGCCACATTATTTATTTATCAAACTGTCTTTACTCATTTCATAAAATTGATATTGTGTACTATTTTTTTTTGTTTGCATTGGAAGAGATGATTTCGTATATTGATGTACAGTCTAATTTTGGTGTTTTATGTTTCCTTAAAAATGCCCTCTAAAGTTCTTGTAATGTGGTATTGGTGTTTTTATTATAAGCACCAGTAATGTTAGTTTGAAATTGTTTTGCAGTGTTTAATTCAAGTGATTATTAGATGCAGATTGACTTTATACTCTCATTCTTCCGTTAACCTGGTCCCCCCCCCAAAAAAAAGTGCAGGATTTATTTTCCTTTCTTTGCTAAAATGGGTTACGGTCAGGCTTTTGGGATAAACAGAACAAGAACTTGTGAGAAACTTGGAGATGATTAGCATATTATTTCCCCCCCTAACTGGTTATGAATATTAATATGTTGAACTTAGCTCTTGGCAGAGGAAGTTATTATCATTTGCAAAAGAATATTAATGAGAAGTCTTTGTGTTTACACACTTTGATGGCACCACTGCACCTTCAGAAAGCCCATGTAAGAGCTAATAAAACACTTTAAAATGCTGCAACTTCTCACTCATTTCACTTCAAAAGAGCTATTGCGATCTGTTGCCATGGTGAAGGGAGAAGAAGAAAAAAACTAAATGCTGCACAGCTCACAGAAATGCCCCACGGACTGTTCCAGTGAAAGGCATGTGGTGGTTTTAGGGCATTTGTGTGATTCTGTGTGATTTCCTTTGAACAGGAGCTGCAGCAGCAGCTGATTATTGAAACGAGGAATCTGAAGAAAACAAGAAATTTCTACCAAAAGCTGATTCAACAGGAGAGAAAAAACAAAGGTTGTGTGTTTATTTTAAAGCTCAACTATGAAGATGGCATGTTTCTTTTCCCCTACATGATTAATAAATGATGTGTACTGCTTCTTAAAGGTTCTGAACACAAATTTATACTCTCCAAACTAAAGTCCCAGCTGGAAGAGCTCAGATCCAGAGTGGCTTTCCTGGATTGTGTGAAGAAATATCTCGAGGTACGGACTGTTCCGAACACTCTTGCTCTTCATGCATTTCCTAACACATCTGCTTGTTTAACTTGAAATAATTTCTTTCATTTCTGCAGATTCTGAGTATGGACCAGTGGGGTTTGGAGGCCTCATTACTGCCTTCTTTGGCTGTTTCTGGACATGACTCCTGTGATCTTGAGTGCTCTGAGGACTCCTCTGTTCTCAACTTTGGAACCAGCAAAGGAAAGACTACTCTGCTGGCAGGGTCTCCTCAGGGGCTCATGGCTTACCTTTATGCCAGGTATTATTGATTGAATTGGAAATGTGAGGAGTGCTTGCCATATGAATTTTGATCTTGAAGTGTTGTACAGTCCATGTGCTCATTCTTAAAAATACACTGCCTGGCGAAAAAAAAAAGTCGCCACCTGGATTTAACTAAGCAAATAGGTACAAGCCTCCTTTTGGATAATTACTGCAATTATCTTTCACCTGGCAACAAGTTATTTAACTCCAGCTGATGCAATGAGATGCTTCTCGTTTCCTAAACAGTCATGTTGAAAGACAGATCCTGTGGTCGTGGAAAAGATGTTGTTGTTGTTGGAGAAGGGTCAAATCATTGGCATCAAGCAGAGAAAACATCTAAGGAGATCAAAATTGGGTTAAGAACTGTCCAACGCATTATTAAAAACTGGAAGAATAGTGGAGACTGTTAAAACCTGGATGTTAAAGCCTGAAATGTTCGGCTTTCCCCTAAATTTGTTGATTCAAGATGAGAGCAAAAAGTCAAAATTCAAGACAAGGTTAAACTAGTTTATGCAGAAGCTCCTGGAGATCCACACTGTTACAGAAAGATAGTCTGCTACCAAGTAAGATCTGAGGATGTGCCCGGTGGTCAATGTCTTTATAGGATTGGATCATCTTTTGAAGTTTGTGCATGCACACAGTGATACATAAAATACTGATACTCACAGGACCCATCGTCTTTGAGGAGGAAATGTGGCTGGAAAACATCTCCAATGATCGTGATCGGCAATCACTCAAATGTTTGGTGAGATCAAATCGAAGAAAAACAACAGTAGAACTCAGGGCTGTTTAATAGTGAAAGTAAGAGCATTTCCACAAGCACAATGCTAAGGGAACTCCAGGGATTGGGACTGAGCAGCTGTGTAGCCTTAAGAAAACCACTAATCAGTGAGGCTAACTGGAAAAAAAAGGCTTCAGTTTGCTAGGGAGCATAAAGATTGGACTTGGACAGGGTAAGAAGAGAGGCAGGTGAAGTGATGCTCCCATCATGCCTAGTGCCTACTGTACCAGCCTGTGGGGGCAGTGTTCTGATCTGGGGTTGCTGCAGTTGGTCTGGTCCAAGTTCAGCAACAGTATGAGCTCAAAGAATGAGGTCAGCTGACTACCTGAATATACTGAATGACCAGGTTGTTCCAGCAATGGATTTTTTCTTCCCTGATGGCACGGCCATGTTCCAAGATGACAATGCCATCGGGCTCAAATAGTGAAAGACTGGTTCAGGGAGCATGAGACATAATTTTCACACATGGATTGGCCACCACAGAGTCCAGACCTGAACCCCATTGAGAATCTTTGGGATGTGCTGCAGAAGGCTTTGCACAGCGGTCAGACTCTACCATCATCAATGCAAGATCTTGGTTAAACATTAATGCTACACTGGATGGAAATAAATCTGGTGACATTGCAGAAGCTTATTGAAACGATGCCATAGCGAATGCTCTCTAATTAATGAGCTGTGGGAGTGTACAGCCAGTTTGCTGTACACTCTCTTGATCTCAATTCATGAATGCACCCATTCTTATGATTAAATTTACAAGGTATTTGTGAATCTGAAGTTGATTTTATGTAAGAAGGTGATTTACAGATTTATTCACAGATTTATGCGGATTTTATGAAGGAGCCCCACTGATACCAGATGAAAATGAAATGAAAATGAAATGAAATGAAAATGAATGAATGAAATGAAATGAATGAAAAATACTTTATTTATCCCATAAAGGGAAATTCAATGTAGTAAGGGCTCTCTCTCTCTTTTTTTTTTTTTTTTTTTAAAACCCTTGGAAAAAACCCTTCAGATGGCAGAGTGGCTGGTTTTCTCCCTTTAAATGGGATCAATAGCAGATAAAAATATTGAGATATGAATTAGGGCAAAACTCATTGATGGATTTATTATCATTTTTAGCGATATGAACTAAATTGTAAGGACAATTTCAAAAAATATTCTTGTAAAATAAGCTTTTTTTAAAATTGTTTTATTAGTTTACCCCAGCACTTATACCAAAGGTATGCAGGTAAACCTAAGAAAATGTATTCTACTTTAATCACTTTTCAGTTGGAATGATACATTGTTTTAATGAGTTGTAAGGGTACAGTGAAAACTATCAACCTCTGTATGTTACTAGAATCTCTAATCTATTCAGCATGGACCTTGAAGAATCTCAGTGATTTGTAGGAAATTCAAGAAGTGCCTTGTTGGAGTCTCACAATGTCACTGGGCAGGTTGCTTAATTTTCACAATTACTAGTAAATCCCTTTAGATCACTGAATATATAATGCATGTACTCCACCATTAAGTGTAGAAAAATATTGATATTGAGGATGGATAGGATCAGGAATAAGTAGATCAGAGGGACAGCACATATTAGCTGTTTTGGAGAAAAGGTCAGAGACATCCAACTGGGATAGTTTGTATATGGACACAGGAGGGATAGTGAATATACCAGTAGAATGATGATAACGTTGAAATTGTCAGGCAGGGGGCCAAGACCAAAGAGGATATTTATGGATGAAGTGAAAGAGGATGTGAAGTTAGTTGGTGTGAGAGAAGAGGATGGAGTTAGATGGAGGAACCGCCGAAAGGATAAGAAGAACTGTGGTTTAGATGGCAAAATCCATTTATTTTGTTACGTGTTTCTGTGCTCTTCTGCCCCAATAATCTTATCAGACTCAGTTGATATGCCGTTCTGTAAATATTTATATTTAAACAGAAGGGGCATTGTAAGATAATATTACTAATTTGTACCTTATCTGCTACACTTCCACTGCTGCTCTGAAGTGTCTACTGTGTCTCTGCTGCAATTGGAAACAGCATCAGGGGAGGCACCAGAAAGATTTGTTTTCAAGTTGTTTACTGGAATATTTTCTCCATTTTCATAGAAGCACAGGAGATCCTCGTGAATTCCCATTTGTCTAGCAGCTCACATGAGACCCTGTGATCTTGAAATCCTTGGTCTGACGGGACTGCGTTCTCCCTGAAAAGAGCTATTAAACTAAACCAGGGTATCTTGGACAGATGTACCTGAGGACACGGTGTCACGTTTACACAAATAAGTCAAGTCTGGTCCAGACCAAAGACACATGTAGAAGGATTACATTTTACACAGAGAAGATGCTTGAAGTCCTCAAGTGCTCACCTAGACCTGACCGGTGCATGAAACACACTAAGGGTTAGGGTTAGGCTGCACATTAGTTTATTCATACGTGTCCCCATGTTTTGTTCCTTCACTTGCTGAAAAAGATTTTTAAAATAAAATCACTGATAAGTTCAGCTGGGTTGTTTTCTGAACTTTATTCGTGTTCCTTTTATCACAGGAATGCTACTATGGAAGGCTACATCCAGCAGTTCCTGTATACTTATCGTTTCTTCTGCACTCCTGAGCAGTTACTACAGTTTATCATGGACAGATTCATCAGTGCTGCAAGGTAACATCCAACTCATGACAACAAAGTAACCGTTTAGTGTAACCTCTCGAATGAACAAACGTATAATAGACAATAATAATATTAATACTACCACCTTTTTCTACTCTAATAATGTCACAGCAGCAAAAACTAACTAACTATACTACTAACCTGAGGGTTGTTGCACAAAACCAACTCAGGGTATTAAGTCAAGATATATCAGTTATCCTGTAATTGCGGTATTGCCTTTTTTTTTTTTTTTTTTACAACCCCAGTTCCAGAACATTTGGGACACTGTAAAATGTAAATCAAAACAGAATACAATGATTTGGAAATCTCATAAAACTCCCTATAAGATCATAAAGAACATATCAGATATTGCAACTGAGACATTTTGGCATTTTATGGAAAATATTAGCTTGTTTTGACTTGTGATGGCAGCAACACATCTCATAAAGGTTGGCATGGGTGCAACAAAAGGCTGGGAAAGTAATTTCCGCAAATCAAACACAAATGGAGGAGCTTTTGATGACTAACTAGGTTAACTGGGGGCAGATCAGTAACATGACTGGGTTTAAAAGGAGCATTTCAGAGACGCAGAGTCTTGGATGAAAAGATGGACCGGGGTTCTGCAGTGTTGACATCTAAAAATTGTGGAACAATTTCAGAAAAGTGTTCCTCAATGTAGAATTGCAAAGATTTTGAATATCCCACCATCTACCCAGCAGGAAGGTCCCCCTTATGAGCCAGGTCCTGCTCGAGGTTTCTTCCTCAAAGTGGAGTTTTTCCTTGCCTCTGTTTGCCTTAAAGGTTTTTTTTCTCCTGCTATGGGAGTTTTTTTTTTTTTTTTTACTTGCCATTTTCTTTGATTAGGATTTAATATTATAATTTTAGTTAATGATATTTGCTCAGGGGTCATGTTCTGGGTCTCTATAAAGTGCCTAGAGACAATTTGCATTGTTATAGATAGTATACAAATAAAATTGAATTGAATTGAATTGAATTGAATCTACAGTACATAATATCATCAAAAGATTCAGAGAATCAGGAGGGAAAAGGCCAAAGGTCAAAACTGGTGATCTCACTGTATCTAAAACAGGCATGATTCTCAACTGGACATCACTGCATGGGCTCAGAAACACTTCCAGAAGTCTCCGTCTGTGAACACAGTACACCATGCAACGGCTGATGGTAGGAGGTCGCATTAATGCCATGGGCAGCTTACACATCTGTATATTTATAATTATTTATATAGCGTCTGTTACAATGCCAATTGTCTCCAGGCGCTTTACAGAGACCCAGAGCATGACCCCCGAGCAAATATCATTAACTAAAATTATAATATTAAATCCTAATCAAGGATAATGGCAAATAAGAAAACTCACAGCGTGAGAAAAAAAAACTTTAAGCCAAACAGTAGGAAGGAAAAACTCCACTTTAAGAGGAAGAAACCTTGATCAGGACCTGGCTCATATGGGGGGAGTCATTTGGCTTTCCTCATCAATGCTGAAGAGTACTTAGAGATTTTCAAAATGCTAACAATTAATATAACTTGAGCTTCAGTAATCTGAGACCATTCAACTGATTTTTACAAAATGTACTTTGATACTTTGTCTATAGACCATGCTGTTGAAAATTTGTCAAGACATGTTTGTTGCACAGTTGTCTTCATAGTTATGCACCATTGAATCTTAGATGTTTGGCACAATGATAATATTTTGCCTGTATCTCATGATGTAATAATCCAAAGTTAATGAAATCTTGTATTGACAATCAGTACAACATTCTTTTTCTGACATTCATCAGATTTTGTGAAATGTCTTTCATAGGGGGTGCCAAACCTTACATACAAATCATAAAAATGTGAAATTTGGCATACTTGCACAAGGCTTCAGTTATAGGTTGTATTTTGTAAAATCAAATGTCATTATGATCACATTCCTATTTCTTTTGAGTTACAGTTTCATAAAAGGGCGGGGAAACAAACTCTTCCAAGGCTCTTGGCTCAGTTGTCATGAAATTATCATGAAATCTATGAGGCTCTTTGCTGATGTACAATTGACACTTTCAAGAAACTCAACTCAATTTATCATTCTGACATTCTTTTGATGTCTGCCAAATCTGATACAGATTTCATTCAAGGGGGTGTTATCGAAGTCTTTCAACCACGGGTTGCTATTGCATCAAATCTGCTTGGACCACTATGATCACCACTTGCAGTTATATTTTTTGCGTGGTCATATGTTTTGCTTGCTGTCTTCATCAGGGAGGGTCCAGATCTGTCTGGGCACAGTGAAAGGATCTTCCATCGCAGTTTGGACCTGCTCCACCTTTGGATAAGAGACTACAATCTAGTAGATTTCACACCCAAGTCCAGCCTCGTTGATACATTAGAAAACTTTATAAACACTGAGGTATACACATTTTGTTCTGCACTTAAAAGACTTTTTGGAAGGTGCTGAATTCAATCCTCACAGCATTTTTGCTCATGACGAAGAGCAGCAGAAACGTCATTAAAATGTGTTATTGCCAATTTAGAGATGGCTCTTAGGAAATTCCATACGCCTTCACCTGAATGTCATTTTTACGCAGGTGATTCCTGTAGACAGTCAAGGTGAGACCCTCCTCGATGCTCTCCACAGACGACCAAGTACGCCTACATCAGGCCACGTGAGAGGAATCCTAATCAACTTTGAAGAAGATGAGGCCTCTCTGTGTTTGCATTCATCTGCTGAGGATCTGAGCAAAAAGGTCAGTGATTAGTTTCTTAATAAAGTTACTACAGGCTTGACTTTTCCTTATTTATGTGACGATTCCCAAAATAAACACATGTGATAATAGGCGAGGGAATTAGAAAAAAATGTTTAATATTCTTATCAAGAGAAACCTCTCACAGTTTGAAAACATGTTTAGCCACATTTCCAGCTCTAATCTGGGATTTTCAGTGGCGGATCTCTCGGCTGGTGGAGCCCTCTGCTTCCATGTCTAAAGAGAGAGCCTACTCCATTTCTGCAGCCCTGCCTGTGCCTTGCTATAATCCCCTAACGCATGACCTCTCCAACATTTGCCTACAAAGTGAAGAGCGACTCCCCTTCAGCCAAAATGAATCCAGCGTTCAACAGATAGCCCAGCAGCTCACCCTCCTGCAGCAGGTATGTCATTCCTGGATGTACTGTTGTGTACGTATGTTTGAACCACTAGAGGGAGACATAGATCTATAAATACGGAGCAAGGAACTGGTTCGTCTCGCCAACAATAGCATTTGATTTGAAACTCTTGCGATGCAGGAAATATTCCAGGGATGCCATCCAGTCCATTTCCTCAACTCCAGAGTTCAAGGAGTCGGGGACAAAGTCTTGAACCTGAACAAGTGAGTTAGAAAAGTCCAGAACACTTCTGATCACAACATTCAGCTGAGCAGTTCTCAAAACTCTTGGATTTAGACACAAAACCTCCCTATTTTTTTTTTTTTTTTGCAAAAAACTTTCAGAATACCAGGAAAAATAATGCTTCAAAAACTATTTTATTTTTAGATTTTTAGACTTTTGGAACTATTGATTTCAAACTAATTTTTTGATTAAAAAGCTTTTCTGTTGAATTGCATATTAAAGGGCAAAAACAGCCATGTACCTTAATTTTCTTGAATGATTGTTTTTATAGTTTGAATTAAACAATTTCCACAATTTGTAGTGTAGATAGAGGTACATATTCCTCATTCTCATTGCACACTGTTTTACATTGATAGTATGCTAATACTTTGTTTCTTTATGACCAGAAACTGTTTTGCTTTCATTAATATACTTTATTTCCCTAGTATAAACTATTTAATGACTACATAAGGGATTTTTGTTATATAATTAATGCAAACATAAACCGTTGTCCCTCCTAAACTCATAACTTGATAATGGTAATGGAAACTTAATGTCCTCTGATGTTGTACTTCGTTTTTACATGCAGTAATATTCCTTATATTTATTTTAAAAAATAATAATGATCAAGACACAAACACAAACAAATTAAGTCCTTGGCGCTGTGTTTGATTGATATGGTTCTTTTACAATGTTTGTTGCAACCCTTTTTCTTTTTCATTGTGACCAACAGTCCAAAATACTATTTAATTCTAGGGATTTATGTAACAGAACATGACAGAAGAGATCATCTCGTCCAGTGGTCTCCAACCTTTTTTGCGGCACATTTAACCGGTCTGTTAAATGTGTCACAGATAAATACAACAAAATAAAATGATAGGACCGGCATAAAAACTGTGGTATTTTCAATATATATATATATAATAATAAACGTAAATCCGCTGTGTATTCACATGCAACTATATTACTCCTTTATTACTGTAATGGATTTTCTCCATTACATCCATCTAATGGAGAAAATGGGGACCCCTGATCTAATCCTTACTTAGTGTTATAGAAAAGTAAAAACAAAGAAACCAACTCACAGAGCTACAGTTAACATCAATGTAGAGGAGACTGAAAGACTCAAGAAAGAAATGACAGAAAAGAGAAATAAGAATGACCAAACAAGAGTCATCTTGGACAGTGTCGTCAAACACACTCAACCTCTGCGCTTTTTGCGGCAACTGATTAAAAATTTGTGCTGCTATAATAAGATCCTGATACAAAAAATAAATTAATAATTTTTTTTTCTCATTTGAATGTATGTAAAGTATACACTTCCAAAGACTGAGCACACGTAACCCAATATGTTGAATGAATTATGATGTCCCACCATTTACCACTTACAATATTCAACTACTCCATTCATGTTTTTTTAATACTATTTTTGCTAGTCTAACCTATTAAATCATTTTAGTGGTAGTTTTCAGTATAATTTTTTTCTTTATCCCTGTTTTCCCTACTCAGGAATGTGTCCCAACATGTCCCACCAGCAGAGGGCAGCGGTGTTCTTGTCCAGGAAGAGACGCTGTTGGACAGCTGCCTCCAGCGGCTGCTCATGTACGCCGACAGTGTCACTAACTGGATCTCTGCTGAGATAGTTATCTGTGACTCTGTCAAGGTGAGGACACATAACTCATGAAGGTAACAGGGTCATTCAAAGAAAGAAAAACAGCTTTTACTATCTCAGATGATAGCTTTAGTCAGTCATTTATTTGAAGAGTTTATAGACTGTAAGGAGCAAGAAACCTGGAACTGTTCTTCACTGAATGGGTTCAGAAGCTGTCATTTATGACTTTCTATAAGCTGAAAATAATATGTGAAATTACAGAAATAAAAGCATATATACAAACTATATTGATCTATGACTATACCCAAATCCATCATGTTGCGCTTCAGTGTCATCTTAAATTCCCTGCTTCCCTATTTCTATAAAATATATTCTACAATCATACATTTTAAACTTCAGTGCTTCAGCTGCAGCCCCAATGTAACATCTCACATGCAATTTTAACCCATCTACAGTTTGTAAATTTCAGCATTGGTAATACAAATGTAGAACACAATCTTCACAGTGTTATTTACATACATATTCTTATTTTTTTCTGCATGCGTGTGCTTCTAACGCTGTCAGCTGCAGCGCAGGACTCTAAAGAGGCACTTCATCTTTGCATTTTGCCTTGTCCATTATTTCTCTCAGTCTTGTTGTTTAGTTTTATCTAGCTGCTTTTTTTTCCCTCCCCTCTCTCTTTCAGACACAAGCTGCCCTGCTGACCAAGTATCTCTGGATAGGAAAACACTGCTACGAGTCGAGGAACTTCGCCACAGCCATGCAGATCCTCGGAGGTCTGGAGAACGTGATTGTCAGGCAATTACCAGTAAGGCTGCATATTATAAATTTCTCTTGACAGAAATTCTAAGTTTGTCTAATAAGTCAGGTGCCCTCGAGCTAAACGTTTTTTTTTTTTTTTTCTGTGATTGAGCTTGGATGGTATTTAATTAGTTTCACAAATGAGAAATTAACATTAATGAATTCAAATAAGATGTAGCGAGTGTCAGTGCAGGAGGACAAATGTGGGCATGAAAAGAAGTAATTAAAAGAATCACAATTAAAAGACTCCAGTGCTCAGAAAACAGAAGAAATTTCCATATTTTCATCTAAGGGAAGGTTATATTTACTGACTCCGTTACTGCACAGAATCCTCAGTAGAATTGGACTTTCTTTTTGGTTGTGCTAAATAAAAGTCATCTTCTTGTCAACAGGCATGGAAACATCTGGCTTCCAAGGTTTGTGAGATCCTGGAGGAGCTGCGAGCTGTGCAGGTGTGTGTGTGTGTGTACCTGTGTGTGGTTGAAAATGTACACACAACTAAGGACAAGGATGGCCACATATTGTGAAACTGGGCTGCAGGGCAAACAGATCAATAGAAAAACAGCTTCAAGCAACTTAGCTATGTGCTCAGAGCTTTACAGCTGGCTCTCCTTCTGAAAACTGCCCTTGAAAAAATCTTGATGCATTGCTTAACAACTTTCCTTTTTAACTGTAATTATGCAATAGACAAAATTAGTTTTGTTGTCTGAAATGATATCACTCCACTACATTGAAAATGCTAATCATGACCTCATGTTGGTGATTTTCAAAATTCTCTTTTCATACAAGAATTATGTTTTTAAACTGCGCATAAATGACCATGTCTTAAGGTTTTTCTGAAGAGTGATGACCTGTGTCTTATGGGGGGACAACACAAGAGGAAGAAGCCCACCTTGCCTTCAGCACACATCCTGGCTATGCATGTCCAGCAGCTGGAGATCGGTGCATTCACACTGACTACTGGTGCTTACAAGTGGACCAAACTCAGGTACTCATTCTTTGCAGTAGATGGCCTTAAAAACCAAAGGCAAAGTCTTGATCAGTTCAGAAAACCTACTTTAAATTCCTCAGTGTTGTGAAAAAAAAATCATCTTTATTCTGAAAAGCACTGTAGTGCGTGCAGTGGGCCTCAAATCAAATCATATCTTTGTAAATCTGTGAGTAGAGTTTTAAATAAATCACCTCCTTACTGAAAATCTGCATCTCATAAACATAGTGTAAAACTTTTTTTTTTTTTTTGCAAAAACATGTACCTGAAGTGGCCTGAAAATGGCATCCACTAGGTGGCAGCACTGGTCGAAAAAAGTCTTTACTGCTGCATTTGGGGCTTTTGCAAGATTGGAGGTTGGAATCGGCTTTTATGCAGCCAAAGTATGTATTTAATAATACTGCAACTTTCTACATGCACAGGACAGCCAGTTTAAGAGCAATCTACAACAAAGGTTAGTTCATGCAAGTGTGCATTTCTCACACTTTCGTACAAAATCCGTTTTCTGGAGACATTTTGAATCACTCTACTTTAACCAAATATTTAACACTGATCAGTCTCTAAGTTGTGATGTCACAGATCCTGTGACATCACAACTTAGAGACTGATCAGTGTTAAATATTTAATACTGATCAATCTCAAAGTTGTGATGTCACAGATCCTGTTTGTGGGACTGTATAACAGCATAGAAAAGCAATCCACCCTTGATAGATAAATGTAAAACAAGTCTGCATGTTCAGCTGAGCTACATGATGTTTCTATCTGATGAAACACAGTCACCGTCAACAACTCACTGATCCCAACACAGGAGATGTACCTCCTCTAATTTAAATTGCTTCAACTAATAATAGAAAATGACATTGTTGTGAAACAGACGGGAAAGTGAAGTGTTTTTCACGTAGCTGTGCGCTGGAGGAAAACGCTGCACGTTATGGAACTGGTCATGGATTTGCTAAGATGTTGATTTCAAGTGTTGACAAGCAGCAGATGTTTTTGGACGTTTAAAGATATAATGTCTCTGCAAAGCACTATATTTCAAGTTATACTGGGCATCTCTTTAAGTAAAACCATGAAAGGAAGTGCTTAATCTCATAATTTCCTCTGCTACTGCAAATTCTGATTTTACTGCTTAAGTTTGATCCCCTCTTGTTAAAGAATACATCCAGTAAGTATAATTGGCCTACTACATATTCCTGTGGTGACAATAATATAAAATGTTAGTGTCATTATCTTGGAATGGGCTCATTCTCCATATCTATTTATGACAAAGTCGGCCAATTCACAAAGAGGACATATTTTCCTGTGTCCTTCTCCTTCGTTCCAATATGGCCGACCAGCTGCTGAGGTCATGATGAGCGGTGGTTGGATGGTGGTAATGACACAGCTGTCGAATCGAATTGGGCTGATGGTAGGGGTGCCTGTGTGGCTCCAGATGGTGCCTGTAGGATGGGGTGGGGTTTTGATTTGGAAAGAAGTTTCTGGTCAGATGCTAAGAAATGATTGGGTGTAGCCAGATGCTGGGGTCAGGAGATCCAGTTGAGAAAGGCAGAAGCACAGCTGCTTACCATGGACCCTTAGTTCTCCCAGCTCTCCCCAAATCAGGTCAGAACCATAGATGCTGTTTATGAAAATGGATATATACTGCACACACTCAGTATTCTTCTTTTCATGTTGTCAGTATTTTATGTTGTGTTCATCCGTCTCTGGTTCTAGGAGCATAGCAAAGGTTGTGAGTCAGGTCCACGCCTTCCAGGAGGCTGTGTACCCCTACGACCCAGACCAGGACCTGCAGGCCTACCTGCGCTGCCGTATCGCCCGGCTTTCCAACTCTGACATCCACCTCTTTGGCCGCCGACAGCGATGCCAACTTTCAGCAGTCCAGTGAGCGTCAAACCCGAAGGATCCACAGCACGCTGAGGAGGGTGAAGGCCACGTTTCAGTGAGAGCTAAAAGTCCAGAGTTAGGCACCATGACAAGGTCACCATGTCTGCACCCAGATGTTTCTGTGGTTCTTGCAGCACAGCCTTAAGGACTAGAAAACCATTTAACCAACGCTCCTTAACCTAAGTCAGCAGCAATATGAGTTTAGACTCTTCCTAGTTCAGAGCCAACTGATCCCTCATCTGGGACATTTGGATATTAAGCAGATTAGCAACATGGTAATGTAACAAATGATATTTGATTTTTTGCAGTAATTTTTTTTCTCATTTTTACATTCTTATTCTTTTTTTGCCTTGCTATATAATCATATTTGAATTTAAAGTGGCTGGATGGTCTTAACTTGTATTTCTCTGGGATCAAAGATTAATTATCAAACTGAACCAGTAGGCGACTGTGACCCGTCCTGAGACCCCAGTGGACCCCCAGTTTTACAAGTGGTGACATAACAGTTAGATAGAACTTCTATTTGGGACTGGCACATATTAAGCGCAGTACCAACTGGTTTATCGGGTGTTTTAAGGGGCAGTCCTATTTTATAAAACCTGCGAAGAAGATTTCTTTCTCTGTCTTGTATTAGTATCCTTTTTTATTTGTAAAATGTCAGAACAAGAGACAGACATTTTAGAGAATTTTCTTCAATAAATGACTTTCTTTGAAGTCAGATGTTTACATACACCTGGTTAATATTTGATACTTACCTTCAAATTGTCTAACTTAGCTCAAGGGTTTCTGTAGCCCTTCACAAGCTTCTCACAAAACCTTTGTGGAATTCTGGGTAATTTCTCCTGACAGAATTTGTGGAGCTCAGTCAGGTTTGTGGGTATTCTTGTTGCTCTTGGTTGATTTTGGTTGATTGTCCCATTTTTTTTTTCTTTAACATATTTAGAGCTTCGTGTTTAAAGGTGAGCTTTAAAATGCATCCACATGTGCATCTCAATCCCCTCAAATTGATTTCAGTTTACTGATTAGAAACATGAAGCCAAAACATCAAGTCAAATTAAGTTTCAGGCCACAGTCAACTTAGGGTATTCAAATTTTTGACTTTGAAGAAAGTCTTTTAAAAAAATGCTCTTACATTATTTCAACATGTTACAAATTAAAAAATTTATATATATAATTATTTAAAAAAATGTGAATCCTACAAGACCTATAGTTTCCTCAGTTTTAAAAAGCAATTTTATGTAAATATTTGTGCTTTCTAAAAGACTGAATTGGATACCAAATCACAACTGTGTTCTATTTAATAGGTTGTTTGTGTTCAAACCTAATTGAGCTGAAACATCTTTCATGAAATAACTTTGTAATACCATCGTGATGTGAAAAGATTTGCTGCATTTCTATAACATTTTGGTGTAAGACACAAAAACAAAACTAAAAACGTTGCAATTTGCACAAAGCAATAGCTCTTTCTAAACAGATAACAGACATTTTTATTCAAAAGTGGTACTTCTCTTGAAGTTTAATGGTTATCGAAGTTTTTTTCAAATAATATTGGTCACAGCTCAGTGTAGTGCTAAAAACAACAACAAAAGCCTTCACACTTGCAGGTGTTTAAGAGTTGAAGTTTTAAAGTTGCCAGCCATTTTGCATTCTGTTTTTAGGATGTTTCTGTAAAAACTCTCCAGAGATTCAAGATGAAATGTGTTTTTTTTTTTTTTTTTAACTAATTCTGGAGCATTTGCAACAATGTTTATTAATGTGCACTGTCCCTGTCATATCAGTAAAAATTAGCCTCACGAGTATCCAAATCTTTTCAAAGGGCTGCCTCGGCACGGATCCTTTCAGTTTCTAAGAATGGTTCCACAGGGATTTATTTTTAAACCAATGTTATTAAAGGGGACATGTGATAAAGAAGTTACTTTTCTCAGTGCTTGAATCCATGTTTTTGGGGTGTCGACTGCTAAATTAAAACCTCTTTCAGAACAGAAGTCTCTGACTTGGTTTTGGGCAGCCGGAAACGTCACAGACCCAGTTCTGAGTAGAATTATTGTTTTTTTAATCATGTCATGAATATTTTACAGTAATTAAAAACCTATTTTAAAAAAGATCGAGGATTTAAAACAGATTTCTTTCATTTTAATAACCTCTCATGGCCCACCTGCAGTCCCAGGACGGCCCACCAGGGGGCCACGGCCCACACTTTCTTACATCTCAGCTCCACACAGGCAGCCAGTCACTCAGTCCAGTCATTCTCATTGTTAGTTCATTCTAGACGCATATTTCTGAAATATACATTTCATTCGATCACTACACAACGTATCTGTCAACAGGCATCATTTTATTAGACAAATACTATGCATAATGTGCATAACAGTGGAGCCGAATAGTAGCCCAGCAGCTAACTACTGTTAGTCATGTCAGTTCCTGAAATAAATTTATTGGATTCGGTTTCACTTGCAGGAAAACAAACATATTGAAGAATTTATTTGTTTGTCATATCAGCTGCTGAACACATAAAACACCACAAAGTTTCAATTTGTTTAATAAGCAGGAATCTAAATGTGAATCATATGCCTGGGTTGAAAAATGAATCTCCAATACTGGTTACACTGAAACAGCAAATGCATTTACTCCCAGTAGTGCGCGGTGAAGAGCAAAAATACAAGCTTAGAGTGGTGATGAAATTTGACCATTACAGATCAAATCATAGACCATAATGAGATGTCAGTATGTAAAATGTTACTGAGGAATGATTTTCAGTCAGTGTCCATTTTTCTATTTCCCCACCAGCTCTCTCCTCCATGGTTATACGCTAGAAAAGTCACCGTGGAGATGGAATGTGACATGCTATGAAGATTTGCTTAATTTAGCCAAATAAATGAGATTTTATAAGCCTTCTCTTGCCAGGGCGTATTATTGTCAGACAGTGAGCATGATGCATGGGTGAGACGGCAGGTTAAATCCTGGTTATATCAGATGGGGAACGTGGGATTGATGCCACAGCAGAACTTGGCTTTCTCTCCTACAGTTTTGGGCTTAACAATGCATGCTAATAGCTGTTTCTGTGCTTTTATTTTATGATAATTCTTTGTGATATGACTGCTGCATTGTATGTGAAGCTAATGTACAAAATCTGACCGCAAGGACTGAGTGACTTTATCATGGATATGTGTATTAGCTGAAATGGGAATATTTAGTTTAAACTGCTGTTAATAATACCCCTGAATTCAAATGCTTTCATCTTAATGTATATTTTTCTGAAAATTTTAAGTGAAAACAAATTTGGAGAAACATATTAAGTAGTAAGCCTTAACTTAACAAACTGGACTTGCATATTTGATTATATAAAGAAATGACCTTTAAGCATTGTTGATATTTAACTATGATAGTTAATGGTTTGTATGAGGTCTGCATAATCAAACATTTATTTGGCTGAGTGCAGACAGATTGACTGCAGTATATTTCATGATTTGTATAATTAATTCTGTTTAAATAATTCAAATTCTTTTTTTGTGCATTTTGGGCAAGCAACATATTAAAAACGTTTGAAAAGAAAAAGTTTTATCACTTTTTAGTCTTGATATTCTTTCTCACAAAGATGTTGTGGCATTGAGGGAGCCAAGTGAGTCTGATTCTTCCTGCAAACACCTTTTTGAGGTGTGGAGCCACTGTTTGGTTGCAGTGTTGCGTTTTTATTTTAAAACTACAACCTTAATTAGGGGCAGATACGGACTGCAAGCAGATCAGTCCAGGACCTGTGCCCTCCTCTTCCTCAGAGATGCATTTGTAATGTGTGCAGAATGTGGTTTGGGATGTCTTGTGGAAGAATGCATGGTACAAAGTTATTATCAGGCTTCCTTTAAAGTGACTGTATTGTTTTAATGGTATTTATGACTAACTCTGTAATATATTGCTTGACAAAGTAATTTATTTCCCATTTCCTGATATTAGGCATTGATGTTTCTGGTTCTTGATGCAGTGCTATGTAAAGGAGCAGACATGCATTCTTGCTCATAACACTGAAATTCCTCCAGACTAACTGGATTTTTAATGCACTGTAAAAAGGAAAATTCACACAATTCTTACAATCTTTCTTTGAGGAATATTGGTTTTAAAATATTTAAATAGTTTTCTGACACATTTTTTTTTGACAAAGCAGAGATCTTCTATCCATCTTTGTCTTCGAAAGACTCAGCAAATCATAAATGCTGCTTTTATACTGGAATTTGACATCACATATTTGAAATAACATGTTTTTTTTGTTCTCTTTTCTAGCAAAGAAGGAAAGAGGGAAAGAAAGCTGATTGGAATGTGAGTCAGGCCTGAAATGAAGGAATGGATGGAACTGAGACTATTCATCACGTTGCTTCTTCACATCCACAAATCATTTGTAGTGTTGTGAAACACAATAGTGACCTTACAAAGTGGTAAAAGCTTTACTTTCCCAACTTTTTTGGAATGTGTGGCAATTATGAAATACTGAAATAGAAGTATAGTAACTGGAAATGAAGTTAATGGGAAAAACATACAGTCAACAAAGAGATAAAAGTCGAAGTAAATGTAATTCGTATTGGGGGGGGTCATAGAAATCCATGTTTCCTTTATGAGTAATGACAGTCGTTGAGGTTGGTCTGGGCTCCCAGTAAAAGGAACTGGGACAGAAACAGAGCAGCTCCTCCTCCCAGACGGGCAGAGCTGAGGAAATGGGCCCGTCTGCACCTTCAAAGCTGCAGAGATAAAGAGAGCCGCGAGGCTGAATGGACCCCCCCTTCCCCCCCTCTGGGTTCAGAGTATTATCTGCTCTGTAACAGAACCAAACCATCAGTTTAATGACGCTAACTGCAGAGACGCCACAGCTACATGTCTCCTAGAAAAGTGACGTTACAGTCACGTGATCACACTACCTTATCAATTTAGTCATATATAGCTGAACGGGCTGGCGATTAAGAAAAAAAAAACGCCTTTTTTTTTTTCATTTATAATCCTTTATTTCATTTTCAGGGTTAGGGATCACTCTCACAGGCTCTCCCGCCTTTTCACAGCTTGTTTTAGGATCTTTACACGTGAACGCGCCGACAATCAGCTCTAATTGTTTTGCTACCGTAATGCCTTTGATCTCTAATGTTTGAAGCGCCCGCGCCAAACGCGGCCCTCAAGTCTCTGGCGCCAGCCCCCCCTCCCTCCTCCCCCCCGCGGCAATCATGTTTAAGGTGTCAGTAGAAACTACTGGAAGGCTGTTCTCCATCTGACTGCACGAGTTGGACGGAAACCACACAGCTCTGTTGGGTCACAGAGCCAAAATGAAGGTTTATGCACAGCTTCATTACCCATGATGCACTTCTCTGTCCTTTAGCTTGGTGACGGATGCCTCCTTAGGACTGAATACTTTTATTAGGTTACAAAATAATCCACCAAAAGAAACTAAATGACAAATATGTGACAAGAAGAGAAATTGTAGCTGTCTTGTGTGTATTTTGATATTCGAATACACATCAGAATTGGTCATAATTCAAATGTAATATTTCAAACTGAAATGTAAAGCAAATGCAGTCAGAGATATTTGCCATCACATTAGTAAGTTTGAGTCCATCAGTTTACTTCCTGTCTTTTTCTTTTAGTGACTTGGTGAACGAATCCTAAAGAACCTTTCTGTGAGGAAAACTGAACGAAAATGTAGAGTCTTCTTAAAGATTCATTTAAGCCACCTCTACTCCTTTCTGATATGTCAATGCTGCTGGGAATTGTGGTCCGATGGGTCTCAGCAGACACAGAGCTGGAAATACATCATTCATTTTCTCCACTTGTAAACTAATTGACTAAAAAGGCTGCAGTCAAAATAGTTTAAAACTTAAGTATGATAGTCCTGGTCCAACTGTAGCCTGATGACCCTGGTCAAACTTTTATGTCTTTTTAAAATAGTTTCGACCCTATGTAAAGGACAAGCAATACTTATCTTAACAACTAACATTAGTTATCTGAAAGTTCTTCTCAAATTCAACTCCCTTCCCGTCTTTATGGATTATTACTCACTACAACTGAGTTAGGAGGCGGTACAGAGAAGAGTGTCCTACTAGTGGATAATACTTTATCTTATGGATAACATTTATTTTGTCTAATCTCTTTTCTGTAATGTTTCATTTGGATCAGGAGGACAGTCCTATATCATAGCTGCTGTAAATTTAAGGAAAAACAGTCAGTAGAATAGCTACCTCCATCACTACTTATAGATAATAGACTAATTCAAGACATATTGATCAATTAAAAAGAACAACAAATCTTTTTCTTTTCTTCTTATTTAGTCACTGACTGTAGGAACATCCTGCTAACAACGTAAATGTAGACAAGAATCCCCAGATGTCACATTCACGGATACTTTTTGTTCAGCTTACCTGTCTGTGGACAAGTGATTTCTTTATTTCTTGTATGTGTGACGTCACAAAAATGTGATCGGTCAGCTGCAGTGATGGACCTGGAACAACATTATTGATGATGGTCTTGGAACAACAAATACCCGGCGATATCAGGTCGACCTTTCAGACACAGTAACAATCGCTTTACTGAGACGAAGGACTCATTATCAGAATATCCGAATATTAGAAGCAGCATCTGGTAAAAGCAGGATGGAAATATAATAAGACAAAGGAAATTAGATAAACTTGACATTAAAAATTATTGGAAATTTTAAAAATGAATAAGATCATTGAGACAGAAAAAAAATAAAGATTAGAGGTGCAGCAGAAGATGTAATTAATTTTAGTTTTTAGTTAGTTTTTAGTTTTTAGTTAGTTTTTAGTTTAACTTTAAAACTGACACAAAGACATAAAACGTTTTTTTTTTTTTTTAATTTCTATTTGTACCATTTACAAACAACAATGTTCCAATATTGAGTTGAAACAGGTGCAAACATGTTCAGGGGAAAAGTAGCATTACAGCAAAATGAAAAGTGATTTCTACACGTAAAATAATAGACAAAAAAGAAACAATGTTTATTTCCAATATTATATAGCATCCTGTGCAGATCATACATTTCAATTACACTGAAAACGTTTTACAACACTGTCTTTTAAAAAAAATAGATTTAGAAGGTTTCATTTAATAAAGAAAACAACAATGAAAATAAAGTTTTGATTTTGAAACTGTAGATTTATTGATAAAAAATACAAGAATTATAGTTGAGAAGTAAATTATAACTATGATTGTCCAAAACAAGACTGTGGATTATATGGATCATATCCTTTAAAGAAAATATATAGAGCTAGGAAAACATTTGGGTGAAGCCAGTCATGTATGTAAGCAGATGATTTCACACTTAGAAAAAAAATCAAAACAAAAGAAATTTTTTTAAGTATATGGTATATGATGCTTAGGTTTTGAAATGCACCTCCTTAGCTTTGGGAAAGATCAGAAATTTCAAATATTTTTTGTGAATTGCCATTTTTGATTAAAAGATTTGAGAAAGATCCTGTAAAATCTCCCTTTACTCCTGTAAAATAGCACTGGGATGTGACTGGACTTGTTCCATTAGGGAATTTATCTCCAATTTATCTCAATGCATTTCCTCCCAAAAAGTTGCATGAGAAGAGCTACGGCTGAGTTTACACTTTCCTTCAAAATATATAAAAGGGAAAGTTGGGATAGTTTTGATTTCTAGCCCCGAATAGACCAACCATTACTGTCCAACAAGTTCACTTCTGACCAAATATGCCTCTCCATCCATTCACTGATGCTTAATGATTTATTCTTGATTGTGACGCATGTATTGTTCCATAGACCTGCTGGAGGAAGAGCACATTTGGAAGTTTTGTGCATTCAAAATCACATTTAATCAAAGATCATACACTTATTAACTTTCTCGGAATCACACTATATGAAACTATGGGTGTTGTCAGAATTCAAGGATGTTAACTGGTTAATACTGACTTTCCCACTTATAAGGTCAAGACATGTACAGAGCTGTAGGTCATTTCACGCATGCGTCATTGTCCCAATGCTAAAACAGGCCAAAGGAAGGGAGGTGTGCTGTCGCCACAATTCTGACATACTTTGGTGGGAAAATCGATTCTCTTCGTGTGCATTTAGGTTTTACTGGGACACAGAAAGTCCAGTTAAACGAGTGATAGCCGGAGCTCGACTTCCAACCCGGACTGCAGCCTGTCCCTGCAGCCCACCGTGGTCTCCTCCTCAGCGGGGGACCCACTGTTTCATCTCCCTCCCCGACAAACACACACACGCGCACCCTTCAGTTTCAATTGTCTCCTACAAATGCATGAAATGAGGAGGGCCCCGCAGACTCACTGGCGCCAGGTCTTCACATATTCACAGGATATGTGAAGACTTCAATAACGAGCCATTATCCCGTAATCACAGGGATCGATCACGCGTTAACAGGGGTCTCTGTATATGTAAATGAGGGCCAGGGCCTTATAAAGTATGGCCACAGCACTCTCTCCCTGACATTTGGTGGATTTACAGGTCACTGAGCAGCAGCATGGTGAAGTACTTTTCAGTGGACTGGTTGGCCCAGAGCCATCACGGCCCGGCGGCGGTGGAAGGACGCGCAGCTGGCACGGACGCGCCAAGGCACAGACCTCACGTTCCCTGCATGGTGCAGCCGAGCGCGCCCACGTTTGGCAAAGGTTACTTGCAACCAAAACCCAGATCATCCAAGCCCGGTGAACCCCCAGAGCCAGAGGAGGTCGGAGGACACCAGAACACGGGCCTCTGCTCGCCCTTAACTTCAGCAAACTGCTTGTCACCAAGTAAGTAACCATGAAACTCTTTAACTCAAACTCATTTTCTGGTAATTCTGTTCCAAGCGCAGATTTGTAAGCAGCTCTGCTTCCTCCAGTTTCAGAAGGGAGCGGTTATTCCTCTGGTTATGAGAGCGAGGCCGCTTCTGCCGCGTGTCTCTGCTTGGAGGATGGGAGCGAGGCGGAGAAGGAGCGCTCACGGCGCCGTCTGCGCACGAAGTTCACCCCCCAGCAGATCAGCAAGCTGGAGAAGATCTTCAGCAAGCACAAGTACCTGGACGCTGGGGAGAGAGTGAAGACAGCGCAGAGGCTGAACCTCACAGAAACCCAGGTGAGATGCAGACTAATCCATTTAGGAAATGGCAAACCGAGAATCTCCTAAAACATTAAGTTCTGACTGCTAACTATTGTTTTTTTTTTTTTTCTCAGGTGAGGACCTGGTTTCAGAACAGGAGGATGAAGCTAAAACGAGAGATGCAGGACTATCTCGCTCCCCAGATCCCACCGCTGACTTTCAGGCCCCTACCCCCGGTCCAGTACCGCGCCCTGGCCGGGCAGGGGCCCCGCTACGCCCTGAGTGGCCCCGCGTTCTTCTCGCTCCCGCAGCTGCTCCTCCAACCGCAGCCGCCTCCGCAACATCTGATGATCCGTCACCCGCATTTCTACTGAGCAACTGTCACGCACACTCCTCCGACTCAAACACTTACAGTCCTAAAATGTGCAATCCAGATTTGTGTTACTTGATTTTTGTACTGTATTTGACATTTTAAAAAGAATGTATATAATGACAGAAAGGTCTATTTATGATTGAATAAAGTCTTATCATATAACTGATATATGTTGTTTTTGTTTTCCACTGGTTCCATGATTGTAGCTGCGCCTGAAAGATAAAGCTGATGATATAATCTTTATTGCAGGATTAGCCTTCAAATGAATAGATCATCCTCCCTTTTATCTTAAAGGAGGAAGTGGGGGGGGAGGGGCTTGGTTGGAGAAAAAACTGATAAAAATGGGTAAAGGTTCTCATCAGGGAGAGCTAACTGTATGGATGTCCTGATTTGATCTGCTTCTAATATCAATAAAAGATAGAACACAAGTCCAGTCAAACTAAACAAAGGATGATGAATTAAATCAATGAAGATTATAAGAATAACACAAATAATCCAATTCATGATGGCGGCTCCATGTTTCCACTGCTGCATCTGTCACCTAGAGACTCACAGAGAGCCGGGCTTTCATGATTCTCCTTTGTCTCTTTTTCCTACACTTCAAATCCCAGTTAAAGAGGAGATCATGGTCGACAATTAGTCCTAATTAAGCCGCTCATTGATGAGTTCACACCTCCAGCAGGGGCTTGGCTCCAGAGAGTCTGTGGTTTTGTTACCAAACAATCTGATCTCTGCGATCTGTGTGAAGTCTGAAGCCTCAGATTTAAAAAACCTGATTATGTGATGAGATTTAGAGATACAGAAACTTGATTTGCACCGACTTTGAGATCATTTAAAATGTATATAAAAGGTCATAAGTTAGAAGCTCAGGACTCAACATTTACAACAGCTTTTGTTTACTGGGCAAAAAAAACGAGCTGTAAAGGCTCTGTTTTTGTTGTTTTTTTTTTTTTTTTTTTTTTTTTAATTTAGTTAAATGTTACCTCTGTGTTTGGGTTCTAAGGTATCCCAAGGCAAAAGTTTCGTTCAAACCCGTCATGTTTTATGACGAGTCGCAGCCACAACAAAAGATTCCATCACCAAACTTTCAAATTCAGAAAGCCAGGAGCTTTTTTTTTCCCAGCCTGGCTCCTTAACAGCCTGGAAATGTCTTCACCAGGACTTTGCGAAACAGGGGAGACTTTTTTAGCCTTTCAAGTGGACTGCATGCATGTCTGAGCGGATGCGGCCCTGAATCAATTTACGCAGACACTGCAGGCAGAGATGCCAGGTAACTGATACTCAGACTTACTGGCGCCATGAACGTGAGAAAAACTATAACCCATCCTCTACTGAGCTCAATTACAACCGCCATCAAGTTTCTATCGTTCCGCTGAGATCCCTTTGCATATGCAAATAGAGAAGTGTGTCCCTCCTATATAGCGCCCAGGAGTAACCCCCACACCACACATTTACTTGTGCGACCCGTTTTTGGATACGTTATGGCAAACTTCTCTGTAGAGTGGCTTTCCAAAAGTTATTATGAGGACACACAGGCGCAGAAAGCTGCGCTTCCCTCAAAAATTCCCTGCGAAATTGAGGAATTTGCAACAGGATTAAGAAGCCAATACTCTCCGACCTCGCCAAATAGTAAGTTCCGCGATAAACCTTGCCCCTAAAAGCTGAAATCGACGGGCCTTTTGTGTGTATATTGATTTTTAGTAAATTAATTTCTGCCTTTCAGACGCTTGCGGCTACACATCTGGTTCTGAGAGCGAAGTAGGAGAAGACAGCGAGGGGGAGTCGGCGCACAGCCAGCGGAGGACGAGGACCAAGTTTACCTCTGAGCAAATCAGCAAACTGGAAAATACCTTCAATAAACACAAATACCTGGGTGCTACGCAGAGGAGGAGGATTGCAGAGAAGCTGAAAGTGTCCGAAACTCAGGTAGGATGTGTCATGACACTGTGGAGATCTAAAACAAGCTTCAAAAGATGCCAATCTGTTATTTGGTCTTTGGATTTGGGTCTCACGAGTTGTGTAATTCGTCTATATTATACTAAATCCCCTCTACTGCATCTCCCAGGTTAAAACGTGGTTCCAGAACAGGAGGATGAAAATGAAACGGGAGGTCCAGAGCACACGGCCCTGCTTTGTGTCTGTCCCGGCCTCCCTGCTACCGCCGCTGCTGTTTCAGCACCCCCCCGTGAGCGGACAGCTCCCGTCCGCCAGCGGCTGCTTCCTGCGGCTGCAGACCGTCCACAGCGCGTCATCCTCGGTCTCTCTGCTCCACCTACACCGCTCCCCCTCTGTCGGCCTTCCACCCGCACACTTCTTCTGAAATGCTTCTGTCTTTCTTTTCCTATCTAGAATCTAGATATTCTTTCATTACTCTCTTTAAAAGAGAGGTTTAAAGGTTATATGATATGATTATCTTTTCTGAAGCATTACATTTGTGGTGCAGTCTATGTAATTGATTAATGTTTTATGAATGTGTTCTTAGAAATAAAATAGTTAAAATATTTTCAGCTACCTCTTTGTCCTTGTCTCTAAAGCAATTATTGGGATTGCTGGTGATATTCTCTTCCACTGTGACCCTTTGTTATATAACTTCTTCTTATAACACCTAGATCTTTGAAATTATACATTTATGTTCAAGTCAATGCACGTTTTCAGAGAATCTATGATGAAAAAAGAAAGAACTTTAAAAATGAAAAGACTGGATTTTAACCTTTGGCTGTGGATACATTTGCAAAGCAAGATAGCTTTTGTTGCATTACAAAAGAGGTGAGAAGGAACCCAGTAAGGTAACATAATTTGAGGCCATTGGATCTCTGTGTCGCCATCTGTTGGGATGCCAGTGTTAACTGGACCACGAGCAACAAATGGCGTAGTCTGGTGTCCCTGTTCTGTGCTGTTCATCCTTTCTATTTCTCAGAAGTTTCCTAGTTGCAAAGAAGGTGCATAGGACAAGCATCAATCCACATTCAAGTCGGTCCAAACATCACAAAAAAAAAAAAAAAAAAAACCTCACTACAGTCTCACAGTCATATATAATGCTTTAAAAGAAAAAAAAGAGAAAAAGAAAAGAAAATGTGTTTTACTAACTGCTGCAGGCGCATATTTTTCACTTGGCTCTAGTGGCATTGCTTCAAGCAGTGTTTTGCATCTTCAAAGGGTGATCAAAGCAGAGCTAACTAGAGGATCATTGAGAACCGTTGTGTTTTATTGTGCAGTGACTGAACAATTCACACTTACTTGAAAGATGCAAAGGATTGGCACGCTCAGGTCTGCCTCAGGTGTATACTTCCTCACCTTAAAGTCATTTGTTGGCATCAGCTCACTGAATAAGCTGCTGCCATGAAGCTGACAAAGCTATGCAGACGGACACAGGAGGTTATTAGCCGTCATATTTCCCATGCCCTGATGATGTGGTGAAAGATAATGGGTGCTTTACTGATCTTTTGGATCAGGTGTTTGGGTGAAAGGGTGCTAGCAGTGTCAGTAATCAGAAAAGCTGCACCATAATGGCTGCAGACAGACTGGAGGCAGGGCTCATTTAAATGAGGTAGTCATAATGAATGCATTACCTCATAATATTCCCCATTTCTTTCATTATACCTGCTAACTCACTGGATGCCACTGGAAGAATTTCTCCTGTTTGGCATTTATTGTAACTCTGAAGATTAAACTTGGATCTAAAAGCATACATTCAGTTTATTTGACAGAGTACATTGCTAAAGATTATGCCAGTGGAGACCTCAAACAAACATTCAGTCTGTGGTTGAGGCATCTTGTTGAAACATTTATCAGTTTCAGTGAAAGACGTGAGACACTAATCCCTGTAGGAGTTGATGTATTTCAAAATAAAACTGAATGTGAAATAGAGGAAATTAGTTTGCTTTGTTTTATTCCACCACATTTTCAGATATATTTGGGAGTTGAACATTTGTACATAAAATCTTATGGTTCATTAAAGATTTGATCAGTGTATCTTAATATTTTTCACTTTTTACTCTTTGCTAAAGTACTTGTTTATATAATATATTTTATTTTTATTTTTCTTCAAAAGATTACTTACTTCTAATGTTTTCAGATTTTGTCATTAAATCTATTTTTTTGCAAAAAGGAAAGAACCAAACTCTTTAGATATTTCAGTTATCAGTTAAGTCAAAGTTCGAAGTGCACTTCAGATTCATTTAAAGATACTTACAATGGAGCTTAATCTTGTTCAACTGTTTAGTGACCTTTTCCAAGGATTTTAACATTTTTATTTTTCATCGTGACAAAAAATGTCTTTTCAAAAGTAAAATTAACATCATGGTAAAATCTATTCAAACATACCTTGTCTTTCTGGGGTTAAAGTAGCAATACTGAGGCAATTTCCTGGGCACTGTTGCCCATCAGAGTTACCCAAAATGTTGCATAGTATATCACCACCCTAAAACCAAAAAAGTGTAAAAGCATACTAAAACCTGCAAAATAAAAAAGCATGAACCCATTCATGTCAAAGAGTATTAAAATAACTTTATTACAAAAAGCGGACAAAATACAAGAGACAAACACATGATGTAACTCCATAATCACTCAGTCACTCATTTTAACAGCTGAGGTATTATACTATATTAAAAAAAAAAAGACCCACAGAAGTCTCTTTAATCCTGTGTTTCAGTGCTCAGCCGTCCTCTTCTGTAAGTCCAAGGCAGGTTTGAGGCCAGTATGTGCGTTTAAAAGTGTGAGAGGTCAGCTGTCAAGCAGAATATAATGGCTGATTGGCTCGGTGGAATACCTCTGCAGCCCCATTTTCCCATGCCTTATGCCTCTTTAAAGTTACATCTCAAAGAAGTATATGCATAGGAAAAAGGAACAGCGAGTGCAACGAGCCCTGCTGCCCCGTCGCTGCCGAGCCTGCAGGGTGAGGAAGGAAAAAAGGAACGGAGTCGCCTGATGAGTACATGTGAAACAGAACCAGTTGCTCAGATATTCTTTTGAAGACAGTGGAATTTGCTTTCTCAATGCCCAAAACTAAATAAATCTTCACAATTCAATAGCTCTGGTGAAAGTTCCATAAGTTTCCAGAATGTTATTTTAGTTAAAGAAATCAGTTGATCAAATGCAGCAGGTGTGAGTAGAACTTACCTCGTAAACGTCCAGGCGAGTCTCTCTTGAGACGGAACCTCCTGTTGGGCATTTATTCCTCCACAGGGACCTTGAAAATGTTTTGCAAAGAGAGAGTAGCTGTTGTCTGTGCTCACTCAGCATTTATCCTCCTTGGTTTCATGCCATAGCAACGCACCTGTGAGGATGCCTCTGGACAGGAAAAAAAAAAAAAAAAATCTTTGCTACAGTGATACAGATAATGTGGATTCTTCTGCAAAGTTCATTGTCAGCTGTGTCCAAATCCTTCTGGTTAAAAATGAACTAGTAACAGTTATCGTCTCCTATCTGATACACTCTGTGGACGTCAGAAGCAGCGCACGGAAGAAGGGAAACATTCAGGACAAGTTGTTCCTGCTGGTGGAAAAGTGTTTTGTTTTTTGGCTCCCGTTCAGTCTCCCAGAGATCTCCCCCTTATTGCCTTTTAGCATTCAAGGTCTCCAGACAAGGACTCTCAGGGTGTGCTGAAGTGAGACACAAGTGCACACATATGCCCACACAAGTTGTGTGGGGTGCAGTGGGAGTGTTACTGCGTGTCAAGGCCGGTGCAATCAGCTGAAGATGAAGCTCTGCTCTTTTTGCGTTGAACATTGTCACAAGTCTTAAAATGATCTGAGGTCCCCTCATATGACATACAAGCAGATTTCCAAAAAAAGCCTGAAATGAAATAATGGAGAGAAATTTCTACTTCTCTATTTTCTATTTAAAGTATTTACTGGACCACTGAACAAATCAAAACAGAATACAACACATTACTTGGTTCAGAAATACAAGTTGAAATTGAAAAATATTATTTGAAAAAAACTAACTCATGAAAAGATGGATGGAAGTAAAGTGGAAAACATTCTGTGATTTGGCAAATTTTTTTTATTTTAGAAATCAGGGCCATTAAATTTTTGCTCAGGCGTCATGAGCTGCGTCTCTGAAATGTGCTTCCAGACAATTTGTGTTGTAGTAGATGCAATACAAATAAACTCAAATTGAATTCTTTCCATTAAATGGTCTCAGTTTCAGTATCTGATGCATTTTCTATGTTTTATTGTGAATAAAATATGGATTTTTGAGATTTTCAAATCTTTCCACTCTGACTTTTATATGTATTTTATAATATCCCAGCTTTTTTTTGGAATTGGGGTTTTGTAACTCACATTCATAAAGTATTTTTTTTATGCTGAGCATAATTATCTTTCATGCACACTCTCAAACATGATGAGCGCATCTCACCTATACTGAACCAATACGTACACTAGACCATACTATATATATGCCACCCATGATAATGGAAACCCACCTTTACTCAATAAGGTTTCACAACTTTCACATGTGCACTGGAGAAACAGGGCTGGGCAGCCTCTCAAATTCACTATGGCAACAAATTGAGGCCAGACATGGTTTGTATACATTGTAATGTATAAGTACATTATTTACTAGCACACTTACAGCTACATTATATTTAGGTGTTGGTTTTCTGTGTGTGGCGCTAAAGGAAGCACCTGAGAAGTGATGCCTTAAAGAAACTCAAAAGTGTTTGATCATGGTCTGATGAGCAATGGCGTGTTGTCATTGTGATTTTTTTTAAATCTGAGGCACAGGATCCAACCTCATATACTTCTGATCTGCGAGCTTTCTCCAGCCTCTGCAGCAGCTCTCCAAGCATCAGCCTGTCAGACTCACTTCCACCACGTCTCAGGAGGACCAGCTTTTAATTGGGTAAACTTCAACATGCAGCTTTTAAAATCCACTTGTGTTTTTCTGCAGAGTGATTCATTTAAGCTCGGCAAATTCGCAGAGTTAAGCAGAAACGTCTCACTTTACAGGAGGGAAAAAAGAGAAAGGAAACAATAGCTGCTTTTTCATCAAAACACATCTGCCATGGAGCAGGAGCCAGTTCACTCAGCACAATCTGAGGCAGAATGTGGTTTAAGAATTTGACATTTTGACAAGGTAGGGGCATGATTTTACTGAATCACAGGAAACAGATGTAGTTCTCTTTAGACTTGAATTTGGAGTTTCAGGATCTATCATGTTCATTAACTGTGAGCAGAGGTTAGCTACACTCTACAAACACCATGTTTGACTCAATCATACCTGCTGTGTAGGTTTGTATGTTTATGGGGAAAGAACACAAATCACTCTATAGAAAAATATGCATGTCCTCTGACTGGCTGTAATTAGTGCATAACCTCCTCAAGCAATATTAGCCATGTTTTGGTCCAATGCCTACTGTTATTAATTAACAAATGTCTGATGACTGTTTTAAAAATTATTTTAAAGGGAACATATTCTGAGAAATCTAGGTTTCTTTTCTTCTCAGCAAACATTTGGGTGTCTGAAGTGACTAACAAATCAAAAACTCGAACATGACACAAGCCCTGTCCCTTTGTGGCAAGTTAAAAATAAAATGTATAATTCAGTGAGCTTTAGATTTAACAGACTAGTCACATTACAGACCAAGACCAGGGGAATATTATCAAGATTTCCCATCTTTATCTCCACTTAATTTCACATCATTCTTCATTTCTTCATCAGAAGTGGGTCGGGACTAAGGTGCAACACCAGTGTGAAAAATGGCACACCCTTACAGAAGCGAGGGTGGAGTTATAGTTGAGTATCTAACTCCACCCCCTAAATCCCCGCTGCTATGAACAAAGACGTAAAGATATGTTTGAAGAGCGAGCTTTTGTATTTTATCTTTGACGTATTTTGACCAAAGCATTTCACTTACATTTCATTAAAAGTTCAGGAGGCTGTGTTAACTTTTGATAATGAGAAAGGTTGACCATGTCTACTTTAACTAACTACCTTTGACCTAACCACTTTCACCTAACCTCCTAAGCAACCAGAACATAGTGTTCACATAGTTAAAGTCGTCAAAGGGCCACACATCAGTCAATTTAACTGAAACATGGGCATCATTTATGAGCTCAACCAGTCACCCCGTCAGACTCCATCAGGCCAAACAAGCTTTCACTACACAGGGTGATTCAAATGTTCAGGTTTTTCAAGAAAAAAAAAAACGGGGCGGGTGAGGTGGTGGTGGTGGTGTGTGTGTGTGTGTGTGTGTGTGTGTGTGTGGGGGGGGGGGGGGGGGGGGGGTCACATACCAGCACTATTCATTGCATATTGATAAGGTTTCAGTTAACAATCATGCATTTGTCATAGATCTTATTAATTTTCCATCACAGCTCTGTTTAGCAGCAAAGTGATGAGGTACCCACTATTTCATATCTCATTTACCTCTGTTTTCTGTTTAATGTCCAGCTGGCCACTGAGGAACCCCACTTCTAAATTCATTAAACAGGAGGGGGTGCAATGAGATTATCCCATGGTGAGTGGATATATATGTACTATATGTCTGTCTATTCAAGATCAATAATTTGGCTTGTCAGCTCCTGACATTCCCAGCAGTAGGTTGCATAGATTTTGGCTTGACAATATGAAATGCAACTTAGTTTTTAATTTCATAAGTAGACAATTTTTGCCCTTGAACTGTTTTCGATATTGTTTTGGTTGTTTTTACATTGTGTTTTCAAAAGTAGCCTCTCAGTTGATAAAGTAGATGTTTGCTTCTTTTTGGTCTGAAGAAGGAATGATTTTCAATGTTGCAGCATGAAATACCAAATTCTAAACATTGGAAAACAAATGATTACACATACTACAGTGTAATCTACTGAGGAATGAAATATTTAGCATTTGAGAAGTTATGAGAGCTCGGCTGGTCCAAGGCCAGGCAGATACAGTACGCTTCAGCAGCTAAGACCAAGGTAACTCTGTTATTGAGACATTCTTCTCAGTCTGAACATTTCTCTTCATCTCTGCAGGCCTGGATCTGAGTGCTCCTTTCTCTCCTTTGTTCAGTTTCAGCCTCCTCTCTCTCCATTCTCGCTTGCTGTGATGCTGCAGGTGCAGTTAAACAGATGGAACTTGGGAGGGAGCTACCTGAGCCTGATGTAGAAAGGGCCGATCTACATCATGCGGACATTCTGACAGAATAAGGCCATGAGGTAGTGAGACAAGTGCTTAAGCCTGGTCCTTTGAGGACCCTACCAAGTTTGATGTTGTCTGGCTCCTTACAGGATGATAATGATAATGATTTCAAGCAGCCACTAGTTACAACTTGGTGTGATTGTGGCTCTTTTCATCTATTCTGTAGGTATGTCCACATCTGACAAAAGAGGGGAAAATAATTATTAGATAAAAAAATTTCAGGAAGCATAGGTGTTCTTGTAACTGAAGGCATTGCAGAGATAGGGAAAGTTGCAGGTCATCAAATGACCACTAGGAGCTGGTTCTAAAAGCGAGTCAGCCACCACTGACCATCCATCCATCCATCCATCCATCCATCCATTATCTATACTTGCTTATTCCTATTTAAGGCCTGGTTTACACTTCAGTATTGAATTGACATGTATGGTATAGGAGGGAGTCCTACACCCTGGACCCTGATGTGCACCACACTCCAAATATAACTATGCATTACATAGACACCGACTACAACAAATATGATTGGTCCACTTGGTAGATTTGTTCTTCTTTGTATTTTCCACCCCTGCCTTTCGCCCAGAGAGCTGGAAAAGACTCCAGCAGAACCCCGTGACCCTACATAGGACTAAATGGGTATGGATAATGGAAGGGTGGAAGTATTTTCCATTGCTACTTCTTCTTTGATTTTACAGCAATGTCTGTAAAACTTACTGATGCTCAACATTTAGCAGAACCAACTCAAGTAAGTACATAAATTATTTGCTCTGTTGCTCTGTCTGAGCTACAAATAGAAAGTAAACAAAAGGAAGCTTCAGGCTGCGGACAAGCACCCACACCTCCACATTAAGTTTGATGGTGTAATTACAGAGTGACGCAAATGACAGCAGACAAGCGTAAACGCCAACAGCAAGCATTTGTCTTGTACTTAGGTTGCTATGTTGAAGCATAAATCAGGGTTTTGGGTCACGGGGATCTGCTGAAGTCTATTCTTACTCTCTTCAGGTGAAAGGCGGGACAGGCTGGACAGTTCTCTTCATGGAAACCCATGTTAAAATAAATAATAATAATGATAATTATTTATTTACAGCCTGGTAGAAAAAATGGTTTTGACCTCCATAGTTCACATTCATGACAGCTGTACGGGGAGTTAATTTTTCAAAGGTCTTTTTGGCTCTAGTACCCTTTTATTTACAGTGGATATAGAGAAATAGGAAACACATGCAGCAAAGTGTCAAAGGCCCAGAATCAAACCTGCAACTGCCGCACAAGAACTGTGGCCTCTATACAAGGAAACCTCTATACCTGCTGAAACCACTGAGCTATCCCACAGGAAGTGAATTTTTATGTACCACGTCAGGTAAAGTTATATAAAGTCATACATTTATGCATAACTAAGGGCATGGTTTTAGAATGACTTTTACATTGCAGTCTATGGTGTAAATGGCTGAGTTTTCATCACCTTACTGGTGCCCAGCATTCTTGCTAGGCCTGTCCGTTTCACCTGTTTGACCATTTTTGGATGAACAGGGGTTGGGCAGAGTCAGCTCCTGCCAATATGGCATCATCAATAGCTCCAACAAACAGGCTTCAGAGTTGCTTTACAGAAACCCATGGGTGATGTCACAGAAGGATTTGTCCAGTTTTCTTTTTGCAGTCTAGAGTCTGAGAGCATTACCTGAAGACATTTGAGAAGCATGACCATTTTCGACTGCCAAACCACACTTTAGATTGAGGATTAATCTTACTGCTGGTATGGTTATAAATTGTCTTTCTTTTCTTATTGCACTGTGAATCTCTGTGTAGTAGTGAGGCAGCAGTAATGGAAGCCTGGCTGTGTTTGACCTCAAGCTTTCTCATGATTCTCACATCCATCATGGTTACAGGAGAGGCCGCCTGCAGTCATGTCTTTTCTCTCCGAATCTTGGTATTTTCCAGGTCTGACATGCTGCTAAAGGGGGGTATTAGAAATGCGAGTGCATGTTTTTTCTATAGAAAAGCTGCATTGTGAAGCCACCATTGGACATTTCACATAGGTGGAAAATCCCACACAAAAAGGTTTGATAAGTGGCAGATTCCATGAGAAATAGATTATTCATAATAGGTTCATGTCACCTTTGGGACAGACACGACAAGAACCACTGATTTTAGTGAAATAAAACAAACTCTGTCCTTGATTGTGACTTACATTTTCTTTCCATCGTCATACCAGTGTTTTCAGCCTGTCTCTTTCGCTTCCTCTGTCCCTGAAGGTGGCTCAATCAGAAGGCAACTGCGGCTGTCTGTTCGCTGTCAAAAGACATTTCAATTTGGCAGCCCTCCCTGGAGTCAGGGTAAATTACCACTTCAAAGTGCCCAGGTTGCTCCCAGTGGGGTCGGCCTAGCACACTCGCTACCCCTCCACACAGTTCTGGCACAGCTGCTTAGCAATGCTGATGAGGACGCCGTCTCCCCGGGACCCTGCCTGTCCCTTCATACTAGACTAAACTGTCTGTGGAGAAACAGGAGAGAGGAGGCTTTTTAATTTTTGTCTGATTTAAAGCAACAAAGCTTTTGCCTTTGGTAAGTTAGCGAGCTAGTACTGCAGTTAGCCAAAGTTGACTGCCACTAGTGTTGTAAGCTTATCTCAGATAATGAAGCTACTGAATACTTTATCCAAAGTTATCAATTGAAATCTAATGCTAGGTCGCTTGCAGAATGATATCTTCATCACTTCAGATCTAGTAGTTAGTCCTAGGTAGCTAGCACTACATAACTTCAGATCTGCTACTAGCTATATAGCAATAGATCTGACATTATTTTGGGCAGCTGATATAAAGGAATACCTTCAGACCATTTTAGATGAACTTTGGCCCCGAAGAATGTTTCTGGATATATTTTTCTTGCTGATAAATTAATTGAACAGAGATGGGCAAAGGAACTAGTATAAAGAAAAAAGGAATAACAATTTAGAAATAAAACAGGAAGTAAAGAAAACAAGCCAAATACAAAATAGGAACAAAATAAACTAGATTAAAACTTCTGGGCTGAGTCTGGACTTCTTGATGCAGAATAGGATTATTTGGTGTCCATGGCCAATTTCAAAACCACATACTATGCAACCATTATATACTGAATTTTAAAAAGAAATATATAGTGTGCAAACAATTGACAGTCTAAAAAAAATATCAAGATTAATTATTATTTTCTGGAAAATATCCACCGTAGAACTGACCAGACAACCATGCATACTGTTGACCATAATGCAATGGGCCAGTAGTCCTGTGATAAGCTCGTGGTTACACCATAGCATATTAGCTTTAAGGATGGCATACTGCATGCTAATGACAACCACTACGTCAGTATGCAGTATATACTGTGTACTGCATTAGCACGCAGTATGCTGCTTCAAAAACATCCCATGTGTCTCTCTGCTCTGCATTCAGTTGGATCTGACTCAAGTTTCCATAGTCATACTTTTGATTGAAGGCTGGTCACGTGACCCATTTCAACCTTCATTAAATAAAACCTTCAAGCAGTTTTTAACCTCATTATTTACAAATGGTAGAATTTAGGCAAACCTCTTTTCAGTTTTGTTTTTAATTTTGCAACTTTAAATTTTAAATTTTGAATTTTCTTGTGACCCTGTATAGACTAAACAGGTATTGATAATGGATGGATGGAATGAAATTTTTAAATAATTCTAATGTTATATTTTTGATGGAAAATTTAAATACTAGTAAATTATTGAAAAATACAAAAATAAAACAAGTCTTATCAAAGGTTACAATAACTTTACATTGAAACTGTTTTTAAGAGACTTTCTTGCAAAGGCATCAAAGGCACTACAAACAGTTTCACTTTCAGTATTTAATATTTTTGATGTCTCGCTGATAAGAAATAAAAGATCAGTTTCACAGATTTTCTTTGTTTCTGTGCCATCATTCTGTCTATCCTCAATGCTGAACACACTAGCCATAACACACTGAACCTGCTCACTCATGATAAGTCACCATGGATAAAGACACAAGCCAAGACCCTAATATGTTAAATTAAATGTAAAGAGAAGGATTACTGAAAAACAAAGACATCTCTTAATAAAGAAGTGGCTTCTTTTATGCAGTGAGAAGATAGTTTTGTGTTTACACAGGTTTAAGTAGTGCATCTACTATTCTGCTTTGTGATTATTTTTTTCTGCTGGCTGACTGATTGTATTATTGTGGGAACTAATAAACTACTAAGTTAGTTGAAGCTGACATCAGAGTCTGACAGAGAGAGGAGGTGCACCGTTGTCTGAGTTAATTGACTCCAGAGTTTTGATGCATCATCTCTGCTTTAGCGTAGTGCGATGTTGTTGAATGACTCTGTTTGCTTAAAAGAGGGTTAATGGTGCACTAAATCTGCTATTAAAGATTAAGGAATGTGCCGTGGTTCAAATGTGCTGCATTGGACTGTTGACCTGGCTGTTGCTCAAGTGTTTACAGGTCTTAAAGTAAAATCAAATCCTTTTAACTGCTTCGTGTCTCAGATGAGGTTTTTCACAGATGTGGAATAAACTATAAAATTGTTAAGAATATCTAAAAATGGCATTAAATGATTTGTTGCGTCAGATGAGGTTGCTGAGACTAGATTAGAACGGCTGATCCAGAAGCCTCTGAGTGAAAACAAACTGTGGGACCAGGTTTAGTGAAAACACCACCTGTCTAATGAATCTACAGTATTTTGCAGGAATGTAATTTAGGACATTTCTTGGGTGTTTCCCACAATACAAACGACTGAACTGAGTTTCCTACGTTAGGGTGGCTTGACTGTCCCTTAGCGTTAGCGTGAGAAGCTCAGTCATTCGAGGGTGGTGGGGGGGATTCAGAGTCCGGTCTGCCAGCAGAGGTGGATCAAGCCTCCAGTTTGGAGGCCTCCCCCCCTCTGGAGGTGTTTCAGGTTTATCTAACTGAGTGGAGGGTTGAGGGCAGATCCAGGACATACATGGAGAGATTATGTCAGTCAGCTGGCTTGGAAACACCTTGGTATTCATGCAGAGGAGCTGGAGGAGGTGACCAGGGAGGGGGAGGTCTGGGGCTCTGCTTGTTGCTGCCCACATGACCCAATTCACATATGCAGAAGTTAATGGATAGAGAAAATTATTCTTACCATTCATCATTTCACTCTAACTCTGTGCAACAGACCACTAATAATAATAATAATATCACTAATAAGATGAGATCAGATATATTTAATTCTCTTCCATGGGGGCGGGGTCCTGGGTTGCATCCAGATGGAATTGGAATATTTAACAAGAATAAAAAGAAAAGAAAAGAAAAAGAAGGAAAGAAAGACAGAAAGAAAGAAAGAAATCACTCCCATAAAAAAGAAACAAAAATAAGAAAACGAAACAAAAAAACCTGAAAAGCACACAAGTGTCCATATCCATTCATATATACATTACACATCAAATATGTCACTCTTGAGGTTGTTTAAATTAGTAAAAAGTGTTTAGCTTGAACCTGAAGGGAAAAAGCTGAAACTGGACTGGACTTCTCATAGAGAGGCTGCAGGGAGGCCAGATTTTTCACCAACTTGACCTTCCAAGGTGTCTGCACTAGAAGAGCTTAAACACATTGTGTTTATTATTATTATGTATTACATATTATAGTCTATTAATGAAGAAAAAGGCAGTTCCAAAGTGTTAACATTATTCTTCTTGTCACTGCACATGTGAAGATACATTTGATGCAGACATACTGTATGTACTGGCATCTTGGAGAGATGTTGAGGTACCATCCATTATGTCGCTTAGTCCTCTGCAGGGTCACAGGATCTGCTGGAGCCTATCCCAGCTCTCTTCAGGTGAAAGGCAGGGGTCCACCCTGGACAGGTCGCCAGTCCATCCCATGGATGCATTTAGAACCACCAGTTAACCTAACATGCATGTCTTTGGACTGTGGGAGGAAGCCAGACTACCTGGAGGAAACCCACGCTAAGCACAGGGAGAACATGCAAACTCCACACAGAAAAGCTCCTGCTGAGGTTCCAACCAGGATCTTGCTGTGAGGCAACAGTGCTGACCACCAAACCACCATGCTGCTAATGCTAACATCTGATAATATAGTTTCCCAGGAACTGATGCAAGATATTATTCCTTAACTAACCTTTGGAGTATTTATATTTATTTATCTGCAGTAACTATACATTTTACTTGATTAAAAAAAAGAAAAAAGAAAAGTGCCTTAAGTACCTTATGTTAAAATGCCCGTGATTCATCAGACATATTTATTTAATCAATCAATCAATCAGTCTTTATTTGTAGAGCGCTTTTCATGCAAGGCACATGCAACACAAAGTGCTTTACAGAATTAAAAACAATTATCACAAAAAAAAAGTTACGAAGAAAGCCCCTCCCTCCCACCCTCCATACTACACACACACGCACACACACACACACACAATCACACCCAATAGGAAGACATGGCACTGAGGATCAAGGAAACACCACCTTTGGGTCCGTCCACACTGGGAGGAGCCGCAGGCCTTATCAGGGTGACCAGTACCTGGGCCCCCCGACTCTAACTGACAGGTGGACCCCCAGATCAGAAAGAGGAACCCCCAGCCAGCCAGGCCAGACGGACCCAAGGACAGCACCCCCATCACCTGACACAGCTCCCAGCATGGAGGACCCCCCCCCGAGGAAACACTGCAGTTAAAAGATAACGACTAAAAGCATAAAATAGCAAGATAAAAGCAGCAAGATCAGCATCATCTTAAAAAGCAAGTTAAAAGCAGCAACATAAAACAGGATAGCAACCAGATAAAAACGTAAGAAGAGTTTAAAATATTAGTTAAAAGCCTGATTTAAAAGAATTATGTACATATTCTACCTCCACCAAGGAGGTTATGTTTTTGCCGGCGTTTGTCTGTCTGTCTTTCTGTCTGTGTTCAAGATAACTCAAAAAGTTATGGATGGATTTTGATAAAAAATTTTAGGGTGTTGTCAGAAATGTAAAAAGGAAGAACTGATTTCATTTTGGGTGTGATCCGGAAGAAATCCTGGATTCTGGATCACTTTCAAATTTTGGATAACATTGCGGTCAATAAGGCCGAAAATGTTGTTTCTCAATATCTCCGATAATTATTGCCCAAAACTCATGAATATTTCACTCCGGGATTGACAATGGCTGTGATGGACTGGTGCCACCTGTCCAGGGTGGACCCCTGCCTTTCGCCCGTAGACGGCTGGGATAGGCTCCAGCAGATCCCCATGACCCTTCAGAGAATGAAACGGGTATAGATAATGGATGGATGGATGGATGGATTGACAATAGGAACCTCTATTAAATTTCAAAGGCTGATCCGGATCTGATCCAGAACGTGAATTTTTAAATCGCTATACAGGAGAATTGTTGTGCTTGGTGGAGGTCTGCGCTCTCAGAGTGCTTTTCCAGTTATGTTTGTTATCATTTTTTTTAAAACCAGTGTATACAAGACTGGAAACTGCTGAGACCAGAAGTCGAAGTTAAGACTTGGCGTCATATAAAAACATTTTATTCATTGTTCTGTCATTGAGAATAACTCCTCTCTGTTAAAGTGGTGGTGGCTGAGCAGTGGGGCTGCAGTGGGGGAGACATGAAGATGATGGGCTGGTTCTCCAGTTTATGACCTTTGCCCTGTTTCATCTGTCTCTTCCTCTCTCAGCCTGTCTGAGGTGAGATGTCTCTCTGTACGGTGCAGAGACTGATGATCGGTCATGGGTATGGGAAAGAAGAGCTGTGGCCTTGCATGTGAGGGGCCCTCACCTCCTCACAACTCCTACACCTTTCTCCTTCCTCTTCCTTCTCTCTCCTCTGGCCCAGTGATAAGAGCCGTATGAAAGGCCTTTTTTTCCACTGATGGTGGGAACTCACAGATAAGGTGGGTGCTGTTGCGGCTGGTGGGCCTTCTCCAGGGAACAGAGAGTCCTGAAACTCAGACACTGATACTGTTGCATACTGAGGATGAAGGTTGAAGCCTTCAGTTTGCAGGGAGCAAACAAAACACTTAAGTTTTAAATGCTCAATTTGTGTTTCTTTCTGCATATTTTTTTGATTGCAGCATTTTTCTCATGTAACATGTTTATTTTTTAGCAAAAAAAAAAAGAAAAAAGAAAAAAGAAAGACACTTTAGTCTCATTCACACAACTATTAGCTCCCAAAATATGTGCATGAGTTTATCACATACATGCCTGGGTATCTTACAATGGTACAAAAACACCAAGTATTTGATTAAAGTGAACCAAAACACAGGTCAGGATGACCCCTCTGAGCAAACTGACTCAACCTTGACTTACTGTTTTATGTTCGCTCTCAGTTTTTCCAAAGAAAGGCAATGTACTAAAAATATATATTTGACTTTCCATTATTTTTTCTTTAGTTATAAGACTGTTCAAGTAATAACTCAAGTGAAAGTTTTCTGTCAAAGATTCTTTCCTTCAATAACTGAGACTGCTCTTAAAGCTTAAAGGTTGGCAGCGATCCCCATTTTGGTCTTATTAACAAAAATACAGACTCTGTCATGGATGGCTACTCATTAATCTCACTCCAATCTTGAGTAAATTAAGGCTGTGGAACATTAAAGTTTTTCACAATAATTCAGAAGTGAAAGCTTCGAGATATTTTCCTACCTCTGAGCCTTTTTCATTCTTATCTCTGTGCAGGTGGCAAACCAAATTCAGCCTGAGTGCGCCATTGTACCTCTGTTTCCCAAGGTTGCTGCGTGTGTTACGGGAGGGTAATGAGCTATCAATCCACGGTTACCTTCGAGGGAAGACAGGCTTATTTCTCAAGCGAAACCTGAGCTGGCAGCTGATACTTGCAGAAAAATAAATATTTGCAACGCTGAAGCATTTTTTTTTTTCTTTCCCAAGCTGCCATCGCCCATTCAGTTTGACAGAAAATGTGATTATCTTTCCCTCATGTGGTTTTGAATAGAGGGACAAGGTGTGAACATGCTTGTGAGGCTCAGTAGCAACTTGAGAAAGGAGTCCTGTGGTCCCTCTGCTGGATGCACTTCATGTGTCCCTGAGAGTTTCCCTCATTATTGGATACATCACTTCATACTGGGGAGGCCAGGTGTTGCTGGGGCTGTCACACACATGCTTACCAGAACACAGATGTGATACATTTACTTTACTACACAAAGGAACTGGTATTAGATTCTGATCTGGAGGGGAGGAACTCAAACTTCGGGAGACACTTTCTAGGTAGTAACATGTGAAACATCGAAAGGCTGTGTAATCAGGTGTGATTTTTGCCAAAAATTATTTTCCTAACCACAGTTTAGTGATATTAGACTGTAAACTTGACACAGTTAAAAGGATGCAAAAACTAATATATTCATAATCTGGCTTGTCTTGTTTTGCCATATGGGAACTTCAGTGTGTTAACATAGCTCGTTAATATTCTGGCATGAGATCATTTATAAGAAAATTACTGAACTAAAATAAATTTTTGATATGTAAAACACATGCACCATAGTTTCAATTTGTTAGTTATTACTTTGTCTCACTTTGAAACAGGAGTTGGTCATGTTTGACCAAAATCAGATGTCTTTCAGTCTGCAGGCTGCTGTCCAACAGTGCATGTGAGCTCATATGTTCATTCATTTTCCAAACCCGTGTCATCCTATTCAGGGTTGAAGAGCACATGCTAAAGGTATGTTTCCACTAATGGGGTTTCCAGGGTAGTTTTACAGGGCCTAAAGCACTGGCCAGGAATGGCCAAATTTAAAAAACTTTGTGGCCTGACAAAGGCTGAAACAGTCAGATTACAACATAGTTGTCACTGTATGGAGGTATGCTTACGCAACATAAACACATGTATTACCAAATCAGCCATGATGACAAAAATCTTGAAGATAATTATTTTAATACACGCAAGTATTAGCTGACAAGAGATTAAAAAAAAAACCAAAAAAACAAAAAACATAATGAGGAATGGCTTTATGCAAAGGCAGATAAGAAGTGTATTTATTCATTATTCTGCTTTCCACAATATTGCATAACCCTGACCCTTCTGGGATCCACTTCACAGGCATTGTACATAAATTTGCATGATTTATGGATACTTTTTATGGTGCTATTACCCTAATGATTTCCAGATAAAATAGAGCTTTGCATGCTACTCAGCCATTTATCCAAACCTTTTTCTTAGGATGATTTCAAACATCTTTACTGGTTACAGTGGAGAGTAAACAGTTTACAAGGAAACTGTTTTAACTGAGTCAGCTCTTATTGACATTATCAGCTTTTTTTAAATGCTGTCATCTTGACATCTGATTTTGTAGTGCATTTCTCACTAACTTTCCTTTCAAGTCATTTCTCACCAATGGTGAGGTTAACGCTTAATCAATTTATTCAATTTCAACTGTGAGCCTAAATCTTGGCTGGTAATTATAGAGCATTAATTGTCTCATATCCATTAATTGATTCCACTGCACAGGTGCTTGATGCCAAAAAAAACTTTCAGTGTGAACATTTCAGATTAAATCCACTTCACAACCCTGCTCAAATTAAAATCTTTTCAGCTGTGATCTTTGGAGGGAAGGTTCAAGTGGGTACATTTGCAAAGTTTGTGTTAAAATAAAATACATAAGGAAAAAGCTTTTGTTCTGTTGTAGTGTTCAGGACATGCTGGCAAACTTGGGTTTATATAAAATTCCCAAAACAACTTATTCAAGTGACATCATTCTATTTTTTTAAGTTACTTTAAAATACAATTTTCTTTGCTTGAAAGTATATCGTATTTGGACATCTGAAATGACTATGAAATGAAAAACTCTGATGCAAGCCAACCCAGTTCCCCTTTTATGGGGATGGATTAGAACTGAAAATACCTCAATTCCAAAAAAAAGATGGGATGTCAGTAATCCAGGTGATTGTGGAGGTGTCCACCTGTGTCTTCTGGAGTTTCTTTCACAGTTATGCAGGCTAGATGGTGTTAGATGCGCTATATAAATTGAAGAACACAATCTACAATCTACACAGTGCTTCCTGTTTTGTCCAGATGACTGTGAGTTTGTTGAAGCAGGTGTATGATAGCATCTTTAACTCCAACCCTACGGTGATAAGCAAACTGCAGCGCGTCCTAGAAGGTGCTTGTTTGCTTATTCAGGTGGGCCAATAAAAGTCCAGGACTTCCATGATGTGCAATGTTAGGGCTACAGGTCATTGAGAGAAGATGGATAAGATCTTTTTGGTACTGGAACACGGTGGGATAACACTAGAACCTTCTCCTGGCTCAGGCTTATGTTGAAGAGGTGCTGCAGAATCCCACATAGCCAGTAAGCACAGGCTTTCAGGACTCTGGGGCTGACACCATCTGGACCATCATTGTTCCTATTCAGTCCAGATGCCTCTTCACCTGACTGCTTTAGAAAAACCTGTCATCTTCCTGTGACCACCTCCTCACAGTTCTTTTGGTCACAGCTTGCCTCTGGACGATGGTTGAGGAGAGATTAACCAGATTATGATCCGCCTTTCCCAGAGCAGGTTGTGCTAAATGCTGTTAGTGCTGTATGCACCTCTGATGTTTACATAAAACAAATCCAACATTTTATTCTGTCAGGTGGAGCAGTTAACAAACTGTTGAAATGTTAAGAAATAACTGAAAAAACATCTGCATTCAGAGATGTAGATTTATTATACAGAACAATGCTTTACACCTCAATGCTGCAAAAAGATGTTTCAGATAGTGTGGCCAAAGATTAATTGAGAAACATTTTTAACTTTGTCGATTTAACATTTATTGAGAGAAAAACACCAGCAGGTGTGTCCGTAGTATGTAGTACGTTCCTGAAAATAATGTTTAACCACAGTGCTACAAAGAGACAATTTATGTACCATTTTTAAGATAGTGTAGCCAGACATAAATTTACAAACTTGACTTGCACAAAAATGATGGGGCTCTTTAAAATACAGTGATCCCTTATTTTTTCACGGTTAATAGGGACCGGCGCCCCCCCGCGAAAATCAAAATCCACGAACTGGAGCCGGAGCTCCCCGAGACTAAATAATGTGTTTAAAATATGTTTAAAAACTGCAAAACAGTAGCAAGACACTGCAGCAAAACAAGACAAAGGCTCAACTGTGGTCTTTCTGATACAACATTTCTTCGCTATGAGAGAACGTGCACAACATCCTGTGATGCGTCTCGGCCAATCAGAGCACAGATTCTAGAGTTCTGGGCCATCTGCGTTTCTCGTGTTGCTTACAGGAGGCTGTGAGTCATCGTTTGATGTTTCGCTGGCAGCTGCGGCCTCTCGTCTGCTGTGGGGTGGATATTCACAGAATTTCCGCGATTTTTTTTTTTGATATTTTATTATATTATATATTTCTGAAAAAAAATCAGTGAATAACTAAAACAGTGAAACTTAAAGCGCGATTTGGCAAGGGATCACTATGCTACTTGCACAGCAGATATCTTGACAATAGACTGCAAAATAATATGAAACAATAATGAAGTTTGACAGTATCCTTAAAGGCAATTGTTTATGGTTAATTATTTAAAATTGGGAAAGCACTAGCTCGGAAGCCTGAGATTGAACAGAATAATTCAGAAGTTCTCACTTGGACAGGCCATGGAGTGTCTTTGCTATGGCCTATATGCCCATAAAGAGTGGTTGGCTCACCAAACGTATCTGCAAGCAGGCAATTACACTTGACCAGTAGCACTTTCTCTGTCTCTGCCTTATCGACATGTCAGCGGTGAAAGTGGGATGGCCAAGGATGAAGTAACAGGCAGCAGGAAGAGGCAACAGCGGGAGAGCTGGAATAAATTCATTATAATTTCACTCACATGAGATAGGAATTCATTACACAGTTCAAATATTGATTCTTGTTCCCCCCCTTTTTTCCAGATGCAGTGCAACATAGCTATTCAACATAGCTTACTGGAACACAATTGAAAATTATTGCTTCATACTTAGAAAAATATACGTTTAACAGATTAAACACGGGGCCAAAACCATTTTTCTTGCACATATCCTGCATCCAGTGACAGAGGAAGACACTTGACAGATTTATAACTAATGTGTTTAAGTTGCCCTCTCTGCTGTAGGCTGTGTCCCTGACAGTGTCTGTGGATGTCTCTGGCTGATTGAATTTAAAGCGCAGCATACACAGCTTCATCATCTAAAGTGTATGTTTGTTCTAGATAACCTCTACGGTCATTTTAAAAACCTGCCACAGTTTAGCAAATTTTGTTTCCACATGAGGGCTAGAGGAGATTGGAGAGCAAGCGTGAAATTGCACATTGCAGAAATTGGGTTTGATGTTGAATTACACAGAAAAGGAAAGTCATAATCTTGGACTCTTGACTTCTCTGCCTTCAGAGAGACAGGCTTTGCCTATAAATAATCCCTGCACTCATTCACTAAGTCTGCTTGCAGCCTTGCAAGAGAAAACAGCTGCTAGGCGAAACAATTCTTTCCTCCACTCCCTGTTTTGTTTCTTTTTAATTGACTTTTTAACAAGGCTATGTTCAAGATGACCAGCTACCCGACTTCATTTTTAAACTACACTCACACACATATGTACTTCTTTTACTGGCTGAGGGCAGAGAACTCATTAAAACTTTGGGTGTATGTGTGTGCAAAATGCTCCCAATTCCTAAACCAGTGAGCTATGTGCAGAGGAGTATAAATGAACAACATGTTTACATGCACAATGATGCAGCTTCGGTCTGGAGGGGTCAAACTGAACAATGCATTCGGACTGAAATGAGAACACATTCTTGGGTGAAATTGGTGAGGCTTAGTGAGAACCTGCAGCAAAAGTATCATTTGGGAGAGTAATCAATCATACACTGGGTGGTTAGAAAGGCTTTCATTTGACTTTGCCGGCTCTAGACTGAATTATCGCTTCATTACATCACTTGGGCAATAGAAAACACAAACATAAACGTTGAAATTTCAGATGTAAATTACCAGAGAAGATTAGCTCGAGATAAGACGTCAGTAAACCGGTCCTATAAAGTCAGCCAAGCTGGCTGCTACTTTCTAACAACTATTAACAAGAACACTTTCTCATCATTTCTCAGCAATCCCTCTGGTACTGAGCACAAGAACAAGCCTCATCAAAGTATGCATTAAGAGACTGGGGGGCTGATTTCATGGCAAAATTGGGAAATAGCAGCTCATTTATTGGGAAATTATAGTTGCCCTTCTAGAGATTAATGGAAAACCAGAAATACAATGCCAAGTCATATGTTGGTTATGTAGGTTTTTTTTTTTTTTTTTTTTTTTTTAAAGTAAGATAGGTACATATGGCATGCAAACATTCTGTATATGTGTGGGGAGAAAAAAAGTCAAGGCATTACTTCATATTTCTGGTTTCAATAACTATGAAATGGCTGTATTTTCTTAGAGTCTTGTTTCAAAATTATAACAAATTGTAGGCTGTGTAGGCAAGAAGAAAACCTTGTGCCCCCCCCCCCCCCCGCCCCAACAAGGTTTTCTCCTTTTTTTTAAATTGAAAATTATTTTTCTTCAAGCTATAAAGACATCATAGTCACTTTTGCAGAGAAGCATTATATTCAGTTTCTCTCCGCTTTGCAGGTGGGAGGGTTGTATCAGAGGCCTGTTTCTGGGTTTACACTGTAGGATTTTTGCAGTCTTATAAGAAAAAAGAACTCCAGAGCAAGTTTTCAATTTTGAAAGTTTTACCACTCCCTTCTGTCGTCTGGGGGACGTGGTTTTTACGACAGTGACCATTTCCACTCGTGAATGTATTTATACAACCTGGTTTTGTGCAGTGTTGTAACCTGAACGCGTTCATTGAACGAAAGTTCACGAAAGAGTTTTTTTTTTTTCGCGAACATGAACTGAGCGTGTTTACTTTCTTCTTCACCAGCATGGGGCGTGAACGCGTTCATTTGGGGAGTTGTGAACGACGCTCTTTCAAAGTTCACGCACGATCAAAACCGTTCCAGGTTTCCAGCGAACCCCATTTAAAATCCACCACAAACGAGCCTGATATGTATCTTCGGAAATCAATCAAACATGGCAACACGGCTGTCGCTTCTGTCACGCTAGCAATTGCGTCATCAAACGTTTAAAACGATCATGAAGGAAGATGAGCGCTACAGTTGCCCAGAGCTGGACGTTTAAAATATTGAAATGGGGGGAAAAAAACATTTGCTCCTTAAGGACCTGTTTTTGTCTTATAATAAAGACCATTTGGCAGCAAGTTCTTCCTCATATTTTTAATATACTGTAGAGCAGTGATTCCCAAAGTGTGGGCCGCGGCCCCCTGGTGGGCCGTCATGGGACTGCAGGTGGGCCGTGAGAGGTCATTAAAATTAAACAAATGTGTTTTAAATCCTCGATCTTTTTTAAATATGTTTTTAATTACTGTAAAATATTCATGACATGATAAAAAAAAACATTAAAAAGTAATAAAACAAACCAGTTAAGTGTTATTCTACTGTCATCTTAACTTAATATGATAAGTGTCACCTTATTTGTTGACCCCTTACATTAATATCGGATCATGGTTCCTTGTCCTGTATGTTGATCACAGTTGTGATTAAAGGTTTCGGTGGGCTGTAGTTTCAATCTACACAAATTTCTGTGAAGATGTAAACAAACATGTGTGTGCAGACATTTTGGTGTGGCTATTTTTTTTTTTTTAGGCTGTTATCAAGCGAAAACCTGCACGGATTTACTCTTGTTTGGCTTGATTACGCAATCTTGTTTTCTCTTTTTCGTGTCCTCTCTCATTACTTTGGTTTGGCAGTCACCTCTGCCATGATGTTCTCTGTGCAAAACTGAACTAGCTCTGTGAGTTAGACTCAATTTATCGTTGATATGTGAAGGAAGTGGTGTAAAGTTATATGCAGCTGTCGTGACAACTTGCCTTCCTGGGATTCAGAAGTTGCTTTGTCGGTTTCTGTAGACAGCAGGCCCGGATGGGTCTCAGAGCTCAATAATAATTCATAAAAATAACCAAATCTTCCATTATAACACAATCGAAACTGATATTTTATGATGATAAAGTTTTTCCGTTCTGCTTTAATGCAAGTCACACTGCACAATGTGAAGTGGGTGATTTCATTTATTGCAAGTTAGACTGTGTGACTGACCATACAATGAACTGTGATTATGACAGAAGTCAACCCAAGAGTATTTCAGGCTTTTAATGCATCATCGGTATGTGACTGCCTTTAGTTGCTGCCAATGTGCCAATGAAGAGAAAGTTGCAGTTTGGCTGTAATAGTGTTCCACAGGGGACTGTACTCTCACCATTAAGTCAGAGTCCTGTCATCTGAAGAAATACTCAGATGACTGTAGTTGTGGGGCGTATCAGTGACGGACAAGAGAGTACAGAGAACTGGTGGTTTGTTTTGTGGCGTGGTGTCGAAACAATCATCTCATCTTGAATCTGAACAAAACAAAGGAGATGACTGTGAATTTTCAGAGAGTCTGGGGAGAGCCTTAGGGGAGTCAAATAAAATTTCCATCATAGGAGAATAAGTGGTGGTGGTGAAGGAGAATAAATACCTCTGTGCTTACTTGGACAGCAGACAGCAGTCCTTCAGACTGGAGACCCAACACTGGATGCCATTTCTAAGAAGGGACAGAGCAGACTTTATTATTTAGGGAAGCTTAAGTGTTTGCAACAAGATGTTTTTTTTTTTCTATAAGTCTGTTGTGAAGAGTGCAGTCCTATCTGCAGTATGTGCTGAAGGAGCAACATCAGAGTCAGTGACTTAAAGAAACTAAACGGTACTGATAAAGAAGGCTGGCTCTGTTCTGGGTTTAAGGAGGATGCGTCAGAAAATGAAGAACATCATGGACGACATTAAACATCCTCTTCACAACACAATGGTTCAGTGTCTTCAGTCAGATGCTTCTTAAGAGCCTGCTGCAACGCAGACCTCTACAAGCACTATCATGCACACCATCTATCATGAATCATTGAAGAGACTAAAATCATGACAACTCCTGCAACAAATAACTTTCCTTTGAGGATTAATAAAGTATTTTTTAAATGTATTGAATGTGTTTTAAAAGAAAAGAAATAAATGGAAGAAAAGAGTGTCTTTCTTTGAGTTTTTTTCTTTCTATTACTCCATTGTATTTGGTATTGTTATTGGTCGGCTACTGTCCTGTGATGTTTATGTCATTTCATGGTACGTTCCCGTTGGTTGTTTAGGTGACAGAGATCATAGATGCAGAGACAGGCAGACACACTCTCACATGGTTCCTCTAAATTTCTGTCAAAGCCTGTCTTTGATTGTAAGATAGATATATCTTTCATCTTTGTTCTTGTCTCACTGTGAGATGTATGACATCCATTTTGAGCTACTATGACCATTTCTCTCACATTTGCGAATCTTTCATCTCGGACAGGCGAAATTTTACAGTGTAAACTTGGCCTTGTGAGGTAAAGTTATTGAACTGGAAACGTGTGATAGTGTAACTCCTCACAGAGAATGAAATCAGTCTATCACAGCGAGAGAGCATTGGTACGATTCTAGCACTGGATTATTAGCCGCGGTATTACTGGCCGGGGGACCGGCTGCTGAGGTCCCGGGGCGCTTCCGGTTAATTTCCGGGTTGCGTCGCCTGGTTGACAAGTAAGGCATAAAATAAAAAGTAAAACAAAAATATATGAAAGATGTATAAAATTATATTCAGCAGTTAAAATGATAAAAATCAAACAAACAAACAAAAAAGAATGTTTAAATCCTAAATATTAGCCAGTCCCACCATTGAAAAACGCCACCAGAAAAACTGGCTTCTCTGGAACCAAGATTTTGGCTTCAAGGTTTTCTACACTGAGGAGATTTTTTTAAGAGTCACCTACTTCTTAATATTGTTCTGCTCGGTGGTCAAGCTGTGGGTCTTTAAAAAATGCAGAGAGACAATGTGTATTGTTCTACAAGTTGTACATGCAAATTGTAATACAAATAAAGTTGAAATGGTCCCAGAAGGACAACATGTCCAACTTTGTTGAGTCTAACTTTTGTAAGATAATTTGGTCACAGCTGCCAACGTGGCAAGTTTACATTTCACAGCAAACAGAGAAGATTTTATTCTGGTTCACCACGACCTAAAAAGCAAGTGATAGATTTAAGATGCTCTATTTACCTGTTTGAGCTGTCACACGGCTGCTGACTTAGCAACCTCCCCAGACCTACATTCACTAATTGAGAGCTTCTGTGGGACTGAGCTGATGTTATCACTTTCTCTTAAGTTTCTGCTGTGACTTTAAAGACACTTATCTTCACATCTCTGTCCAACCTCAGAAATGGAGCAACATAAACAGACTGCTGTTAAATAATGAATTAGCTGTAAGATGCTGCACAGTTTATACTTGTGCGTTATTGTTTATATCACTGTGTAATTACTAGGGGTGCAACGGTACAGGTGGCTCACGGTACGGTCCGTACCACAGTTTTTGTATCACGGTTTCGGTACAGATTAGGTACAGTATTTTACCGGGTACCATTGCATCCCTAGTAATTACATAATCAACTACTTAACAGCAATGCGGGTTCATTTTCTGCAGGACTGTAGCAGCCAGATTTCCTTCTGTTTACAGACATACATAATTTTAATATACATATATTAATAGTAGCATAAGTAGATAATTACTATTAATATGGACAATTACTATTAATTATCCATTAGCTGAACAACTAAAAATTCCATGCACTTATATTCTGACTGGTACATTGTTAGATGACTATAAACTGCATGTAGGCAGCAACGCTGAGGTGGTCAGAGGGTCAGACTGCAGGTCAGCATGTTAACTGATATCCCAGAGAGTCAGCAACCTGAATGTGTCCGTTACCACCTGGAGATTTAAAGGTAGCATCGTAACAGTTCCAGGTGTGAGAGATGAACAAACTGGTTCAAAAGTAGGATGAGTGAGTAAAAATGAAGTCCGATGCTAACTTTAACATGATAGTGATAACTGCTGCAAAGTTGAAAAACAACTGTCAAGACACAAAAAATATGATGTTGCACAATGAAATACAAGACAACGATGAGTCAAAAGCTTCTCCCATCAAGGGTAAGCGGAGTATGTGCACGACTCTGTGGGTGAATAAAGAAATGAAGCACTGTACATCAATTTAGCCGTTAGCCTACTCAAATGAAAGCCTTGGAAACCTGAGAGTTGAATGAACCGGTCACCATGTTTGAAGCCAGCCTCAGCAGCTGCAGATGAATGTTGCAGCATAACGGACTGTATATGTGCCACAGGATTTCTCTAAACAAGGGACCATCAATGGAGCACACTTCTCATGAAGTCGCCAGGTAATATTTGTCAACAAACTTGCACACAATCTCTCTTTTTTTTTTGTAAGTGTATGTATATTTCACCCATCACACCTTGTTCAAATACTTTAAGATATTGAAAAATAATTAATTAAACAAACCTTAGATTCTAAAACACCTTACCAAGTTTTCAATTTTTTTTTTTTTTCGCTCTGCATAGACGAAATACTGTATACATGCAAAGACTCTCACGCATTCTTCACTGTCATTAATTTAGTTCTTCAGTGGGCTCAGACTTTCTTTTTTTTTAATTACTTGGACTTGGCTGGACTTGAGCACTGTGGACTTTAAGGCTGGGCTCGGACTCAAAGTTTGGTGACTCAGTGATAACACTGCAATGCCCTACAGTAGTAAATCTTTGCACCACAAACATATATTGAATGTACTGGTTCATACTGTACAAAGGACAGGTGGTACAATTGGAAATATGAGCATTTACTTGCAAAGAGAATAGCTTTTCCTCTTTTATGTAATAAGCATAAAATCTGAAGTCAGTAAACTAGGTTTAAAACATGTTTGCTAAGAGTGGCTGTAGAAAACTGCACCAGTATTGACATCCTGTCTCCTGTAGAACAGCAGGAAGTCAACAATTAGAGCGCTGGATGGAGCATCAGCATGTGTTCTTGTTTTGCCACCTCTCATATGCCTATATTTACAATTTCCATAGTATCTGTAGCTCTGATCTAACCAGAGTTTCTTGTATTTTTATTTATTTATTTAATCTCACAATATCCTTCTCTTTCAGTGCCTCAAAGGATTAATCAGAGGGTTTTATAATTCAGTTGCTAATAAGCAGACATGTCTCCTTCTCCTCCCTTTGACCTGAATGCAGGAGAAGCCTTCCTCCCTCTTTAGTGAAGACTGTCATGGGAGCAGATCAAACACATGCCCTCTGTACCCAAGGCAATGAAAAATAAACCAACAAACAAATGAATAAGTAATCACAAAGGAGAAAAAAAACAAAAACAAGGAGCTTGTAAAATACTGCAAGTGTGAAAAACCCATTTAACTGCAGTTCTCATATTTCTTAGGCATTTGTGTTTGTGATGATCCTACATGTATATTCTGGGAAGCATGCTGGATTCCTGATCTCATTACATCGATGTTCATTGTTCATTTTCTGACTGAACTAGATGTAAAAAGGCTAGAGTGGGTGGATTTTTTTGTAAAACATTTTGTGTTTGATATACAGTGTGCATCCTTCCCCACAGGCAGGCTGCATCCGAGCCAACAACTAAAAACACCTCATTGTTACTGGGTGATGTGCTTGGAGGAAGACTTATTTTTTTATCATATAAAGAAGCAAATTGGCAATTTAAAAACATCTTCACAGTGATAGGAGCACAGAGATGCCATCGTCTTCCTGTGAAATAAGCCCTTAGATAATATTAAACTGGCAATAATCTTATTCTTTAAACCATGTGAAAGATTTGTAAAGAGTTCAGTGTGTGAATAAACATCATGTGCTGCACTGTTCATCAGTTAATTAAAGAGAAATGGACTTCTTCTCATTGAGATGCAGCCCCGGTCATTGACCCATGCTGATTGCGGCTCATGTGCCTCTCCTGAGCCATGCCAATCAACTTAAATGTGCATTAAGTTCTGCTGCTTGTGTTGACTCGGAGTTCATTAATTCATGTCAAGGACACCTCTATAATAGACTTGTGTTGCACAAATATGGTGGCTGTTAGTTTGCCAATGGCTTAGCAAGCCGGGAGTGTTCCTTGTGCTTTGATTTGATGCTAAGTGCTTCATCAATCACAATCCCAGACAGATCATTAGAGGCTTCTAGGATGACAAGATCAGCCAAACCATCTACAGCAGTTTGCTTCAGGCCACCCCTCAAACCTCTAATTGCACCCAAGGTTGGCAGTAATCAAAGACACGGGGTAATAAGTGAAAGTGACTCACTCAATAGCAGCCATTAGCAAACGAAGCTTTGTGTCAGGTAAGGGGCTTACATTACAACATTTTAGCTTAAAAGCATATTGTTTTATTTTCATTAGTTAATAAATTCACTTTGTATGAGTTAAAACATAATGCTGAAAACTACAAGGCTGCTGCTGCATTGAGTTGATATTTTGTTGCATAGCATTGTTAGTACAATGGGAAGAGAAACGTATGTGTACTTTGGAATGAACTTTCTGCAATATTTTGACTAAATTATGCTCTTCATTGAAGTCACAATAAAAGAAAAACACTTGCCTTTAAAACACTATTATATAACCCCAATTCCAAAAAAGTTGTAAGGCTGTGCAAATAGGAATATTTGAAAATATCCAAAAGCTATATTTTATTCCCAGTAGAACATAAAGAACATCACTATTTCATGTGAAATATTAGATCATTTTGATTTTGATCAGCACATCGTGAGAAGGTTGGAACAGGGCAGTGTATACTATTGTGTAGCATCCCTTCTTCTTTTAACAACCATCTGTAAATGTCTGTGAAGTGAGTTGCTGGAGTTTTAGAGTTTTATGGAGAATGTTTTTGCTCAACTTCTTGGTTTCTATTCATATGACTAAACTCAGCAAACAAAGCTATTCTTTTAAATGTTGAATTTATTTTAGTCAGGCCAGAACCAAACTGAAAATATCCAGTCACATCACAGTCACACACAACATAGCTGTACTAAAAGTTACTTTTTAAAAAATTCTTAAATGTATGAAACAAAACAAGTTGGTTATTCAAAATCAAAGTTGTGTTTAACCCATATAAATGTGTCTTCATAGCTCAACAATGAAATCTAGTAAGCAATGTACAACATAAACAATTATCTTGTTTTTCCTAAAGCATTATGGCTAACTCAAATAACTATCTTTAGATGCCCATAAATGATATATATATAAAAAAAAAGATTAAGCTGCTCAAAAATTAAATCTTGTAAGCAATGTCTGGTTGAACCACAAAATAAGAATTTTAGCATGTTTTAAACCTTATGGCATGCAAGCTAAATATATTAATCAAAATAAAAGTGTCAACACTAATGTGGTCCCAGCACCATAAAGCTAAGGGATACTGCTGTTGGGAATACTCCTTGAAAACAAAATAATAATAAAAGAAAAAGAAAAACTCACTGCATTTTTTCCTTAAAACAAAACAAACAAAATACAAGAAAGTTTAGTCTTCAAACCAGTGACTGTATCTCATAAGATGCAGCCTCTGAAACTTTTGATCAGAAAGCCCGTTCCTCTTTGGAGACGGTACCAGAGATCCCAGCCTGAAGACTCTTTCAACTGGTGCGCTGGATGGAGTAGCTGCATTTTTCTTCAGACAAATTTCTTTTATTGTGGGGAAATGTTTGAGAACGTCCATCCCCGTTTGGGTGGTCCTCAGGTACGCCATTGTCTCTGCTTCCACGGTGCTGAAGGTGTCATCTTCCTCCTCAAAGCAAAGCATGTGTTACAGCATGTGCTGTAATAAAAGAGCGTGGTCTCCACCCATCAAATGTGTCTTTTTGTACTGTGAAAAGGAAAAACCAGATAATCCAAAAAAGTCATAAATGTTTCTTACCTGAACGATGTCATCAGGTAGGCCTGCTGCTACAATCAGACTCTCTTTCATCTCCAGCATCTTCGACATCAGTACTTCTAGTGTGGGCAGGAGGGTACCATAGTAACAGTTCTCCTCTCCTTGCAGGATGTTCAGAGCAACTGTGAGAGGCTTCATGACAAAACTATATTCCTTCAGAAACTGCAGTTTCCTTCCGCTAATACATTTTAGCTCTAAATGATCAAAGATGGTACTAAAGTCAGTTATAGGGATTTCAACAATTCTTGCCACAGCATCATTAAAGGAATTCCATCTAGTGGAGCATGGTACCTGGACCAGATCTGAAGCCATTGTAGACCTGCTGTCTTCTTCTTTTTTTCCCCTACATGTAGCTCTGCTTGTCCAATGGCTTCCATATGGTATCAGGAACAGGTATTTTCCAGATCCAGTCATGACTTTAAACCCTTAGATGTCACATTTGGGTTCTTCTTTACCTCACTGAGGATTCTGCTTTGTGTCTTTGGACTCATCTCAAGTTAGTTTACATTGAAGTGGTTACTCAGTAGATCCAACTGGTTTTCCCTCCAGCACTGTGAATATTGAATGGATGTGTCCAGTAAAGACATGAGAATTTATGATTATGATAATTTTTTTTATCATTAGCTTAAGCTTATTGGGCCTCATGCATGAAAGGTGAGCAGAACAGATTTGTGCGTAAACTATGAGCAGAGCGAAATATCCGCGTGTTTTGGCAATTGTGTAATTTTTTGGAGTTCCGAACTTTTTAATAGGTGTGAGCAAAATCATCTCCTGCCTCCAACCACGTGTGGCACTTGTATAAATAAGGAGCGCACATAGATATCGCTGTCAGACTTTACATGCCTTATATAGGCATTTGACATATAAAACAATTTATTTGATTTAACCACTGTTTAGTAAAAGTAATAATATGATTTAGAGGTGAAAACGTCTCTCTGTTAGCATTAACTCTGGTCCATAGTGGCGGAGTCATTGACACTATGGACCAGAGCTAATGCTAACAGAGAGACGTTTTCACTCTTCACCCTCCCTGCTGCTAAATCATATTATTACTTTTACTAAACAGTGGTTTAATCAGTCGTCTAATAAACAAAGCTAACTTACCTTGGAGCAAATCTAGGTGTGTTTCGTAACTTTTCCCACGTTCAGTTATGGACGGCCACATAATTTAACCCACAGCCTGCATTTTTCCAGAGTTTGTTTGGGAAAGAGAATATAAAAATGCCACCTCCAAACGTTCTGGACACCTCGAGTCACTGTTGCAGGTCCCCCAGCAGCAATGTTTCACCACGGCGTTATTCTAGTATAATGTAAATACTGATGATACACATCAGAAATATAGCGAATTAACACAGTCCTTAACGCAGGAACAGAAAGAGTGTCCGACCTAGCAACAGTAACTAGGGAAAAGGGGAAGGGGGGCGGTGCTTACCGAAGGGTCAATTTGAGGGTAGCGGGTAGTGGTAACGGGTAAGGCAAACGGGGCCGAGATGGGGGCTGGACTTTCAAAATATTCTTACGCTAGTACATAAAAAATTCATTACACTAATCCAGTGCTTGTCAATTATTTTCTGCTGCACCCCCCCAGGAAGAAGAAAACATTTCGCCCCCCCCCCCCTTCCCCACCGTGACTATAAATAGTATAATTTGTCTATAAAATTATTGTAAGTACACCTCTGCATAACCGCGTATCCTTATTAACATTAAGGGAAACAAAAAAAAAGAAATATAGATCAACTTATAACAAAGATTAACTTTATGAAAATAGTTTTTTAGTCTGTAAAGATATAAAGTGCATCAATCCCACCGTAGTCACAGTGAAGCCAAGCGCTACATCAGCATCATCATATTTCTTCGTCTACACTTTCTGGTGACTTTCGTTTGTCTCATTATCTCCGTCTCTCTCCGTCTTTGTTTTCATTCCTGTTAAATATTTTTCCCTGGTGTCTCTTGAGTGTTGTCATTTCATAACTCCTGCTTTGCGCTACGTGCACACATGTACGTGCAAAAAACCCGACACAATATAGCTAATACTCCCTGAACCCACTGGGACAATGAGAGCGCCACTGTCACCTACTGGAGTATGTGTGCAATTATACTTTATTCCAGTACGGTAAAATAAATAAATAAATAAATAAACATGTTCCCTGGGGTCACTCGCGCCCCCCCGGCATCGCACAGCGCCCCCCCAAGGGGTCCCGCCCCACTATTTGAGAAGGACTGCACTAATCCAATAATAATTTAAATCAGCTTTTAGTTTATTGGTAATAAAGCGATCATAAGACATTATAAGTTGCTTACAAACATTATTTTTTTTAATAAAATGTTACAAGTGTAAAAGTTGTGTCATAAACACATGTATTGTCAGATTAAAAAACAATCATGAGCATCCAAAAGAAAATTGTAAACAACTCAGGCATCTCTTGAATTTGTTTTCATTTTGTTTATTTGTTAAGATTATGATATAATTCATTGTGCATTTGCTAGAAGACTATACACTTATTAATAGAGGCTTGTGGTTTTGCTGCTCTGTCATCTGAAGTTACCAATATTTTAACTGTAAAGGGAAAAGAGCATAGTTTAAGACAAGTTGTTTCAATTTTACTACCATGCCACTGTCACTTATGTGGCTGCCGCATGCAGCCATAAATAAACTGGAGGAAAAGGGCTCTTGTAATTGTCTGTTAGCAGGTTTATTCAATTTCATGAATGTCTGAATATAAACAGGAATATGATGCTAATATTACTTCCTATGTGGTCCTATTGACAAATCAAAATATCCAAATTCATATGTGAAATCCAATGGGCTTCAAGAGTTTTATGGACAATTAATTTAAGTTTATTAACTACTGTTAAGGGTGATTTCATCTGGGTTGGATGTAAGTCTCTTGTCAGCTTCTCAAGGTCACATTTCTCAGCAAATGTCAAGGTGAATCTGGAGACTGAATTTCCCTCAGAAAGATTTGCAGCAACATTTAGCAACACCACTGGGTCAAAATCTTACGATTTGTTGTGTTTTATGGGTGGAAATGTTCATTTCTCAAAAACAAAAAGGTAACTATAGTTACCATTACACTGTGACATCATTGTACTATAAGCAGGGTTACTTCAGAGTTGCAGACTGTTTGATCAGAGCACAGTTAAGACCAAAATGTACAGTGTAGTTCTCATGTAGTATTAAGACCGAATCCTTCTGAACTCCATTAAAGAGCCATAGGTTGATTTTGTTGCAATGATGTGAACCTCAGGGGATATGTAGATGAAAATATCTTTAAAACAACACATAACTCAACTGCATCTCCTTAGAGTCCATGATTAAACTGTTTGCAGCTTCCATCAAGCAAACTTAGTCAACTTTACCTCAAATAAATAAAGGCTTTCAGTGGGAATTTCTTTACTGTTTTCTCATATTGTAAACGAAACTTTCCCTTTTGTCCTTCTGCCCACCTTCTTAAGCAAATAACTGTGCTGCACCAATATATCACCTCAGGAATGGATGGAAGTGTGTATATTTAAGTGTGCGTTGTGCCATAGGACAGCGTGTTATCTTCCAGATGAGTGTAATACATACCAGAGGTGACAGGCATCAGCCAGGTTCACAAGGCAGCTGTTCCAGGCCCTTGACCCTGCGTGAACTTACTAAAAGGAAACCTGGAAAGAATAGGTCTCGACACATTTCTTCACACCACTCCCTCATGGGTTACTCTGAGGTTCAAGTGCCCCCTAGTGAGCAGGATGGAGTAAAGTCCCTCAGCGAGATGAGTTAAGCTTCACTGCATTTAAGCTTTCACTTTGTCATCAATGCATCAACTTTGTCCACAAACACATATTTTCCAGTCTAATTATAATCCAAAATCCCAGGTCAGCCATGAACTACTTTGCTCATATAAGTATTCAGCATATTTCTAGATTGCCTGCAGCTTTGTACCCCCTCCTATGTTCTGTTCTGGATATGGATCCAGGGTAGCATCAGTGACGGTTTGCCTCAGGAGGGTAGTAATGCTTATTCCAGCAGACAGAGAAGGGAGATCACAGGAACATCAGATCCCAGTGGTGCTGTAGCTTTGGCTGCTGTTTAAAGTCTAATCAATGAAAGAAACATGACCCGTGTCTATTTGTTTTGTGGAGGACGACAAGCTGTTTCTGGGAAAACTGCTTGCCGTGTGCAATTCAGCAAAGAGATAATATCTAGAAAAGCGTCTATACGGGCAGACTATCATCTGTAAATCATTCAAAACACTGTAATGTATATAATTTAATGACCGCATTTAACACCTGAGCAAATTGTTAATCACTGCAGAAGCTAAATGCAACAGAAGCTCAGAGGATTTGAGCTTGCTGACTATGGAGATTTGACTGATTTAGCTTCAGGCACAGGTTACCTTCAATGTCCAAAGCTATTAGAGATTCCTGTACTACAAAAGTGCTGCTCCAGGGTTCCTATTTCCCTGCATTAATGTCTACCTTACAGCACAGAAAATCAAAGGCATATTATATTGTATCTGCTTACCTCATTCTCCCTAAATTACACAGGTTAGAGGACGCAGGTGCTCTGGCATGACCACAATTAAGTAGAGATAGAAACATACCACATTTCTTGTACATTTCAAAACAGAACAATTTATTATCAAGAACAAGAATATCAAACAAGAAAGAGAGGGGAAAAGTTTCATTAACAGTTTCATGAACTTGTTTTCACTGCAAATTTACAATGTAAGTGCTTCCAACACAATAAAATGACTTAAACTTGGAGGTTCGATCTGTTCTTATGCCTCTGGTTACAGTTTCTCATATTTCTTTGTCTTATTGTGCAAATAAGGAACTGTTTCACTGAAACCAGAGATTACAACAGCAGTTAATAAGAGGCTATTCAGATGAGTTTCTCATGTATGTAAAGTGCTTTTAAGCCTGTTTTTGTCCACACTACAGACCAGATAGTGGCCCAGTTGAGTTCCAGTTGTGATATAGGTTTCTTATTGCCAGTTAAAGGTGCGCTTCACTAGCCTGAAGAAGGTTCGGTTGTGCTCGTGCAGGTAGGATCGAAGCTGCTGCAGAACGGTACCGTTAACAGTTGGGTGAGGACGTCCCTTAGACTCGTGCAGACAACGTTCACGTCCGTCGCTTCGGATACAATAAAACCCCTTTGTTTGGTTGAAGTAGAAATTGGAGGATACTATCCTTGGTGGCAAGTTCAGGAAGCGCTCTACTTTCTGGAGCTCTGGTAGAGGGTCATGAATCAGAGCATCCCCATCAACTATGTGTATCTGATCCAGAGGGAAAGTGGTGAAGCCAGTTACGCATGTGGATGTCATACAAGCTCCTCTGAATAGCTTTGTACCGGATATTCAGGGCTCCATTGCGCACGAGCAGGTTCTCGATGGCCTGAACTGGTTTGTGGCTCTCCAAGCGGTTGAAGTACACCTGGGTGTAGTCAGAGATGACCCGCTCAGCTGGATCTCGCAAAATCAGTAGCAGTTTTATGGAGGAGTTCATCGCGCAGATGCGTTCTGGTGCAAGAGCTGATGTAAAGTAGCCTGGAGTTTTCTCTATTGTGATCTGGTGAGGGTAAGAGTAGGGCATCAGATCCTGGTACCACTCAAGACCCTTGGCATAGTTCTCGTCCCAGTCGAAGAAGTGCACCTCTGTGGCAGCTGCCGCCACCTCAGGGTGTATGTCCAGCATCTCCAACAGCGCTCTCGTGCCCCCTTTGCGTACCCCGATAATGATACTCTGTGGGATTTGCTTGCTTGTTCCTGGGGGTGGAGATGAGGTCATTTCTTCAGAAACATTGAGTGGTAGTTCAGGATCCGAGATCCATGGGGTCCGCTGGTATACCAAAGCTTGTGTGGAGAAACTGAGGTAGGGCAGCATACGTATGGAGAACCAGAAGCAATGCTGATACCAGAAGACAAGCCATGACAACGGACTGAAGAGCGAAGGCTGGCAGAGGTGAGAGGAGAGACAGCCGTTCAGTTGTGGACCAGATGTAGTTTTCCGGGGTCAATGGAAACAAGAGCAGTGGGAAATGCAGTCTTTGGCTGCCATTGAATTCAAACTGGAGGAGAAAAAAACCATCAGCAGTCCACAGTACATCTGTGAAAAGGAACAAAGACAAGAAAAGAAGAAAAGGCTTTTATATTTCAGGCATATACAGTAGAATAAATGTCTGTATTATACTGAAATGGCAATTTCATCATTCTCCTGAAAAAGCAATCAAACCATAAATGCAGTTTATGCCTGTTAGAAGTGTATCATCTCAAAAGGATAAGATCAATTCATCTGTCTTTTACGCTCTTCTCATCTCTTCCCTTTCCTTTCTGATTCCATTTCAATTGATAGTTTCATTTCTCTGGATGAAAAACTTTGCCAGACAGTCCATCAGAAAATGTGTTGTATGAGTTATACAGGTATGTCTGAAGGCCAAAAGGAAAGTTTCCACAACTAGGCGACTGTGAATTGGTTTATGCAGTAAAATATCAATAGCAAAGCAATAAAATTTAACATAGAGAAACGGTAAAGGATTTATGGTATTAAAACTGACTTATAATAATACCAAAGAGAAATTTATAATTCACTACCTTGACTTTTGTACTTTTTTTTATATATATTTCTAACATGCTTGCTAGATATTGTAACATCTTGTTTTCTTGACTTCAGTAAACACCTGTCAAATGGCTTCACGTCACACAACCAGGAATCAAGATCTCATACAAAATGTTCCTTTTCTCTGAAGCATGCAGCCATTATTTGAAATAGCAGAACAAAATTTTCAAAGGTCACGGAGTCTAAAAAACAAAAGAAAGAAACGAAAGAAAGAAAGTCTACTGTCTCCTTCCCTTGGAAAACCAGCTGAGAGATCTGCTTCTGGGGCTGTGCTAGTCAAAACTACAGGGCACAGCAATGCAAACATCCAGTTTCAGAAGCAAAGGTCTCAGTGAGGTGGTGTAAACCTTCCCTTCCTGGGAAAACACACACACACACACACTATTCTAAATGTGTGCAGCAGAGACAATGTGACCACGCATTACTCATCACATAGATCAGAGGCAAGAAAATTGGTTTGACTAATATGTATTTTCTAAACTAGCCAGCTTCTTCAGAAGTGACTTAAGCATAAAATGTTAAGATTTTCTCCAACTGGAAATAGCTGCCCCACAAAGACATGTTCCAGGCTCATTTTTTCATTGGAAGGAATTTACTGCAATTACAAGGAGAGAATAATCATAGTTATTAAAAAGACAAAAAGTAATAATACTATTTAACAGTTGGAGGAAATTGCATATTTAAGTTCTATTATTCACCAACTTAGTAATTATGATTTAAAAATTATGGACAGTTTATACAGAATACTTGAAGAAAGATAATTTGCATTATTTCTGTTTATATATGTATGGATATGTGACTGGTATTGTATGTATTATCACAAAACTCCCAGGCAGCAAACGAAGAAAGAATGAGTCATTCAACATTATTCTTTTCAAATTTCAACTTCCTTGGAATATGTACCTCTTGCCTGACGCTGGAATAATGACAGATGACCACATGATGGGTTTAAGATGTCCCTGGCCAGTGGTCTGGAACGAAAAAAAAAGTTCACACAGTTGACGTCAAAACAGCTAAGAGCCAGACCTGTTAAAGGAAACCGGCGTACAGCCGAGGCATGAGTGTGACAAATCAACTGAAAGCTTTTAGTAAAAGCTTATCCTTGTGGCAGCTGTGACCTGCATGCAACAAAGAAAAACATTAGATTCACTAAGGGTAACTGTTATTGTGGAGGCATGAGTCACTGCCCTGTCATGGTTGAGGCTTTTAATATTTTTAAAAAATATTTCTCCCTGAAGCTTCAAAGATGACATTTAAGACAGCCCCTGAATCCATCTTAATTAGACTAAAAGATGACCAATTTGTTAAGCATGTATAAAATATCTTTGTTGAAATCTGTGCACCTGTGCTGCTTTCAGTGAACTTGTGTGATTATCATTCTCTTCCAGAGGATATTTTCTGCTTTGAGCGCAACAGTCACAGAAATTTCCCCCCTAATGAGAAGAGCATCACTGCCACTGAGCACAGCTCATTTCTATGATATCACCGCTGACCTTTCTCTCACCTTTCAGAGTCTTTAACCATGCAAAGAAGATTAAACACACCCTCTGTTTCACACTTCAATTGGTGGCTCGAGTGTGGTATGCAGGGGAATGAGCCAGGAAGGTGTTGTGCAAAGAGGTACTTATACGCTGTGACAGGAGCGCCTGTCTGTCAGCGTTTCCTGGTGTGGAGCTGCCAGGTCCACTGCCCGTCGCCAGGCAGACAGAGGAGCTGCCTGTCGCATCCGATTCCCTCCAATCCTCTCAGCACAGCATCACCTGGAAGCAGCCATTATTTCACTTCCCAGTCGGCCTTATTCTTTTACTCAGCACTCAATACACAGCTGTCTAACTTTTTCATTTGCAGCATCTCAACCATGTTATAGTTATGTGGAAAGGTTAGTACACCACGTTTTAATCCTCTCTTATGAGGAATACTAACCATCCCCTTTCTATTTTCAGAGGATTTAACGGGGTAAGTTAAAGTCAGGCAATCATCAACACCCTTAATCAACTGAACATCACCAAAAATGTGACCGTTTTGAAAAGTCAGTTTGCTGGTCTGGAGTATTCAACGTGTGGGTTAACACAATGCCGAGGAGGAAAGATATCAGCAGTGGACTTAAGGCAAGGCGAGTTTATTTGTAGAGCACAATGCATACACAAGACAATTCAAAGTTCTTTACAGATGCATAAAATCACAAGAAGGCAAATAGAGTCATTCCGTAAATCATAAGAACATGAAAAATAATCATTAATGAATTAAATTAAAAATGAATTTAAAGAGGCAATGGTTGTTGCACATCTCTCTGTAAAGCCCTCTGGAGTTCAATGTTCTGAAGCCAGAGAGAATATTAACGAAAGGAAAGCAAAAAACAAAACATAAAAGTTACACCTCAGACCCTACAAGCAACCGAACATGCAATAAAGACGCATGTAAAAAAGAATGGGCCAACATTCCCCTCATTAGTAGGAAGAAACTGACAAAGTCATACAGGAAACAAAATTATTGCTGCTAAAAGTGGATCTATAAGTTATTCAGTTATAGGAGTACTTAGCATTATTTTATTTTATTTTGGATAACTTCTATAAAATACATATTAGCACAATGCAGATGTTACATACTGTTGCTTGTCTGGGCCAAGGCATGCGCAGTGTTCATTTTATCCTAGCAGGCAAAAAGAAAGGGCAAATTAAGTTTTTAAGACAGAATGTTAACCCAAAGAGCCATCTCTGAACATCTATAGAACAATCCTTCATTCATATTCTGCATCACAGCTTTAAAATTAAGTATGGCTGACAGTAGGGATTATATAGTACAGCTTTTCTTTTTCTTTTTAATGAGTATGCATTAGAGATGTTAGCACAATCTCATCTTTTCTGCAATAAACCCAAAGGATATTTTGTTAAAAGTGATTGAAATAAGGAAGCTAGATGTATAATTCATTGTTGTTCTGTATATTTCTAATGAGGTCACATATTTTAAAGAATTTTTATAAGTACACTGTTAGCTTTTAAATCATGGCTAATGTAATGTAATCTGAAGCAGAAGCTTTCAGTCTCAACCTACTGTTTGCCAGCTCTGTTTCTGTTGACAGCTTTGCTACATGTTCTCCTGTCAGACAGTCTGGTTGTTCCTCTCACAGTTTCATGGGACACTGACACACACGCCGTTATTGTGTATTTTCCTCTTTGGTCCCACCTTTTTTCCTTAGACACTCAAAAACCAGCACAATGCATCTCCAGCGCACAGATATCCAACAGAATCTAAAACTTCACTCCCACAAGGAGGACTGATGTTAAATCATGGCTGAACTGTGGTGCATCATGGGATTCCTGGTTTGTTTTAATTATTTCTGTTACAATTTAAAGCTTGAGCTGCTCACAGAGGACTCTCAACTTCAGAGATCCAATGATACTTCTCTTACAAAATGATCAGGAAAGCTGGATCTGTGCTGGGTGTAACTCTGGAGCCGCTGGAGCTGATTGTACAAAAAAGAACGAGTGCACAAGCTGATGAAGATGATGGAGGACTCTTCACACCTCTCCACGACACAGTGATCAAACAACTGAGTGTTCAGTGAGAGGCTTCTTCAGGTCCGTTGCAAGACAGAAAGATACAGAAGATCATTCCTGCCAGCAGCCATCAGCCTCCACAAGACATCATTTTAAAAATTTCTGTCATTTATTTATTGTTGAAAAAAAAAAAACCTTACTACAATGTTGAATTTTCCTTCTGGGATCAATAAAGTGTTTCACATTTCATTTCATTTTACAGTCAAAGCACACAGAAGCCAGCAGCTCTGAAACATAAAACACTGAGGTATAACCAAGAACAAACCCAGCATGTAAGCGAGCGCTGCTGAGTATTTTATTGTTTTCAGTTAGCTACCTTGATCAAGATGAGAAGAAAAAAAATGAGTGAGCAGTTCCCATTTACACTGTCAAGCATTTGCAGACAGCCCGGTGTTGTACAGAAGAACTAGCTAAGAAATAAAAACATAAAATACACAACTTGCCTCAAAATACTAATTAAAACAAATATAAACATTAATCAAATAAAAATATTCTAACCTAAAAATAAAAATGAAATAAAAATATTTCTGTGTTCTTTGAGTTCAATACAAGTCTATAGAAGTATCGTAACTCTTGGTGCTGGTTCAGGAGCAGCTGATCATCTGACCTGAGTGAGTGGGTAAAGGAATGGGTGGGTAAGGATTTAGAAGTTCAGGCAGGCGAGGCTGGGCAAGACTGGGGGACTTAAAAACAAATAAAATAATTTAATCCCACAGTGTACAGGCAGCCAGTGTTATGAAGGTAAACAGGGGAAATGTGTTCCTGTTAACAGAGATGCAGCGGGGCTGTACCATCTGGAGATGGGTGACAGAGGACCACTAACCCCCACATGCAGTTCATTCACAGTAATGGTAACAGAACCATGAATTACTGTCTTGAAATGCTTCCCTGAAAGAATGGGCGTTAATTTAACCAGCTGGAACAAGCTTGACTTCACAACTGCCATGATGACTGTCAAGCTAAAGGTCAGAGTCCATTTTAACACCAAGATTTCTAATTATTGGCCTTGTGGTGCCACCAAAAACCATCACATCAGTTTTTTTTTCTCATTAAAACCTTGAACATTAAGAGCCATCCAGGTCTTTATGTCATCAAGACACTTGAATAACCTGTAACAGGACAGGCATAATTCTTCTTAAGGGAAATAAATCTGTCATCTACATAACAGTGCAATAAAATGGGACACTTTTGAAGGATGGAATCAAGTGAGTGAGTAAAGACAGAAGAGAAGAGGGCCTAAAACTGAGCCATGTGGAACCCCGAGAGGAACTCGGAGGAGGACACAGACTCCTCAAGGCTAATGGTTTGATCCCTCAGGTGCATCTGATGCCCACCCATTTTCCCAAATTTCACGGTACAGTGTGTTAAATCTAAAAGCATAAGAATAACACAGTCACCAGAGACAATAGCTAAAAGTAGATCATTAAAAAACTCTTAAAAGAACTGATTCAGTGTTGTGTTTTTAAAACCAGACTGGAAAGCAACAAAGATTTTGTGATCTTCCAGAAAGGCTGTTACTTGACAGTAAACTCTTTTTTCCTCCAAGGATTTCAGTTTAAAAAAATAAAAATGTTTTTTTTTTCTTTTCTTTCTTTCTGAACTACTGCATTCTTAAAGACTTTAGAGACAGCACCTGAAGACAGACTACTGTTGATGACTGCAAGACCAAATGGCCCGAGAGTGGGAAGAAAACTCTTTTAAAAAATCAAGAGGGTAAAGAAGCACTTGGGGAACCTGGGGGCTTCTGGTAAAATATGACAGCGGGCAGAGACTGAGGGGGGTCATAAATAAAAGGTGAGATTAAAGCCCTAGTGGAAGTTAGATTTTCAATTTTAAAAAATGAAAGTTTTTAAAGACAGCATTAGAAAAGTTTAATACAAACAGTCTGCAGAGCATTAAGAATCAAATCAATGGTCTTAAACAACACATGATGCTTGTGACAGTGTTTCTGAGCCCATGCAGTGATTTCCAGACAGATTTGTGTCAGTTTTTAATGCTGTGCCTCCTGAGGACCTAAATACCACAGCTATTCACTATTCCTTGTCCATTAGATATTCTTTACATTCTTCGAATAATATCATACACTTCAGAAGATTAAATTATTTGATACTTTGAATTGAGAAAGTTGAAGTTGAAAAAGTCTCTTTCAATCCTCTCTGGGATGCTCTTTTATATCAAATCATACTGCTGATCTGCTTCAAATTATCTAATAAACTGTATATATTCTTTTTTTTTTGTTTGTTTTGGCAGCACAACCTATGCCATATTTGTTGCCCAGGCCACAATCGTTTTTCAAAAGTAGAGTTGCTGGCATCAAATTTAATGAGAACACATATCAAGAGGGGTTTACACCCGAAACTTGATTACTGCAGACATTTGATTAGACCTTATTTAAAGAAATAAATAATAATAGGTAACTGCAACACAAATGAAATTGGCAGCATATTAATTACTCTCCTCTGGGGCCACCTGGTGGATAAGTATCTAAAACTATCCATCTACTTTTTATTTTTTCTACTCCTATAGTACATTAGAATCACCAGTTAACCTAAAAGTTATTTATTTGGACTAAAGGAAAGAAACCAAAGCAGCCAGAGAAAACCCACACAGCCATAAGAAGTGAATGTAATGTCCATATACAAAAATCACTGGTGGGATTCAAACCAGGAAAGTGAAAGTGTTGACATGGCTAGAAACTGAAATAGATTTAGTTATTAACCATCAGCTGCCACTGAAACAGAGATGCAATTAACTGAGTTCAAATTAATATTGCTCAAAGATCTTCAAAAAAGCCATATTTGTATTCATTAGAAATAGTAATTTTTGTAAAATTTCAAGGAGATTACTGAATTTTCTATCATGCAAGTCATTGTACAATTATATAAATAGAGAAAACTGAGAATATTTTTTTAAGCACAGTCAACTGTAAGATTATGTCCAAGTGCTTGTAGTAGCCAAAAATATTAAAGAGGCTAAAGCTTACATGGGGGCAAATAGATCTGTTGTGTTGACAAAAGAGCCACAGGCAATAATGCTTCAATGTATAGACCAGCCATTCCCAAACTTCAGAACACCAAGGCCCAGTTTGAAATGTGAAAAATCTCCGCGGCCCACCGAAACCTTTAATCACAACTACAGAACTAGAAGCTATGTTCTGACATTAATGTAAGGGGTCAACAAATAAGGTGACACTTGTCATATTAAGTTAAGATGACGGTAGAATAACACTTAACTGGTTTGTTTTGTTACTTCTTAATGTTTTTAAATCATGTCGTTAATATTTTATAGTAATTAAAAACATATTTAAAAAAGATCAAAGCTTTAAAACATATTTGTTCAATTTTAATGACTTCTCACGGCCCACCTGCAGTACCGCGACGGCCCACCAGGGGGCCGCGGCCCACACTTTGGGAATCACTGGTATAGACTATAATCTAATAGACTATAATAGATAACAACGAATAGATAATCTATCATATTGTGTTATAGTAGTTTGCTGTGTACACATACTGATACATGTATTTTCCCCCATGTGATCAGAAATGGCATTGCTACGTAGAGTGGCTATAATATAGCCAAGTGAACAGGGCGAGAGTTGAAACAAGTAGAACTAAACAGAAACAAGCTAATAGCAAGATGAAAGTACAGTGGTATCTGGTTGGATACCACACATTGCTTAAGCTATGATAAAGAACAAAGGTGCTTTTTAGACAACACAAAACATATTTCACATTCACAGACCTTCCACTGAGCTTTATTCAGCTCCAAATTTAAAGTAGGAGCTTTCTCAGGATGAGGGAAGCCAGCTCTGACGTAAATACATGATAACTGGGCCAGAGAATGTTAGTATACGATGATTAGTTGAACACATGAAGACAGAACCATGTCAAAAAACGTTTGAACTTTGACCTCAACAGAGGAACAGACCTCTGGGGAAGACAAGGGTATAAGAAGTTGATATGCAACAAAGCAATTCAATATGACTTTGAATTGTGTATCAGTTACTGTGTGGCTGCTACACAACCTCAGCAATATTATCTCTAGTGCAAACGTAAATAGAAAGAAAATATTTTAAAGGGTGTTGTCCGCCATGTCATCAGGTTGGTCTGAATTTATGATATGGTTCAATATTAATATTAAGCTGGTGTTTGGTAAAATGAATGCTGATAAGCAAATGTCTCTGATGGAAAGTCTTTTATAGAAGCCAAACTAATTTAGGGTTTTCTAGTTAAATAAATAAATAAGCTCATTGGCAGTTTCTCCATCTTTTCTTCAGGCTCAGGAACAAAAACCATGTCGAGCTCCACGGTAATTTCCTGTCCCTCACTGGGTAGGTGTGTTAAAGACCTCTTTTCTCCTTTTTCTCAACCTCCAACTCATTTACTGTTTCTCTCAGTGACTGCAGGGTGGGGGAGGAGGGGAGGTGACGGTTGGGGTGATGAGGACAGTGAACTTCATCAAAATGTGCCCACTTCCCAAAAGAAATCATTTTTCAGCTTTTATGATGATACAGACACTTCAATGTGACACCTCAGCAACATTTGGTCTGATGATTCTGATGATGGAGAATCATTTTTCCTTGTTTTGAGAGGAAATTATAGGGCAGCTCTGTTGGTAAGCAATATTTAGCTATTTGTAGACTGTATGAGTAAAACAATGACCTAAACCGCACCCACCTGTCAGCAAAGGCATTTATTAGCGAACTTGAAGAGAGTGTAATTTGTCATTTGTTGATGACCACAGATGCATGTGGCCTCGTGCACTAATCACAGTGTTTTAACGGTGATTTTCTGTATGCTGAGTTAAAACGTTTCCTCTATGGCAATCGTTTCAATGCTTTTTTTTTTTTTTTCCTGAAGAATGTATCAGGGTGCAAAGCAGGCCCTTCCAATTACCGATCCTTCTGCCCACTGCCATCTGTGCACACACCAAACATGAGCCACCCAACTTGACGAGGGTCCGTGCCTGATACATGTATACCATATATGTGTGTGAACTAAATTAGCTAAATTTGAATAAACGATCCAACAAACAACATCTCTCTCCATTATAGATGATACTATGGATGACAATATTACTGGTTCTACTGACTTTGGTAGAAATTACAAAGGTCAAAAACAACGCTGTAGAGCAGGGATTCCCAAAGTGTGGGCCAGCGCCCCCTGGTGGGCCGTCGTGGGACTGCAGGTGGGCCATTCAAATTAAACAAATATGTTTTAAATCCTGGATCTTTTTAAAACATGTTTTTAATTACTGTAAAATATTAACGACATGATTTAAAAAACATTAAGAAGTAACAAAACAAACCAGTTAAGTGTTATTCTACCTTATTTGTTGACCCCTTACATTAATATCAGAACATGGTTCCTAGTCCTGTATGTTGATCGGTGGGCCGTGGAGATTTTTTGCATTTCAAATTGGGCCTTGGTGTTCTGAAGTTTGGGAATGGCTGCTGTAGAGAGTCCTTGTGCTTTAATGCACCATGGTTCACTCACCACAGGATTACTTCTGCAGCTTGTGTGACCCCACTGACAATTTGGCCCCGACTTCCTAGTGCTTAACCCACAGATTTATTTTGAGCATCAGCTGACATTGTCTGGAATCCGGACGAAGCATTTATGGAGATCAAAAAGGCGACTTGCTCATCACCCTTCGATCAGTGGAGGCAACCAATTCCAGTGGTGCCAGTCAAAAACAACAACAAAGACATGTGAAAGAATTCAATCAAGAGTGGCCCGATGAGCCTCATTCAGCTTGCTACTCATGATAAAGCACCCATGCTTTCTTCTGCATCAAGATTCCCTCGGCGCAATAGCCTTCCTAATCACCTAAGATAAAGCTAATTGTGCTGTGAAAATTTAATGCAACTGTAGTTCTTATCAGACGTCTCCCGTCACCCCTTCCCCAGATATCACAACGAGTCTGATCTTCCCCGTGTAAAGTAATTATTCTACGGTTTATCACAGAGGGAACACTGCAGAAATGCTGATGTAATCAAAACCTTTGCACTAACTTCATCCCTCGCCCTTACTGTGTTGGCCTAAGTGCTTGGGATGCAGATGTGTTTCTCCAGTCTCACAGGCACACTGAAAACTGCAACATGCACATGCATTATGGATGAATTACTTCATCAAATAAAAAGCAAGGCATCTTGTAATGAACTGTGAGGATACTCTTAATTTTTGATGAGGCTGATGTGATGAATAACTTAATGAGAAACACTACGGGAAGGTCTGCTGAGTGCAGACAAAGATATCACAGCTCTGATGAGTAAACTGCAAGAAAATGCACAATGTTTAGAGAACTTTACACTCTTGTACTAATGTTTATTAAATATAATCAATCTTCCATTTCATACGCAGCATTAACCAACAGTCCAAGCACAATTCCACCTTGGCCTTGAATTATGAAGAAGCTCTACAACAGGCCAATCAGGTAATCCATATTAACTGAGACATATGTACACTACAGGCATGTTATTTACTTTAAAGAGATTCTCTTTGATATATTGCACTTATTTCTCCAGCTGGTGTTTGCAGAACTCCGTAACTTGGAAAACCTTTCATGCTCTGGCACAAAAACATCCTACTGGAAGGCACGCTGCAAAGATCTGCCAGTGTTTTCCCACTATCACAAATATGTATTCAACACTGCAGAGTTTAGTGTATGGACCTTCTGTACTGTGCTGTTGGCTGGCAAGTGCTGACTTGATTCAACACCAGGCTGCAGTTTGCAAGATAATATTATTGCATTCAACTTACAACTGATTCCCATTAGAGAGCCCTGTGTTTACGCACATCAGAGACTGGAGTGTTACACACTTAGCTTGTGCCAGTATTAGTTATCTCCCTCCCTGCTGCATGGAAACACTTAATAAACAGGAGGGACAGCAGTATTCTGCCATAACAGGTAGGCAGTGAGCAGACACATGCTAAGAAAGCAATGTGTGGAATGTAACGAAGTTATGAAGCTGGTCAGCTGACTGACAGTGAAACAAGCAGTCTATTTCTTACACCGAATGTATGATCTGTGAGACTTGCAGATGAGAAGTGGGTCACGTTGACAAAGACAGACACATTTCTCGGATGCCATTTAGCCACAGCCGCTGACCTTGGACTAGAGCCTCCACAGTATCAAGCTCACTCATCTGCATAAGTGATTCAAGTTGTCGCTTCACATGCTGCTCATTGATTGTAACATAATCAGAGGGATCAGAGCCCGGGCTGAGGTGCTCAGTCATTTATTAGTGCCATGTTTGAAACTTGCTTTCTCATTGTTTTGAATAAACTGTAAGTGCCAGGCAATCAACATGTCATTAAAGATAAGGTTTCACTATATTACTGTCTAAAAATGATGAATATAAGAATGGAAATTGGTTAACTTTGTGTAAGCATTCCTGTTCATAGTAAATACGAGGAGACGCGCTTCATAGATTACACAGTCTTCTTTTGGTGTAAAAATATATTCCATAGTGCAAAACTTCAGAAATTGCGGTCCTCATTTGTGCAACATCTCATTCTATTGTGTGTAAAATTCACCTAACATGTAGATTTCCCAAAAGGTCCCATATATCACAAAAAATGTTTTATGTTTGGATGAGGTTGCAATTTTGGCTTTTCAAAAATAATTTGTAAGACTGTAAATAATATAGTTTTTTTTATACATGATGTACCAAAAAGTGCTACATTCACTTTTCTGTAGGACCTAGCTCTCTTCAGCATGATGTAGCAGGCACAAGAGGAATTATTGCCTCACATAACTCCTCACAAGTTGTGAAAGTCATCCTAAATCCTCTGAATCCACTGTTCTTCCATTAAATAGTGGACAATGACCTCCCAGAATTCCCTGGCCAGCTCCACATGTAAGAGACCTGCCCTGTAACAATTTGTTGCAGATGTCTGCATCTTTTTCAACAAAAAATAAGCACAACTAGCCAAGAAATCTAGATGTACTGCAAGCAAATTTTTATTTTCTTGGCAGGTCCATCTGGCTACCACCCATAGGAGTTTATTACTATGTCCAAAAGGTCTTGGAGGGCCAATCACATCCTGGTAGAGAGTCTTTGGGCAGGCTTAAACATGACGACAACTGAACTGCGACACTGTAGCCTGGATGGTAAATAGAGAAGATGGGTAATTTTGAGTGTAGAGTAGACTGAGACGTGATGAGCTGGCCAATTAGATGTTTAATTGATGGGATTAGCCAGCAGCTGATCCCAGGCCAAGTTCCAAGTTGATCAATAGTCCCAAGATGACTGTCAATCTCCTCAGACTGCGGCTCCATGCAAGATCTCACCACATGAGTTTCAAGAGAAAGGTGGGGGATCAGCCCAGAAGTACAAGGGAGGACCTGGGTTAGGGTTAGGGTTAGGGTTCGGGTTAGGACCTGGTCAATGACCTGAAGAGAGCTGAAACCACAGGCTCAAAGGTTGCCACTGGTAACACACTACGTCCCCATGGATTCAAATTCTGCAGTGCGTGCAAGGTCCCCCTGCTCAAGCTAGCACATGTCCAGGCCGGACCTACGACCATCTGGATGATCCAGAGGAGGCATGAGAGAAGGTCATAGGGTCAGATGAGACCAAAATAGAACTTTGTGGCGTCAACTTTACTCACTCTGTTTAGAGGAAGAAGAAGGATGAGTGCAATCCTAAGAACACCATCCCAACCATGAAGCATGGGGGTAGAAACATCATGCTTTGGGGGTGGGGACACAACGACTGCATTGTATCCAGGGAAGGATAGATGGGGTCATGTATTTCAATATTTTGGGTCATGGAAGATGGGTCATGGCTGGATCTTCTCACATGACAATGACCCAAGACACACAGAGCTACACTTTAGTTTTCCCTGGCTGTATAAAGCATTTCAAGGTCCTGGAGTGGACCTATATTATTGGGCATCTATAAATATCAGTTATCCCATAGAAATATTCATTCATTCATTAGATTCAAATGAATCTAAACATAAATTCTCAAATTGACCATTAATTTTGCCCTCGCTGTCCAGCATCATTTGCTATTGGGTTATGAGTGTGTACACCAGCACCTTGCAGCCAAATAAAGTCAGGCAACTCCGCACTCATCTTTGAGAAACAGCTTTGTAATTTCCGACTTGCAGGGAAAACTAGATTGTAAGAGAAATGCTTATCTATAATAGCAATCTCTAGCTCCATTTCCTTGTGCTGAGGCTTTGCCTGTCTGGCAACGAGTGCTTCAGAGGCTCGACTGGGCAGAGATGGGGAGGATGTAAATCAGTACAGTTCTATGTCACGGTGTGTTGTGTACTCTATCATTGTTTAGAGCATTGCTTTCACACAGCGCTACACCACTGCCTATTCAGCATCAATCTGCCATCTAACGTTTACTTTGTAACTATTCTGTACTCTGCCTGAGAGCCAAAGAAAACTAATGGCAGCTGGGCTGCACAGCTGCTTTTTGACCAAGATTCCAACGATAACAATACTCCATTTGCAGTTCAGGGAATGCAAACTACAAGTATCGACATGTTATTGTTTTATACTGTCTTCGCTTCTTCTTTGAGGATAACATAACACTTGCAGCAGTTTGAATGCTGTACTAGTTTACACATCTTATATTCAGTCTCCCCCGCAAGATATGATCAGTTTAGTTCAGTAGTGGATGGTATAAATGGAGACAATGTGCGTATTTTATTGAACTTAGTTTGTGTAAAAGAGCAGCAGAATAGTTAAAGTGGGAAGAGAAAGTATATGAACCCCTTAGAAATTGAAATTGTTTTTTTATTCTATTTGCCATAAAAATGTGACCTGATGTTCAACTAAATCCCAATAACAGACAAACACAAACAATTTGAAATTCTTATGTCTTTTTTGAATACACCCATTAAACATTCACAGTGCTGAAGGTTAAAGCAAAAAAACCTTGAACTTAAGAGCTGGTCGAACTTTCTAGACACCATTGACTTTAAGCTTTGAGTAACTCTGGATCAGGCCTGTAACATGTTCTTCTTTACAGGACTTCTTCAGTTTAGGTTAATTTTTGTATATCCTCAATTCCAAAAAAAGGTTGCATGTCGAAAGATGTTGAAACTGAGACATTTTGCCATTCGAGGAATTGTTTATCAGGTTGAAGCACTTTGTCTTTGATTGTGAATTAGATTAAGACCAGATCTTCAGATGGAAAATTAATGTAGAAAACCAGTTAATTCCAAGGGGTTCACATACTTTTGTTTCCTGTTACAGGCATAGAACATGTGAAGAATTTGGATTTATTTAACTCGTACCTGTCTTTGGGTTAATCGCACTATCAATGCATGTGCAGTTCTGATCCTGTGACAGAATCAGGTTAAGAAGATAGAGGGAATAAAACATGTCATTTCAGCAGGGTGACTTTCATATCGGAGCAGATCTTTGTCTCTGTCTGGTGTGATGCTAAGCCCCCAGGCTTATGTTAGAACCCCCAGTAAAGCTAATGACTGTGTTCTAATATTTTTTAATTCTGTCCCAGAAAGCTCTCGGTATCCTCTCTGCAAAAAAACCACCACGGTGCATTCAGTCCAAAGATTAATCACCCTGAAGTGTGACACGTCTCATCAGAACTGCATAACAAATTACAAGACAAGGAGTTCTCACTGTCAGTTTCATCTGGGCCCTCTTGTTGTGCCATTGTTCATGAATAAGTCATCAGTCCCCCTTAGTATTACCCCTTCGGCTTATTGTTCGTTCCGCTGCCTTCATAGCTCCGTAAAACCCACTGAAGTGTTTATAGGAGATAAGAGGCAAAGGAGGTCGTAGGCCCAATAACTCCTTTTATCACCCCACGTTCTTCAGCAGGGGCCACTTTATGGGTGAATTTGCAGAAGACGAATTCTTAATTAGAGAAGTTTGTGGACCCAGTATCAGAGGCTAATGGGGGAATAAAAAGAATCAAAGAAAGGACATCTGCAGAAACGCTTCCCAGGGCGCTTTATTACTGTTCCTTGTAACAAAGATTAGAAAACAGCCTTGGTGAGCTGTATCAATGAAAAAGGGCTTTTAAAAATGTTTGGTTAAGGTGTTGGTGTCATGTTTGTCCAGACAAGTCTGAATCGTCTCAAAATTAGTTCAGGCTATTGATTTTCTTGGGGGCTTATCTTTATTAAAGGGGTCTACCTTCGTCAATGGAATTACTGCCTCTGCTATCAATGTGAGAGGATTCTGTTTCCCAATATTGTAAAAGTCTGGACCAAGAGACATTAAATGACTCAGGTTAATGGGAAATGCAATGTTTTGCACTGAGCTTTTCTTAGTAGTCTAAAGGTTTGACATCAACAATGTAAATCTCTTATATCCTATATCTTTAAATTTCACGCCTCAAAGGGAGGCCGTGAATATTTTACGCTCTGGGTGTTTTTTTTTCTTCAGAATTCTGTTCATACATGCATACAAATAAAGAAAACAGTAATTTTGACAGTAACTTCACTTTGTGATGCATTGCCAGCGTGCAATTTAAAAAAGCATGCAGTTAAATCATCAATAATGCATGCATGGATATACTGATCATGTACGGTTTAGTTTAACGAAGGATCACATGAATTACAGGGATGGAGACCTACATACTAGCATGTCAGACTCTATTTTATCCTCTAAAATGTCTGATCCTTTTGTTTCTCTGTCATGAAGTGCAAACTTTGACAAAAAGGGGAGCAACTATAGCTCCAATTCTAATTAGCCAACCTGGCAGGCATGTTCACGCTAACCAGATTATACCAGATAATGACTAGAACCCTGTGTTCCCAGTTGCCTGTATGTAAACAAAAAAATAAGAGATAAAATTAATTACTCTCTTTTTCCCAAACTCAGGGAGAGGGGTCTTGTCCTTGATTGCAAAATTTTAAAAGTTCATAATTATCCCAACTCCATAGCAACAAAAAAGCACAGCTAAAAACGTGAATTTAGGTTTCTCCCCAAATGCATCTCAATGAGACAAATGGGTTTACTTAGTATGAGAGAGCACCTCTCTCCCAACAAACGCCGTGATAATCACTGAGGTGATCCTTAGAGAATCAACAACCACATCAGGAAAACAGTGGAACATTAGTCAAGAAGTGTCCCCTCTTTCTTTGCTCATCAACTCCTGCTGGAAAGCCCAGACTAACGAACTTTCATTCCATTTAGATAGAGAGATTGTTTCTGGGTTTGCCTGATTATATCTGTCTTGAGCACAGACCGTGCTTCTATTGGTATTTAACAAAGATTAGCTTTAAATTGATGATTAACCTCTGTAATCCTGTGTACATATTGCTTGTCTTTACCACAGCCACACAAAAGATGTGCTGCATTATCGTTCAGAGAAAATTGAGATCAGAAAGCAAATGAGGCAGCGTTATCTGCCTGGTGCTAGGCTGGATAATGAAGCCAGATCTTCAGAGTACAGAGCCGTCTCATAATGAATCCGAACAGATGAATTCTTTTGACTTCTTAATTTGCATCTTTTAATAAAACTTCACTATGAACCTGACGAGCGATTGCCAGCCATATCTTACGAAGGAGCAAACTTTACTAGTGGGAATAGGTAGTTTCCCTTGTTTAGATGGCTGCATTAGAGAGTCATCAGACATCATATGAGTCATTTCTCCATATTTAACTCCAAGTGGGGAGTTAATGGCTTAATTTGCAGGGCAATGAGTTTTCCCATGTGGAGTGCTGCTTGCATTAAATCACTGGTAATTGCAACTGCATCTGCATCTGCTGCTTTGGAAAATAGCTCCAAGGGTCCGAAAAATTCAGTCCAAAGTGCTGCTCAAATGGCTTTGGCTATTTGAACATCAGAGACCTCACAGCAGTACAGTGGTTTAAAAAAATAAAATATAGACTGAACTCTTGAATTATCTCATTTTTCATTGTGAACTTTGGTGCCCATGATTTCCTCTTTAGATACCTAATTTTTTTTAAAAATTCAAACTGCAAAGCTTTATGTATAATGGTAAACTAATAAAAGGCCTTAAAAGAGACCGATTGTGACCTTTTCCAACTGTTGACACAATTTCCTGAGGTCTGAATGGAATGAATGTATTATACTTTGGTGAAAATACCACAGAGATACAAAAGGTACAAAAGATCCCTGTTCCACCATGTCTTTACAGCTCTGTTCATAGCAGTCCGTTTTAGTGGGTGGAGTTGGACGCCTGACTCAACCCTGAAACTGGTGTTAAAACTTTACACAACCTACTTTAGAGGTACAACAAATCCAGCATGTTGTGACATTGGATGGAGATAATGATAAAGGTGGAGGACTCAAATTTGATTTGAGTCTGTGATGTCACAATACCCTGGAAATCTGAACTGCTCCCTTAATGAGGAATTGACTGAGTTGTGTTATATCAAAGTTCTTGATTAAGTGAGGACGTCAACAACCAAGTCAAGCGCAGAAGGTTCATATTTTTCTTCTCCTTTAAGTGCACTGTTGTTCAGCCATTAAAGCTGAAATGATAGAATACAAAGTAGCAGCCATGACAGTAATGCTCCTAGTTTGGATGATGCTACAAAGAAGTTAAAATTCTAAAATACCATTGTACCTCAATAAGGTGGCAGCACTGGTCAAAACTGGTTGTTTCCTCTACATTTGGGGCTTTTGTGTATCATGTTGACTTCCGGTTTTGAATTTACAATGCAAACTCCCTCTAGCTCGGAAGATGCAAATTGAGCGGAAGGGAAAGGAGAAAATGTGGAAGAAGATTGAAAAGCTGAACGTCACATGAAATTCCAGGCTGTGTTCCAGTCAACTGAGCAAGGAATAGATCAACACTGACTGCCAAATGAGCGGTGAACCGTCGGATGAGTCGGATTTCCTCTATTCCTGAATGGAGAATAGCATGCTTAAAAAGTTCCCATTTTCAAGAATTGGTTTACATTCACCCTTCCAGGAAATTTCCTCATATTTGACCCAAACATGCAGTTGGACTCAAGGACGAGCCGATGAGATGTTGGCCCCGATCATACACCTCCCACTAGCCCAGGGGTCGTTAACCCTTACTTTCAAAAGAGCCATTTTTTGCCCCTCTCTCCTTAATAAAATTCATCTGAAGCCACAAAACTTATTTGTCCTGTAAAATAAAGATAACACAGTGTATGAAGTTTTATATCTAATTATTCTGTATTCAGAGGGATTTGAATCTACCCAAAAGTTTATTCCCAGTATGTTTGGCAGTTTTTAAAGTTTTTAATGCAAAAGGTCATACAAGATACTAATTAAAGTTTCATTTCCAATTTTTTTTTTTTGTCATCCACTGTAAAAGAACTATAGTTTGTTGCATTTATGAAATTACAGAAGGACAAACAGAAAACTGTTAACATTTTATTCCTGTTTTTACCTGTTATAACAAAGGAAAACCTCAAACTCTGATAAAGACTAAATATTGGCTGCTGCTGTTCTGTATGTTTGAGAGATGAACCAAGACAATTTCCTGTCAACTTGTTGACATGAAAGTAAATATATTTAATCTAGGATCTTTTGAATGAGGAGAAAAAAACACTGGCATGTGTAAACCTACTTTGAAATCAAACAAAGAACCATGCAGGTCTAGCTGAGTCATTCCCTTATTTCTAAAATGTTGATCAAATAAAACTTAGCACACTTTAAAATAAATAAAACGTATACCTGCAGCTTAATAACAGAAAAGGCCAGTTTGTATTTAATTATGACTTAAGTCCATTTCAGTGTGTTGTCATCCTCTTGTTTTCTCCTCAGCCACGTCACACAACAATCAACCATCGAGCCTGCAACATAAAACATTAGTTGTAGTTCAGTTGCTGGTTTGAGAAAACCTGCTCACATCAGTATGTGGATCCAAAGATTGACAGGACTCCAAATAAAAATGTCCTCATGTTCGTAAGTGTCGGGAATGACAATTATGTTTCAAAGACAAGTTTGTCGGGTTTGGGAAGGTTTTTCCAATGTTGCTCCTTTTGTGTGTTACACCACGACAGCACAGCCGATGTGGTGTCGGAAATGTTTCTTTTATTTTTTACGGTAGTACATGAGGAACACAAAGATGTCCGGCGCTAATCACAGAACGCGCGCTCACCTTTATTTTCTTTCTCAGGATGTAACACACAGATACGACTTCCTCGTTGCAGTAAGCTGGCAGTATTTTGCGCTAAACATACTCATTCTGCCCCCTGCTGGCGAGCAACCTACAGGGCGTTACATGAACTCCAGAGCGAGAATCACCTTCTGACTAGTTTTTCCCCAAAGCCACAGGGAGCCACTGCAGAGGAGCTAAAGAGCCACAATGCTGCTCCAGAGCCGCGGGTCGCCGACCCCTGCACTAGCCGCTACCCGCAAATTGCGGGTTTAGGAACCTCCGCTAACCGCTAATGCAATCTTCTGCTTCTCTAAGGCCACTACCCATTATGCCGACTCCTTTACTCACATTGTAGGTGTGGCAATGGGCGTGTCTCTTGCGTTTTCCGCAAACTCTGTATCTTGCGATTGCCTATACCTGCAGGTATTAGGGGGTTTAGGGAGGTGGAAGATTGTGTTCTTCGCGGGGAACGCCTCTCCTGCTACCCGCTGTCCCTTAATAGCGGCTTTAGGAGATTTGGCGGAAGATCGGGCCCGTTGTTGTTTAAGGGTAAAGATATGACTGTTACCTTACAAAACATGCTTTTGGACATACTTTTTGGATCTATGCGAGAATGGTGTATTAGTTTTAAAAACTCTTGAATAACTGTCTTACGTGGCATATCTCTCTTTACTGTGATATGACAAAAAGTCTGAAGGTCAGCACTCTGTCCAGTTCTCATCAGGTGGTGTTATCCTGATAAAAAGAATTTAAAAATTAATTAAAATATATATAGTTTTTTTTTTTTTTTTTTTTTTTTTTTAAGTACAAAGAACCCCTCCAAACCTGCTGAATGAAGACATACCCTGTACCCATACCCTGTGGAAATTTGGTAGATGTTGAATGATAATTACACAGAACACAAATTTAGGCAAAACTTTTTGCTGGATCTGAGTGAGAAATTCAAATATGACTGACTTTTTAAATCACAAACAAAAGCATTTCAAAACAACAAAATAGAAATACACTCACAAAATTAACATATGTTCAGCATAGTGCCATTAAATATTTAGCAGACACCAAAGCAAAGCCCTGTAAATGGATTAATTAACAGTCATACATTTCATATTGATTAAAAAACATGCACAGTGCACATGCACTGCTAATTGCTCCACTGATAAGCTAAAATAAAGCTTTTTCAAGCTTCTTAGGCTGTGAATTATTATCTAAAATCTACATCATGGAATTGTTTTGACTTGTTTACCTGCATGATAAGAACTGAAAGAAAACAAATGTAAATAGTCTATATGATCTTCTAACACCTTAAATTATTGCTGTTCATACTAAGTAATTGATCTAAAAATAATCATTTTATAGTAAACATACTACACATGCACTATATACACACATTTTTAAAAACAACGATTGATCAAATTGGATGATTATGATTAGGGAAGAAATTAAACAAATTCATGCCAAAAAACAGAAAAGAGCCCCAGTTTTATCTTTATGTGCCCAGATAATGATCCTGTCACATACTGTGCTTTCTAAGCCACAATTTGAATGTCCAGTAGCTCTTGTTTTAGCTGTGCACGTTCCGATGAAGAGGCTTTATTGATCGGCAGGCATGGAGACGTCAGTACAGCACCTGCTTCAGCATTACATTCAGAAGTTAATGCAACAACACCAAACACGACTTTATAGCATTATAATCTGTGTTATAATACTATATGCTGTTGTGTTTTTTTTCTTACATCTTCTTATTTTATTGCTGTTTATTTTGGCTATAAATTTGTTGTCATCCTAGAATTTTTCACAAATGCTGTATATGAAGGTCATTTACTCCAACAGTACATGATACTGGGACCGAGGTAATACCATATCTACAGTAACGTGACTATGATCAGTATTTTTAGCATATCTTAATGTTATTATTGCTTCCTTTTATGAAGACACAAGCATTAACTGCATATGCAGATTGTCTCTCTAATGTCCAGCACAGATCAACCCGCTCAAGTAGCAGAAGTTGAAAATTCAAACATTGTGATATTCGTCAGTGTGACGACACCTGAAATCAAGAAATGGTAGGTGAATAGCATTATCATATCTATGGTTGAAGACCATCAGTTTTTATGTGATATGAGCTCAACAACAATAAGGATAGCAATAATATTTTGTACAACTAACTGCACCGACATTGTATGGCAGCAAACCTGCTTCAGAGCTGTGTTATAACATGGACTATTTTTAGATTCACACCTATATATAATTCAACAATTCTTTGTGCCACCTTCTGCTTTCAAACCAAATAAAAAAAAAGAGAGAAAACCTGAGGCAAAGCAACAACCTTACAAAGTCCAATTTCAAGTTTGAGATGAGTGGTATTCCCTTTGGAGATGGGAAAAAGAGAGGTGCCCATCGGGGCGTTCTGTCTCCGAAGAACCAAAATGAAGAGTCTCATTCAGCTCCATGGACAGCAGCCTGCACGGCTTCAAGAGGTTGTTGTGAAAACGTCACCAGAAAGCATAAGTGAGACATCATTAAAACTGATCAGATCCCTTTTTTTTCTTGGATCCAATTTTGTCTCTGAAACTTGAAAAACTTAAAATGTGGAAAAAAAAACATATAATTTGACTTTAAGGGTCTTTTGGTCATCAGTTTTCTACTACAACAACAGCTGAGATATTTGAAAAGCTTAACAAGCAAAGAGGTTTTGGTCTGAGACACTCAGGATGCAATTTTCATCTCATTTGTACTAAGCCCTAAAATTAAAGACCAGCTTATCAGTGCAACCTTCGTTAAGTGTTTCACCTTCTGACTGTAAACCCGAATCTAGGTCTCCGAAGATCAAATTTCATATTTAGACAAACCCAGACTGTTATTTGTAGAACAAATGTCAAGAGAAGCTTCTAATGGGAAGATAAAGAGGAAAATGGTTTCTGTTCTCTTGCAAAGTAACAATGATTTAACAGTAACAGACATTTTCTTTCTAAGGGTAACCTGCACTTCATCCCCTTCCTTTCAAATAAGAAATAAGTTTATCTTTTGCTTACGTCATCTGATTACTTAGAAATGTCTTAATTAGTGAAAAAAGCAAAAAAGCATTGTGAAAATTAGAGATAATTGTATTCAGATATTAAACATTTTCCTGTTAAGGTCCACAGAAACATGTACCTCTTGTAATTTCGTTTCCCAGCTGCACAAAGATATACAAACCAACACTGCAAAATATATTAACAAATGTGGTGGAAACAAGGCATCCGAATCCAAACAAATCTTTCACATACATACATAACCTGGCTTTCTTAAGCCTAGATAGAATGGAATGTTCATTTATATTGTTGCAGTCCTTAAGATGGCAAATAAAAGCAGTATAATGCTGCATAACTTCAGTCTTTTAATCCCTCAACTGACTCCCTATCCAGTTCTGAATTGATTTTAAGATTACTGTTGACCTTTAAAGTTTTAAATGTATTGACACCATTGACACCATTTTATTTATCAGCTTTTTTTCAACCCGCGGCTCTGGAGCCGCATGCGGCTCTTTAGCCTCTCTGCAGTGGCTCCCTATAGCTTTGGGGAAAAACTTGTCCTGTAGGTTGCTCACCAGCAGGGGGCAGAATGAGTATGTTTAGCGCAAAATACTGCCAGCTTACTGCAACGAGGAAGTCGTATCTTTGTGTTACATCCTGAGAAAGAAAATAAAGGTGAGCGCGTGTTCTGTGACTAGCGCCGGACATCTTTGTGTTCCTCATGTACTACCGTAAAAGATAAAAAAAACATTTCCCACACCACCTCGGTGCTGTCGTAGTGTAACACACAAAAGGAGCGACATTAAAAACCTTCCCAAACCCAACAAACTTGTCTTTGAAACATAATTGTCATTCCCGACACTTACGAACATAAAGACGTTTTTATTTGGAGTCCTGTCAATCTTTGATCCACATACTGATGTGAGCAGGTTTTCACCAGCATGAACTACAACTTATGTTTTATGTTCAGACTTGATGGTTGATTGTTGTACGTGGCTGAGGAGAAAACAAGAGCATGACAACACACTGAAATGGACTTATGTCATAATTAAATACAAACTGGCCTTTTTTTTACCTTTACATTTTTTTTTAAGTTATTAAGCTGCAGCTATACGTTTTATTTATTTTAAAGTGGGCTACTTTTTATTTGATCAACGTTTTAGAAATAAGGGAATGACTCAACTAGACCTGCATGGTTCTTTGTTTTATTTCAAAGTAGGTTTACACATGCCAGTGTTTTTTTTCCCTCTTCATTCAAAAGATTCAAGATTAAATATATTTACTTTCATGTCAACAAGTTGATAGGAATCTTGGTTCATCTCCCAAACATACAGAACAGCAGCAGCCAATATTCAGTCTTTATAAGAGTCTTAGGTTTTCCTTTGTTATAACAGGTAAAAACAGCAATAAAATATTAACAGTTTTCTATAATCTTCTATAGTCTTCTATAATTTCATAAATGCAACAAACTATAGTTCTTTTACAGTGGATGACAAAAAAAATTGGAAATGAAACTTTAATTAGTATCTTCTATGACCTTTAGCATTAAAAACTTAAAAAACTGCCAAACATACAGGGAATAAGCTTTTGGTTAGATTCAAATCCCTCTGAATACAGAATAATTATATATAAAACTTCATACACTGTGTTATCTTCATTTTACAGGTCAAATAAGTTTTGCAGCTCCAGATGAATTTTATTAAGTGGAGAGGGGCAAAAAATGGCTTTTTTGATAGTAAAGGTTGCCGACCCCTGGGCTAGATGTTCCAAGATCAAAATGAGGTCATTAGGTCATTTATTTATGTAGCACATTTAAAAACGTAAAAGTAAGAACAACACAAACACATCAAAACAAACAGTGCAAAGACACTAAAGCAGAATGCTAAAAATAATATATAATGACAAGATGTCTAGGCTCAACCTGAAAGCCAGTGAGTAGAAACAGGTTTTGAGCAGCGATTTGAACGGAGCAGCAGATCAGATGGAGCTGATCTTATTTGTACAGGTAAGCTGTTCCAGAGATGGTCACCTCCATGTCTGAGTCTGTTTCTCACAACTACAGGGATCATCTGACTGGATAATGTAATCACTCTGACAAGAGCTTAAGGACAAAGAAGCTCTGACAAGTACAGTCGTGCCAACCCGTTTAAAATCTGAAAAACAAGCAATAAAATCTTAAACTCTATTCTAAAACAGATGGGAGGCCAGTGAAGTGATGCCAAATCTGGGGTAATATGCTCCAGTTTGTTTTTGTTTTTTTTGTCCCACTTAAGGGCCGAGCAGCAGTATTTTTCACCAACTGGAGATGATGAAGAGGTGACTGATCTAATCCCAAAGAATTACAACAGTTCATCCATGCCGTTATAAAAGCATGTATGACTCTTTTTAAATCGTTCTTAGACAAGTTTGGTTTTCCTTTGCTCAAGAGTCTTAACTGGAAGAACCCTACATAAAGGTGACCGAACATTTGTAGCTGTAATATTAAAACTGCATTTTGGGGCCTTATTGTATAATGCTGGTTCGTAAGTTCATGACTTTTTGGTCCAGATTCTGGTCTATTGAAGGCCATCGCTTCTGTTTATCGTTCTGGCTCCATCAAGTCGCTACGTTTTGACACGTAGGCGTCTCGACAACTTATCTCAAGGTCTCCATGTTTTTCATGTGATGCTTAAGACGACTATTCCGTATTGGCAAATTTGTCATTTTTGAATCATCCTGCATTCTGTGATGCGAGTTAATGACCTCTTGTATACAGCTTGGAGAATAAATCCACTTTGCACCTCTGTCGTAGTCTAGTGCATTGTTTAACGGCCGACAGACCAGAGCACTATTAGAGTATATTCTTATAAATAAGATATACCCACATTTATAAACTACAGTAACTATGGTCCCAAATTTGTGGAATAACCTCTCTCTCCATATTTGCACTGCTCTGACTTTTGGGTATGTTCAAATAACTGTTAGCAACACACTTTTCTGTTTGGCTTTAAATTTTGAGTAGGCTATGACACCCATAATGACACTGGGCTGGATTTTTCTGTTTTACTGTTTGCAATGTCTTATTAATTTTAAATTTTGATATTTATTTGATTGTAAAGCAACTTTGGTCAACTTTGTTTCTTTTTTTGAATGAATGAATGAATGAGTTTTTTATTGTCACTGAGCCAGCGTCACAACACAGGGAAATTACATTTTTTGACGGTGTTATACAAATAAATCTGGCCTTGACTCAAAACATGACTTTCGCTAGTAAAGTAATTTTGTTCCACAAAATTGGAACAAAATTTTGTACCAATTTTGTTCCTAATTTTGTGATTTAATTTGTGATTTTGTGTATATATTATCTTAAGGTCAGCCAGTACGGGCATTTCTATGGCTGATTAATAAAAGATGGACAATAATCAGTTAACCAATTTATGTCTAATATCCTTATTGTATATTCTGTATTTTAATAAAGAATGAAAATTTAAACTGTGATAAAACAACAGAAAAAGGAGTACCTTAGATTTGTATGTACATGCGTATGTTTCTGTTTTTATTTTATTATTTTTATGAAGATAGAAGGTGTTTCCCTTTTTCGCCCAAATAATGCTGCCCTGTAATTTCAAAATTGCAGTAAATGAAACGAGAAACAACAAATTGTTGGCTCAAGTTCTTTGTGCTTTTAATGAGTATTTCCCAAAGGCTGAATTCAGTCACTAAGGTTTTTAATAATGAGGACAGAGCTCCCAAGTGCCTGGAAATATCACTTCCTACGTTGCTTTTTAATGTCAATCAACACACACATGTACTGATTCCTCATATATACACGCAAGATCATATGGACCAAGGTGGCTCTTTGCACTTTGGATGGCTACCTGCACTGCCCCCATGAATTATGGAATTTTGCAAAAATATGAAAATGTGCTTATTAACCTAGTTATTCCCCTGTACTGTAAGTTAGTGACTTATCTATTATGTATGAACCAGGGATTGGGGTGAAGAGGTCCTGGCAGCCAACTTCATGGCCATTTCTCAGTTGCTAATTTTCACATCATGAAAGAACATGAATAATAGGAGAGGAAGCTCCAAAACGCAACCTCTCTGCAGCTCTCCATATCCAAAGACTTGGGAGAATTAGCGCTTGCCTTCTTTGCTCAACTGCCAAGCTACTTAAAATAACAATGGCTTCTGCAGGATTTGGAAGCCTGGAAGAGACGTAGGGAATAAGCATGAAGTTGTTGCTAATCCTCAAATTTCCTCCCACAGGGCTGATGTGAAATGCCCATGTGATCGGTAATCACTCTGCAGGGGAGGCAGACGAGGGGATCCAGCCAACTGTACAAAAATCATCCTCTGTGTGACTTCTCCATCACAATGCTGGATGAGTGATTGTACTTAAGTGTTTTAATCACAGCTGCATAAATATCCAAAATAAATAAATAAGGAGGCAAACACAGTTGAAAATTTGCTTCGTTTTTAAAGCATCTATTCTAATTAGGGATGAAGTTCTGAGATGAGTAGCAGTAACGCTTCATGATGATGCATCTGGGAGGTATCTCTTCAATGTGGAAGATTTTCTCTGCGAGTCCACAATATCCAAAGATAATTTGTTCAGTCTGTAAAGTAAAAATAACCGATGGAGCAGTAACAATCAAAATGTTAAACTAAATCCAGCACTTAAAACAATATCATCCTCCTGAACGTGACAAGATCTTTTAAAGTTTCTCAGACAAAAACAGGTTCACGCAAAGGACAAATCATGGAAACAAAAACTGAATGGCATTGCATAGACAGCACAGACCAGCAGGGAGTGCAAAGACATAACAGCACAAATGAATGGCACAGTACAGAAGAGCCAGCTCTTTGGGTCGGGACTCGCAGGTGTCCACCTGCACCTCAAGGATAAGTTCACATTTTGTTCACATTCTGGAACAGAGAAGCAAAGATTGTTTGATGGAGGACGAGAAAGAAAAATAAATGGACATGTGACCACACCTTAGAAACCTGAAACTTCCTACCAGTCAGTTAAAACTGAACAATCCTTTTATAAAAGAACTTTCTTTTATAAAAGAAATTTTTGAAAGAAGAGAAGCCCAGCTTCCTTACATTCAAAATTTGTAGTTACTATGACCCCTTATTTATTCATTTAATTTCAATTGATTGCATTTATTACTGGCCATATGAGCCACAGATCATTTTGTTGTATTTGATACTGAGTATTATTTGCAATGACAATAAAGATTCTATCTATCTATCTAGATGACATTCAATGTTGCTCACTAAAGATATTTTTACATAATTTGAACACTTTGTAAGGACTAAAAGATTTTCATTATGTCCTGATACATAAATTGCATCTATATGATTAAATGTAACTTTTCATTCTTCTGTTTTTCAGCAACCTGTTATGTAATTTACCGCACACATTGCACAAAGAAAGCAATCTGTCTTTAAATACTCTCTAAAGTTGAGTTCTTAAGTCATGGCTCATCATGTAAGTCGAGGATTCAAATCACAAACATAGAAGCTCAAATCACAAGGTATGCTGGGTAGAAATTAATGACTGTTTAGAGCTAAATTCCTGCCTAAGAACCAGTAAGAATAGGTTTTAAAATTATATTAAAATTACTCATACTCAGGCATAAAACATACAGTACATGTGTAAGGAACTCTTAAAATGATGTTCCTTTAACGATGTATTAACTTCCTGTTTCTTTTATTTTGGCGATCGGGTTACAGGAAGTAGCCAGCTCCCGTTTCTGTAAAAACACTTTGCCTTATGTTACTCCAAGCATTCAGTAAACTGTGAAGTAAGGAAAATAAGTCTGCTCCTAAAGTGCTCTACAACCCTTGTTTAAGCACCCAGCTGGTAATGGGAACAAGGTATTTATGCAACCAATATGTTTCATGTTTTCTTATGTGTCCTTTGTGTTATTTAATGCTAAAGGGAGCTTAATTGGTCATGCACTAACATCCATGCTAATGTTAGCTTCTGTGGATTGTGCATAAGTTTTGACCACAAGTGATAGTTTTGAGTTAATTATAGTTTTTTGAGCCTGTTTATGTGTGTGTGGCAAACGTTTTTGTTGTCATTTAACTGGTTTGGAATGTTCATTTATGCACAAATGTATGGTTGTAAGGCACATTGTGGTGAAATCATTTACAAGGTTTATTTGTTTTGTTTCATGTAATAGCTCATTTTATTTCATTTATCTGTCCCTTAGTTCTTACGGTGTTGAAGGGAAGAAGGCTGAGCATAAATAAAGACTTTGTTAAAACACCAGTAAGCTTCACCATTGACTGGCTGGGGTTCGCTATAACATGCTATAAATGGTTTAATTTGATCATTTTTGATACAACAGCACTATCCAATCTCCAGTTTGTCAATAAATGAGTGTAAAAAATATTGAAACCCTTAAAACCATTCATCCATTCCTTATAACACCACATCCAGTTAGGAGCAAGCAATTATGATGGAAACCTTTTAAGATACAACAATGAAGAGTTACATTCACATAAGAAGTTTTATGCTAACGTTGCCCAGAGGCGTGTCAGCATCTCTGGCCTCAGAGGCATCTGGGATGGACCGTCATACACTAGAAAACTGTACTGTAGTCGTACAAATGAGTATTTCCAAGCATTTTGGGAGGAGGAATGAGCACTGTGTGATTTGGGCTAAAGACTAAAAGAGCCAGCAGGAAGTCCATAAGCCAGGCCGTGTGATGGTACGGGGTTTTTATCAGTGCCTGTGAGATTCAGTGTGTTTGTTTTTATTTGCATTTTTTTTATATTATCCCAACTTTCATGATTTGGAACTGCATATTCATTAGCATGGATTTCTTTTCATTTTAGATGGTCTTTACCGCAGATTTTAAAAAACTGTGCTCATTTTACAGAAAATGCTGATTCTCGCATGAAAGCTATTTAGTCTCCCAAGGGAAACGGAATCAAACCCAGCAAACCACAAAAAGAGAAAACTCTGGAATTCATTAGCATTTTTCACAAATCTCCAATATGCTTCAGCTAATAGTTTTCATCCTTTAATTCAGAAAAAACATAAACTCATCAAATAGTAATTCCATTCTCTTGTTACTTTTCTTTTTCTTACAATTAGAATAAGTTGTGGAAAAGAAAATGGAGTTTTATTTAGTTGTACCCCCCCCACCCCTGCTCAAGTGGAGCCAACTGGAATAAATCCACTAAACAGAAACCCAGTAAAAGGAAATTGTTTGCAAGGTAACAGCTTCTCTCTCCAACCCTTTGTTTCCTGTCCTCCCCACATGAAACCTCTCCCCTCATTGTTGTGGAACTGACCCTGAGCTTTTGTCCAGTTTGTCCAGTTGTACATCACAGAGACACCTTGAGGAGTCTCGAGGGACTGAGAAACCATAACACTTCCCTGAACAACCGCTGTCTTTTCAGGCGGTCTCTGAAGCAATATCTTTAGACTCCATCCCGGATGCCTTCCCTCAAGCGTTGCCTCGACTTCCACCTTTGGTTTCAGGGCAAAATTCAAACAAAGCACATGTTCTGGTTCAGCCAGTGAAACAGAACTGCTCCTTTCACTTTGACTAGTCGAGTATGAAAATAATGATGGTGACCCCTTTAATGTGGAACCAGTGACCCTTTGTTTCCATTATGTTCTCCACCTTTCTGACCAATTTAATTTCTAACTCATAATTTGTGATTTTTTTTTTAGCACTTTTGAGGATAGTACATGTCATTTAGATCTGATAATTACTATAAAAACAATACAACTACAATTTACATTTTACTAATTCCCCAATCAAAACCCTGCTACATACAAATTAAAAATTATTTAAAAAACTAAATCAAAAAAAGAGCTGCACACAGAAGGTATTAAGGAAATGTCTATGTAGAAACATTTAGAACACTATCGCTGAGCACGGTCTTGCAACTTAATACCTCAAAAGATTGAGTGTATTGAACATAAATGTTAATAGCTACAAATAAGATCAGGTTGCAGTTAACACAGAAGTACCTTATGTGTAATTTCAATTTCATTACAGAACTTATTGCAGTTAGATAGCAGCTGATGCCTTTGAGAAATGGGGCTAAAAGCCAACACCTACATGCTCATAGTCAAAGGTGAAACACACCGTCTGTGGTAATCTGCATCTGACGAGGTTGCTGAAATTCCACTTGGCTTGGTCTGATTCCAGATAGGAGCTGCTGGGGGGGGGTGGGGGGGGGATGAGGATGGGTAGGGGAGCCCAACGCCACATCAAGGCTACATTACAGCAACATCAGGAGAGTGGCAATTATCATCAGCTGCTCTTGTCTGATTGAGTCCAGACTGGGACTGGAAGCATCAAGATACAATAGGAGACTCGCAGTCTTTAAAAAAAAAAAAAAAAAAAAGTGCAGCAATTTCCAGCTCTAAATAACTTTGAGTTTTTTTAGGCAAAACTTGAAGGGAAGCTCATGTAACACTGCGCAAGAACTGTCAAGACTGTATATTTATCATTTATTACCTATGATTACTGTTATCTTTATTATTCGGATGTGGCATGTTAATGAGCCCATTACAGAGGACTTAAACATCAACTGCCGGGAAAAGAAGGATGGCTGTTCCAAAATGTAAAATATTAAGCTCACTACAAGGTGATAACTGGATTTATTTCTGTAAACTTAGTCGCCCATTATGTCAGAACAAAACACTATTTTTGTCAGATGCTGGAAGTGCAGCTACTCAGGGGTGATGTATTCCGCTCAGGTAAAGTAGAGTAATCGTGGTTACCTCGCAGGTAGGGCTCTCCGCGCTCCTCTCCGGCTCGGCTCGCTCTCAGGAGCGGAGGATGTGGATGATGCTGGACCGCGCAGCGCCGTCCTGCGCGCCGCCGCTCCGCGCGCTGGGAAACAGTCCGCCTCTGCTCCCGGCCACTCTCATCACTGATTCACGTGAAAGCCGACACCGGCTGAAGGAACGGAGTCCTCGTTTATTCAAAGCAGACAACTCGACTCCGGCTCACGAACACGCGGCTGCGCGTGGAGACACTGGGGGGGGGAGTTGCGCCCGAGCCGCCGCTTTGCGTAGCAGACAGGAGGGACGCGGGGAGGAGTCTGCTGCTGTCAGATGATCTGGGCAGGTGCTCCACACTGATGCTCAGCAGTCCTCAGCTTCAGCAGAGCTCCAGCACAGGGCTGCTTCTTTTACACATGCCATCATCCGTGTTTGGATGTGAACATCCAGTACTGTAGGTTATATTGTGGCCAAAGTTTTAAGCCCCAATTGCTCTGCTAGTTTTCCTAAATCCTGTTGTCATGCTGTAATGATTAAAAACATATATGTCTGACTCAACAATCCTCAACATAAAACAACCATGTTGTATGTTCGACCAAAGTCTGAAAATACACTATATCATTCTGTGAGTTCTTCAGCCTATGTCTACAAAATAGAATTTTCTTTTCCTATTTAATTTGTGAACAGTTAGTGATAGATATGCCTTTTATATCATTTATATCATGCCCTTCTCGTCAAGGAAGCACCTTTCTCTCTCTGTGGCACATACATACATGCACACATTTCATTAGACCAAAATTTAAAATAGACTATAGTTAATGTACATGTAGCCTATGGATCATTTAATATTTTCCTAAAGTGGGAGGAACCCGTAGGAAACTCATGCAGACACTAGAACATGCAAACTCAGGCCTGCAGGTGAATAAAAGATCCAAATAAATTTTCTTGCTGTGAGGTGTCAGTGCTCACCACTGCACTACTGTGCTGCCCATCAAACCCTGGAAACAACTCAAAAGCTGTAGTATTGAGCTACCAGAGAGCTCACACAGCCATATATGAAGGACCATCATCCTACCTGCAGCGGTCACAGGTTCAACTCCTCGCCTGTGACCCTTTGCTTCATGTCTTTCCCTTCTTTCTTGGCTCTCAACTTTCAATTATAAAGGCCCCAAGAGTCACAAAAACAAAATAAAAAAAAATGTTGTAACAAAAATATTTTTAAAAAAATGAAAAAATGCCGTAGTATGTATATGCCATGCTTTGTATGGCATATACATACTGTCGGGGGAAAAAAATATTGCAGATTGATTAGTCTTTGCCTCCATACCAACCAGTGTACAGCAACTGGTAACAATTTAAAACTAATTTCCAGACACAGAACCATTCCTGTGACATCACACGTGGCAAAAACCACATTGGCTGATTGCTGCAGAGCACATTTAAAGTAAAAATGCACCAAGTTGTGTTTATTTTTGCCACTAAATGCCTGTTTTTGTAATTTAGTTTTTAGTTTGTATATTTTGATAACTCCGGCGTCTCAGGAGGGGGAAGCAGTGCTCCATCAACACTGTATACAGTGGGGATGGGGAGCTGTTGACCTCGACTCGGGACGTTGTGGATCGGTGGAGGGAATACTTCGAAGACCTCCTCAATCCCGCCGACACGTCTTCCAATGTGGAAGCAGAGTCTGGGGACTCAGGGGTGGACTCTCCTATCTCTGGGGCTGAGGTTGCCGAGGTGGTTAAAAAGCTCCTCGGTGGCAGGGCCCCGGGTGTGGATGAGATCCGCCCGGAGTTCCTCAAGGCTCTGGATGCTGAGGGGCTGTCTTGGTTGACACGCCTCTGCAGCATCGCGTGGACGTCGGGGACAGTACCCCTGGATTGGCAGACTGGGGTGGTGGTCCCCCTCTTTAAAAAGGGGGACCGGAGGGTGTGTTCCAACTACAGGGGGATCACACTCCTCAGCCTCCCTGGGAAGGTCTATTCAGGGGTCCTGGAGAGGAGGGTCCGTCGGATAGTCGAATCTCGGATTGAGGAGGAGCAGTGTGGTTTTCGTCCCGGCCGTGGAACGGTGGACCAGCTCTACACCCTCTTCAGGGTCTTGGAGGGGGCATGGGAGTTCGCCCAACCAGTCTACATGTGTTTTGTGGACTTGGAGAAGGCGTTCGACCGTGTTCCCCGGGGATTCCTGTGGGGGGTGCTTCGGGAGTATGGGGTGCCGGACTCCCTTATACGGGCTGTCCGGTCCCTGTACGACCGGTGCCAGAGTTTGGTCCGCATTGCCGGCAGTAGTAAGTCGGATTCGTTTCCAGTGAGGGTTGGACTCCGCCAAGGCTGCCCTTTGTCACCGATTCTGTTCATTACTTTTATGGACAGAATTTCTAGGCGCAGTCGAGGTGTCGAGGGGATCCGGTTCGGTGTGGCCTCAGGATTGGGTCTCTGCTATTTGCAGATGATGTGGTTCTGTTGGCTTCATCGAGCCGTGATCTACAGCTCTCGCTGGAGCGATTCGCAGCCGGTTGTGAAGCAGCTGGGATGAGAATCAGCACCTCCAAATCCGAGACCATGGTCCTCAGCCGGAAAAGGGTGGAGTGCCTCTCCGGGTTGGGGATGAGGTCCTTCCCCAAGTGGAGGAGTTTAAGTATCTCGGGATCTTGTTCACGAGTGAGGGAAGGATGGAGCGGGAGATCGACAGACGGATCGGTGCGGCATCTGCAGTGATGCGGGTGCTGCGCCGGTCTGTTGTGGTGAAGAAGGAGCTGAGTCGGAAGGCGAAGCTCTCGATTTACCGGTCGATCTACGTTCCCACCCTCACCTATGGTCATGAGCTTTGGGTAGTGACCGAAAGAACAAGATCGCGGATACAAGCGGCTGAAATGAGCTTCCTTCGCAGGGTGGCCAGGCTCTCCCTTAGAGATAGGGTGAGAAGCTCGGTCATCCGGGAGGGGCTCAGAGTAGAACCGCTGCTCCTCCGCATCGAGAGGAGCCAGATAAGGTGGCTCGGGCATCTGGTTAGGATGCCTCCTGGACGCCTCCCTGGTGAGGTGTTCCGGGCACGGCCCACTGGGAGGAGACCCCGGGGAAGACCCAGGACACGCTGGAGGGACTATGTCTCTCGGCTGGCCTGGGAACGCCTTGGGATCCCCCCAGAGGAGCTGGAGGAAGTGGCCGGGGAGAGGGGGGTCTGGGCTTCCTTACTCCGGCTGATGCCCCCGCGACCCGACCTCGGATAAGCGGAAGAAGACGATACGATACGATAGTTTGTATATTTTGATAACTCTGCTATAAATATGCCTTTATTTTAGTGTTGCATGTCATCTTTAAGTCAAATGTACACATAGAAATGTTAGTTAACTGTATTATTAACAGTAGTTTTTATCAGTAGACATGTTACTATGCTGATTATACCTGCTAAATGTCATGCATTGTTGAAAAACAGTTTAACTAACAACTAACAGTGTCAACAGTTAGACGTTTGGACCGGTTCTATTTCTAACTTTACAAGTGGAACTCAGCCAACTCAAGTGTGACATCATTCTGACTTCCAAGGTAAATGAAACACCAACAGGTCTGTAATTCAACATTGATGTTGTTGTAACATCTAGTATGGATAAGGGTTAGATTGGAGGTGGAGCTATGACATCATCATCATCTTCAAAGATGACATATATTAGTTTTAGTATGTACAGGACCTTGGATCTGGAGGGTACTGTGACATCACAGACCCTGATTAGGACACAATTATCTAGCTTCCCCATCTTTATAGTAACTAAACTTCACACCATGCTACAGCATGGTGTGAAGTTTAGAAGTTTATAGTGGATAGTGCAAAGCTCTAATACAGATTTCAAATAAAGTACAACACGTGGCAGAGAGGGAGTGAAATGGTATTTTGATCAAACTCCCAGAGATGTTGTTCATGCTTCAGAAAATGATTTCATCTTGTGAAAATAAGATGATACAATGTATGCCTTTGAACCAAGTTACCAGTATTTATAAAATGCTGTGTAATTGCATATTAGTAACCTGAAGAAGCTGTAAATCCCTCACTGTGAGACTCTCACAATGAAAACAGACAGAAGCCTGAAAAGGCCTTCATGACATCTGCCTTATGTGTCATGGCTTCATAGGTTCCTGCAGAAATATAAGAAATCAGCACATAAGTGGAGGTAGTGAAATAGGCTTAAGGAGCATAAAGAAGACATTCCAGTCTTCCACTGGTGAGGCAACCCCCGTGATCAGCTTTGGGTTGACTCACAGTTGATACACATCTTTTTAAGAAACCACAGCCTGGATTAAGATGAGAAGGAGGGGTGATATGTTGTTTTACTGCCACAGTGGCAGAGTGAGAGTAACATTTCATGATAGATCATTGCAATATCAAGAGTAGATAAGCATGCACACTTCCAGACAGGTTTTTTCTGCAAGCAGATGGTCAAAGTGTTCTGTAAATGGTTATTTTGAACCACTTGCAGGGGGAAGGGTGCAGAACCACCCTGAAACTGAGACTGAAAAAAAGGGAAGGGAGGCATGTTATCACTTTTATTTAAGCGCAAAACTACTCATAACAGTAATTTAATGAATGCTAAGTCCCATTTAAATTTATAAAAAAAATGGTACAAAAAGTTATGACAGGGCATGATTGATGATGCACTTATTGTTTAGGGTTAAATCTAACAGCACCTCTGGTGACCTCAGCAATACTATAAACAGATTTGCCCCTGTCCTGATGTCAGCATTTGCTAGTGCATTATTCTTATAATTATTCCATTATTTTAAATTGTTACTGGACAATTTTAAATGTGTCATGGTTGAGATGTGCTTTTCAAAACATGTTCACATATATGAATGCATACACAGTAAAAGAATGTTACTTGGAACAGTGTATGCTGAAGTGCAAAACCTGTGCACTATTAGTTTGCACTATTTCATGAATTAGTTTCATTTCATGTCCAGTCTTGTGTTCCAAACAGAGTCCTTCATACATGTGCAAAAGAAATGTATCTACATGATACTCACAGGTCCTTTCTGAGGTGTAGCATTTACTTCAGAAACCATCCAAGTCTGCAAAATGGAAGTAAAATGAACATGAAATAAACGTCTTATAATAAGACAATGGGAAACGAGACTGCTTCATTTGGTGTTTTGATGAAGAGAATGAAGAACTGTATGCAACATGTCACTCCATGGACTCCCCAAGTCATTTTCACACTCATCTAACCACCCAGTGACATCCTCACCCCCAAATGATCGTATAGATGGGGGTAATTGTCATTTCCATCAGTACATTCTTTCATTATAAACTCGACAAGACTTTTACTGAGGAAATGTGCTGTAACCAGGAATGTGCTGAATGTGCTGGCAGTAAATGTGATAATATACTGTAGGTGCTTTTTGAGAGTACAATAATCATTATCATTATAGACACCATTATTGGGGATCCAATCCATACCAGGAAATGTTCTCATCTCTACAGATATTACTGTATTTTCTCTCTTTTTCTTCTGTTTGCGAGGTAAACACAGGGACATTGATTCCATTGTGCCAATGAAAGGGAAACTTTTAACTCCACTTTTGTAAAGTCAAACCATCTGCTAGAGCACGTCAGACTCAAAACGCATCATCATCATGTGGAACATACAGTCTGAAAAAGACAAAGCTCTTTTACAACAAAAGGGTCAGATATGGCTGGTAGCAACATCCAAATCCCCATGCATAATGAAAGTGCATCTGTGTATGTCTAACATCTCCACTGACTGAGGTTAATACATGACTCTGTCTCTGAATTCTTACAGCTCGGTAGTAAAAAAGAGAGGCAACGGGAGGGCAAAGTGAAGGGCGCATTTATATTTGAACAGCGGTCTACGCTTGGAGAAAGAGAGAGAGACAGACAGCGATCATGTTTGATTGCTTAAAAATTGAATGGAGTTTTTATGACAAAAGATGGCCACTGTCTGCAGCTTTTAATACTGAGAAATGGGCACAGAACAAGACAGTCTAGCCAGCATCAGTGAAGTTGACATGAGAATCTGACTGAAAAAAAGAAAAGTACATTATTGCTTTAAATGAGCACAAAAGAATGTTTAGGAATGAGTTTGGAGAGTGGAAAGTAAAAGAAAAGAATTGTTGGCAAATGGGAAATCTATCTGACCCCAGGGCTGTCTGAGCCTGCTTTGTAGAGTGCTGCGGTGTAAGAGATGGGAATACTCAGACTCGGCTTTTCCAGAACACAGATGTATTTGATAATTTATTAGGTGCTTGAGCAGAGCAGAAGTGAGAACCTCAAGGCCAAAGCCAGCAACGACACCTTGAATCACAAGCGTTCAAGCTAAAAATGAACTTATCATGCTGAATCAAAAATATATTCCCTGAGTAAAGCAGCATTTAAAACTTGTATATTTAATATTGTCAATTATTCAGAGGACAATTGCAATACGGATCCTGCAGCAAGAGGCATCATTTATTAAAATAAAATAGTATAAGTTTCTTATTAATTTCACTGCTGTTTTTAGCCTTTTTCCCTACAATGGATAATTGCAAGATAAATTATAAGTGACACTGACCCTTACACTAATTAAATTATTCACCAGTGGCTCCCCTGCAGCTTTATTCTATGTAGTTTTAGTGTACGGCGTTTGTTATTCTGTTTCTGTGGCAATTGTAAGAGGGCTGCATCGTCGTTGTTCACACTTGTTCCATCCTCGTCTAGAAAAGACTCCCAGTGATAAAATTTTCATTGAGGAGATAAAGCTGAACATTGTTTCATGATTCCCCAGTGAGTTGCATCAGTGTGTACTGATACCACTCCATCAAGACCCAAAAGCAGAGATGATGTCTTGAGAGCTGAGGAAACCCATTCTGTTTGAGGGTGGTTCCTCCCATGCTGGGGCTTTGGATTACATACGGCATGATTTAGATCTTGTTTGGGGTAAATGTGGCACTTTTTAACTCTAAGCATTTTTACTTTCCCTTAGCTGTCAATACATCAATGTTCTCTGGCTGATGTGACAGTAGGATGGGTGACTTTAAAGAAATGCAACACAGTCAGCTGTTACTTCTTGTATACATTAGGGGTGCAACGGTACAGGTGGCTCACCGTACGGTCCGTACCTCAGTTTTGGTGTCACGGTTTCGGTACGGTTTCAGACCACCCGCTACCCGATACCCTAAACCCGCGATCGCAAGATACCGAGTTTGGGGAAAGCGCAACTCGCATGTCGGCACGTAAAAGAGCGCGTCCAAATGGAATAAATGTGCGTCCACCTGGTCACATGTGGACGTGCACAAATGACTCTACCTCTCGATTACGCATCACCGTATTACTTGCATACGTTTTTATTCTCTTGAGGGCAGATGATGTCTGGTCGTACAGAACGGTTCGGTATTTTACCAAGTACCGTTGCAACCCTAGTATACATGCAAAAATTTTAACAACAATACCCCGTCTCAAAGTGTGCAATAATGGGTTGTTTCAGGAACAGTTACCATTTGGTTTCCAATGTCATTAGTGTTCATAGATATATTTACAATTTGCCCACAAAATCCTGCATAACTCTGTTAAGATTTTGTGCTGATTCAACACAGATGCTTCAGCAGACTTGAACTTTTGATACAAGCATAAAATAGTTTATGTGTGGTGCACGAGTGTGTTGGCAAAATTCACTTACCAGGGAAAAGGAAAAAAAAATAAACAAGCTATGAAATTGTTAAGACAGGAGGTGTAGCTCGGGTCCAAAATGCTAATGACGCAAAGAGATCAAGATCAGACAGGAGACAGGTGAGCAAGACAGGATGCAATAGGAGGAGCAACTAAAAACACGACAAGTATTACAAATGGATGACCATGGGGTCAAAAACTATCCAGATACACTGACAAACACTAAAGGGCTAACAAGACACAAGTGGTGACAATTACCACACAGCAGAGCAAAAGAAGGCACACAATATATATTTCTGTTGCTTTTCCAAACTGTAGCAATGGTGGTGAACAGTTCATATGATTAATATTTGAAAGTCAGGGGAGGTTTAGTTTTGGATTCCTCATGTCTTGATATGTCTTGTAGTTGTCAACTTCCTGTTTCACTTTTTAGGTCTCTTTTGTTGTGTGTTGAGTTCAGTTTAAATTGGTCCCATCTTCCCTGATTGTTCACACCAGCGTGACATCAGCTCCAGTGTATTCAGTTCTGTTCAATTCAACTTTATTTATATACCGCCTATTACAATTCAAATTGTCTCTAGGCACTTTGAAGATACCCAGAGCATGACCTTTGAACAAAAATTATTACTAAGAAGTAGTGGCAGGTAAAAATTCCCGTACCTGGGAGAAAACTTTTAAGCCTAAATCTTGGTTTCTGTCAGGATCTTTAGTTTCAGTCTCTGCTCTCTGCTCCATGCTCCCTGACCATATTTCAATTTCCTCTTGCTCTCAGCCTGTGTCTCTCTCCTTGCTCACTCTAATCAACAATTATCAAATTCACTTGTTCTGCTTCTTTTTAAGAAGCTCAGCGACCTTCACTCTCTGCCAGGTTGTGCTGTGTCAGTGCAACACGCATATAGCGTGTGTTACAATGTCAATTGTCTCTAGGGGCTTTACAGAGACCCAGAGCATGACCCCTGAGCAAATATCATTAACTAAAAATACAATATTGAATCCTAAACAAGTATAATGGCAGGTAAAAAAAAACATTCAGCCAAACAGTGTCAAGGAAAAACTCCACTTTAAGAGGAAAAAACCTTGAGCAGGACCTGGCTCATATGGGGGGACCTTCCTGCCGAAGGCCAGCCAGGTAAAGAAAGAAAAGAGAGGAGACAGGACAGAGAGAGGATGTAGGAGAGAGAGAGGAGAGACACAAATGACTAAATATAATGACCACATAAACATAAACAGATGCAGGTAGCAGCACTGAGGTGAGATGGCCAGAGGACTAGATCACCGGTCACCACGCCAGTCGGCACCTGAACACATCTACACACACAGGTGGAGGTAAACGCTGGGATGGACAGAGGATGGAACTGCAAGTCAGCATGCAACCCATGAAACTCTAGCCTGCAAACACACAGAAAAAAAAAGAAAAAAAAAGGGGGGCAAAACAGCACAACAAACCACAGGAAAGAAAATGGAGCACAGTTACAGTAACAAAGTGCTCCTAATTAATTATGGAATGAGCTGGAGGAGGAGGAAGGGAGGAGGAAAGGGAAGGAAGGGAGAAGAACAGTGGAGACACGGCTCAGCAGATTATGTTGGTGCCCCCCTGCAGTGTAGGCCTATAGCAGCATAATTAAGACGAGCCTACTCTAGTCTGAGCTCCAACAACTATGGCTATGACTATTAACCCCAACAAACTGTAGTTAAGACTAGTTGTAGTACCGACTAACTGTAGTCTAACTTAACAGAAGTTTTTTTCAATTTAGTTTTAAAAATGGAGATGGTGTCACTCTCCTTAACCCAAATTGGTAGCTGGTTCCATAATAAAGGTGCCTGGTTGCAGAAGCCCCATCCTCCAAATCTTCTTTTGGATATTCTAGGAACGACGAGTAATCCTGCGCTCTGAGAGTGGAGAGCTCTATTAGGCGCATAACGTGCTATCAAGTCTTGTAAATAACGAGGAGCTAGGCCATTAAGGGCCTTATATGTGAGAAGTAGGATTTTAAACTCAATTTGAAATTTCACGGGGAGCCATTGGAGGAAGGCTAACACGGGTGAGACATGATCTTGCTTACGGTTGCTGGATGCTGTTGCTCCTCAGAGGAGCAACAGCATCCAGGGCTGCATGTAACATATCGGCTGTATTGTTGACGAGGTAATCAATATCTGCCGGAGTAAAATTCAGGTCGTTGCCCTCAGCTATTCTATCATATTCCACCACAGGGAGATGAGAGACAATGACCTTCTTTCACTTTTTGTGACACGCCCAATGACTCTAAAAGAGATGTAAAGACTAATTTAAAGCTGTCACTGTCAACATCCATATAAATGTTAAAGTCACCCAATATGATGACTGTGTCTGAGCTGAGCACTAAACCCGCTAAAAAATCTGAGAACTCAGACAGAAACTCCAGATAAGCACCAGCTGGTGGCCGGTACACTACCACCAACAGGACTGACTTTTCTAATTTCCAGTTTGGAATAGTTAAACTAAGTGTGAGGCTTTCAAATGTATTATAATTGTGTTTGGGTTTTGTTTTTACTTGTAGGCTGGAGTTGTTGACAGCTGCTACTCCTCCACCTTGACCCGTACTCCGGGGAATATGATAGTTATTATAACCTGGTAGCGTGGCCTCATTTTAGCTCACATACTCTCTCTCTTGTAGCCATGTTTCTGATAAGCAGAAGACATCGCAATGAGTCTCAGTAATTGAATCATGGAATTACAAAAGGGCCCAACTCCATGATTTTACGAAATCCAGGTTATCTCCCTATGTTGTACATTAGGTTAAGAGCTATCAAAATGAATTGAAGAAAGGCCCAACTCCAGTTCATAAAGCTGTTAACTAAGGTGATGTTTTTTGCCTTGAGTTGAAGAACGGCCCAAGTCCTGGAGAGAAAAAATGCTCTCCTGAAAAATATACCTTGGTGGAGTTGGGCCCTTTTGTAACTCCGTGATTCAGTTAGATCATTGATTAACAGGGACTTGGAGCCAAGAGACCTTACATTCAATAGTCCGCATCTAATTACAAGATCTCTTGGCTCCAAATCTCTGACAGTTTTTATTTTTATCAGATTATTTTGGTTAACGCCACTATCACGTCGCGTTAAATAAACTTTTGGAGGACGGGGAATTGACACCAATTCTATGTTTTCGATCTGCACCATGCTAACATTAGCAGTTACATGGTTGATTTCTCTGTTTTTAGTGGTCGGGGGCAGTCCTCGAAAAGCAGCAGAGAAGCATGTAAGACTACAGCTCTGCATCCTGGCCTCCATCCTGGATTGTCAGGGGGAGCGTCTAAGAGAATCGGCCAAATTGCTAGAAATAAGAGCTGCACCATCCCGGGTGGGATGAATGCCGTCTCCTCTAATCAGACCAGGCTTTCCCCAAAAAGTCGGCCAATTGTCAATAAAGGCCACGTCGTTTGCTGGACACCACCACAGCAACCAGCGACAGAGCCATGACATGCAGCTAAACATATCACTGGTCAAATTAGGAAGGGGACCAGAGAAAACTTTGGAGTCCGATGTGCTCTTTGCATAGTGACACACCGACTCAATATTAACATTAGTGACCTCTGACTGACGTAGCCGGGTGCCATTAGTGCCGACATGTATGATAACTGTACTGTACTTACAGTTACTCTTTGTCAGCAGCTTCAAATTTGCCTCGATGTTGCCCGCTCTGGCTCCTGGGATACACCTGACTATGGCCGTGGCTGCTGGCCTCACATACCGGACTATAGAGTCGCCAATCAACAAGGTGAGTTTCTCAGCGGGTGTGTCGCTGAGTGGGAAAAAACGGTTCGATACGTGAAGCAAGTGATGGTGATCCACGTGCCTTTGTTTTGGGCTACGATTCCTTTGAACCGTCACCCAGCCGCCCTGACTGGACGGCCGCTCAGGTGCTGCAGGGGAATTGCTAACTAAAGCTACGATCAGACAAATCTTCTGTTGGGCTTCCTCAGCTCCTTTTCAGATGAAGAACTGCATTTCCCAAGATTCCCTTCTGCCACGCTACCAAATCTAGAAATAGCCAACCTCCTGCCGAAGGCCAGCAAAGGAAGAAAAGAGGGAAATGGGGCTATAAACTTTACTAAACAGGAAAGTTTAAATATGACTGAGGTGTCAGCCTCCTTAACCCCAACTGGTAGCTGGTTCCATAGTAAAGGTGCCTAATCTACGTTTGGATATTCTAGGAACTACAAGTAAACCTGCACTTTGAGAGCAGAGAGCTCTATTAGGACTACAGGGGGTTATCAGATCTTGTTAGCAACAAGGAACTTAGCTGTTACGGGCCTTTTATATATGAGGAATACAATTTTGAATTTGATTTGAAATTTTGATGGGGAGCCAGTGGAGAGAGGCTAATAGGAGAGAGATTTAATCTCTCGCTCTCTCTTGGAGATTTCTGTCAGCACTCTTGCTGTTTTTTGGAGCAGCTGGAGGCTTTTCAGCAAATTACTTGGACATCCTGCTAACAACACATTACAGTAATATAGTCTAGAAGTGACAAACACATGGATTAGTTCTTCAGCGCACACTCAGAGAGGATGCTCCTAATCTTGGTTATATTGTGAAGGCGGAGAAAAAGGCTCTTAGATACCTGATTAATATGCTGTTTAAACAATTGATCCTGGTCGAAAATAACTGTTGTTCTCGCAGCCAGCATAAAATCAACTATTCTTCTTCACTGCTAAGGTGTTTGGAACAAAAACAACAACCTCCAGTTTTTATCAGAATTTAAAAGAAAAATATTTGTGGCCATCCAGGCCTTAATGTCCTTAAGATATGCTTGAAGTTTGGCTAACAGTATACATAGACTTGTTCTTTCTTTTCCCTGTAAGTCTGTTTGTTCCTGGGCAGGTCTTGCTGCTTGATTTCTTTGAGGGTTTTTTTTTCCAACCAAAAGAAGGGAAGAGAGTTGCCTCAATTTCACCAAATGGCAAGCAAGAACAAAGCGACAATTGTGTCATACAGGAACCCCCATATGCAATGGCATCTAATCCATTGAGGGGAAAGAACAAAAATCACAGCAAAGTTAGTTCTGTGTCTTATCAAAGAAGTCCTTCCATCACCACCCCCTCCCACCCAGATTCAGAGGACTGAAACACTATTTCTATAAAACTGACTGGGTGCTCAGTTCCACTATGATTCTCCACTTGTGGTAAAGTCAATATTTCATCCAAGTAATTGTCTTCACTGCTAATTAGTGAGAATAAGTAGAACAACTCTGTAAGCAGAGACCACCTGATGTGAGGTGCTTGAATTATGATGATGATGACTATGGAGGGAGCCTGCAATACCGCTTGGTTTTATAGTAATGAGATTTTTTTTTTTTCTGTCTGGCAATAAGAAGAGCTGTTACCTCCCACTTGACCTTTCACTGACCTACTACTGATCAAAGCGCAGCGGGCTCTGATTATCCTGTAAACAAATCCAAATAAGGATAGCAAGCCCAGTGTTGACCCGTGAGGCATGTTTGAAAATGGTGTTGTCTTTGAACTGCGAAAGTATCAGAAAAGACTGAACAGCAGTGGGTCCTATACATTTTTGGGCATTATATTTGAAATATAAAACAAAAAAACTGGCTAAAAATGCCATTTATATCAATGTTAAGCATTAAGTGCACAGGTTTCTCTTCAGTCTGAAATAGCATAATAGTTTTTGGAGATGATCAATCTTTTGTTAAATTTTTCAGTTGTGCTCTCTTTTCTCTAAACTTCATCTTTGGCTATGTTCCAAAATACATACTTTTGGGAGTTCGCTCAAATGCAGTGCACTTTGTACCGTGTTCTTGGGTGAATGAGTACTCTTACAAGAAATCATGATGGCAAGCTTTCCTTTTCTGCTGCTTCACCTTAAAATAGCAAGCTTTAGTGCACAATTTGGAACACAGCCTTTATGTTCATGGTAATCCTATTTTCAAACCTGCATCAAGAAAGTAATTTCTATATATTAAGTATAGAGTAAAATGTAAAATTCCTGGCTTTTTCCTTGTTGCTTTGTGTTCTGTAACTGAAGGCTTTTACATTTCATAATTGCTATGACAGGACAATGGTAAGGATGTGCAGTTTTTATTTATTTCCCAAAAAAGACAAATGACGTAGGTCTTCTAAAAGAAGTGTCTTATTTTTAAATAATCCTTTTTTTTGGCACACATAAATAATTTCCAAGCTGTTATTTCCTCTCCGTGTCCAGCGCAGAGAATGAATTTGAGGATCATGAGCTAATTTGGAGCAGGTGACGGGGGAGTGAGTTATAATTGCACTTTTGTTCACACATTCACAGCTGACAATGCACCACCTGCCGCTGTGTGAACTGCTTGCTGATAATATCCCGTCTGTACTTGCCACATACCTTTCACCAAGAATTTATGTTTCATATCTTTAACATTTCAGAGATGTTTAGCAAAGAGGCTTATTAGGGATTCTAAATATAATGCATGTGCAGTCCAAAAACATGTGGGCACGAGACTATCGCCATCCCCTAACCACTTTCACCTTCCTCTACCCTCCCCCACAGTTCCCCATCCCCTGCTGTCCACTTTTCCGATTCTCACTCCATCCTCTTCCCCCCTGCTGTGAGAGTCATGTCTTTTAACTTCTCAAGTTCTTTTCAGCCAGTGATAGTGTGAGGGAAGCTGGAGGGGGCAGGAGGGGATGGACAGTTGGCTGCATGCACCATCAACTTCTTCCCCAGTAGGCTGCAGTATGTGAGGCTGCGTAACTGTACATCTGACATGGTATCTAACTGCTCCTCTTCACCCTCTAGACTTCGGACTTCACATGCAACACCAGCAGTTGTCGCCTCCAGGAGTACAGGTCAGTCAGCATGGACTTTGTGGATTAGTGTGAACACAACCATCTGTGCTTAAAGCCAAGTAAGACAAAGGAGTTGGTGAGTGATTTCAGGAGAAGGAGACTCCTTCACACACACTGGTGACCATCCAGAGCTTGGACACTAAAGATGGTGAACAACGTCCGGTTGTTCACCTCAACAATAAACTGAATTGGTCCCACAACACTGATGCCCTGTACAAGACAGGCCAAAGTTGTCTCCTTTTTATCTTACTGTCTTTAATTTGTAATTATTTTAATGATTTTATTTATTTTTGAGTCTTTGTGCATTTTATTACCATTAAATTCTTAAATTCTATTTTTAAACCCATAGCTTTTACAGCTCCAAATTTCTACATTTTTATACATTATATCATTATTGTATCTACTGTTTGTTTTTATTCTTTTTTACTGTCTTTTGATCTTTTAGTTTTTAGTTCCAGTGTTTCCTCTTGGGGGTCCTCCACACTGGGAGTTGTCTGGTCTGGCTGCAAGGATGTGGTCTTGGAGATCCCTTGAGCCTGGTGGACTGAGGGGGTCTACCCTGGTCCATCTGGGTTGAGGTGGTCTCTGGGACGGCGCTCCCTGTGGCACCTCTTGGTGTGGATGGCCTCCCATAGGTGGTTCCTCCTCACCTGGATCCTCATTGCCCAGCCATGTTACTTTAAACTTGTTACTTTGTGCTGTGAGTGTGTGTGTGTGTAGTTATATGTGTGGGAGTGAGACTGACGGGTTTTTATTGTATGTTTTTGTCCCTGTTTTATGTCTAATTTTTATTTTGTGAAGCACTTTGTGTTGCATTTTATGTGTATGAATAGTGCTATATAAATAAGGTTTTGATTGATTGATTGGATTGACACAGGTCTTTTGGAGTGGAGATGCCCTTTTTTGATTCTGTGGTAGCCTCACCTGTCCACTACACTAGTGCGCAAGGTGTGACAGATACCTGAGGAGAGGCCTGTTTCTTTGTCTTTCACGGGCCCTCCTGGGCCCCGGCCAGGGGAGTGCTGCCCCCCCAGCCCCCCCGAAGCTCCGCCACTTAAAGGAGCGCTACCACAGATCTTTAATTTCCACAGCTGTAAGACTGTACAACTTAAGTGTAGCTGTACTCTGGTCCTTTTTTGCACTTTATACTGGGATCATTACATTTTATCGTGATTCAAAATTTACCATAGTAGAGTATCCGTGGTTGTATAATATCTCCAGAATATTTTAGAAGAAACTGAACTTGTCTCAGTGGTTTTCTAAGCCTTGCCATGTGAGCCACAGTTCATGATACGTATTTTTAGATGCTAACCTATTTTTACTGAAATTGATCAGGACAGCTGCTTCAATAAAATTGTGTTAAATGGTGCCTGAGTTTATCCATAGCACCGCACAAAAGTAGGAATGCAAAAATCTTCCTAATCTATCTTTTTATGAGCAGATATGCATCTGTCTCATCATTCTGAAAAAAGAGAAAAAGAATAACACTAAGAGGTTTAAAGGAGTGTGAAGTCGGCCCAGTGTGGGCAAATCTGACAAGACTACAGCAAATACCTCCTTCCTGACTTATTAACATCCTGAAAAGTAGGTCAATCAAAGAAGTAGAAAGGAAAAACATGCTGACAGAATCCATTTTTGTCTCGCCAATGTTACTGCCAAAAGAATACAGAAATTACAGGGAGAAATACATGTTAATATTTCTATCGTGGTGTGCCAAGAATTAAAAGGATTTTAAAATATTAGAAATGTTTCGCAGTGTTTGACACAAAAACAAATTGTACAGCAACTTTAGAGCCGTCTCTACAAAAGTAGGAATTTCTAATTAGCACTACATCATCTTTGCTTTCAACTCATTTTGGTTCCTTACATATTACTAATTACTAATTAATTATTGTAAGAGCCTTCCAGATGGTTCACTCCTCACAGAGTCTGACTCTAGGTCTGTGTCTGCAAATTATGGGATTCCTGAGAGTACAAAAAATTTGGAAACTTTGAATATTTTGACTATGAGATCTTCGGAGAATGATGAAAAATCAGATTGGATAATGCTGAAAGTCACCATTGGATGCCCGTGATTTCCAGTTCTTTAAATGACTTTACATTAAAAGCAATCTTTTTGTATTGAAAACCATCTTGGCAAATGTGTTTTGCAAATCCATTCACAACTGCAGGCAAGCCACATGTGAACATGATCCAGAAATGTATTATTTGGGACAAAGCTCATTTAAATGAGCTGAGGCAAGGTGGAAAAAGGTCCTGTGGTCAGACAAACCTTAAAAAAAATCTGAAAAAAAACAAAAAAATAAAGAAAAAGAAAACCAAGACCTTTTAGAATTCTTCAGGAAACCATTGAAGTCACATCCCCCAGAGAAAAGAAGAGATGAGTCATCTGGCTTGTTATCAGTACTTGGTTCAAAAGGTTAATGTACATGTCTGATGATATGGGGGTGCTTTACTTCTTTGGAATGCACATGCACATCTTACACATCTAGAAAAAAAACACATTCAATCCTGAAAGGTATATAAGGGTTTTAGATCAACATATGGTCCCATTTAGACAATATCTTTTTCAAGAAAGGCCTTGCATTGTTCACCAAGACTTTGCTAAACCACGTATTCCATCCGTTTGCGAAACATGGCTTTAATTTAGAAGAGTATGGGTGTTGAACTGGTTTGTCTCTAGTCTCCAGCTGAAAACATTGACAACATCATAAAACGAAAAAAAATATGACAATAAAGATCCAGCAGCTCAAATCCTATATCTGACAAGAGTAAGACATTTCTCTGCCAAAACTCCAGCACCTGATTTCCTTAGTTCCCAAACGTATAATGACTGTTGTTAAAAGAAGAGAAGGTGCTAAACAGTGGCAAACATCACCCAGCCCACATTTGATATGTTTTGCTACCACAACCCCCCCCCCCCCCAACTAAAAGTCATACAGTTTAATTCATATTTTATAGTGTTTTTGGGAAAGCACAAGGAAACATATAGTGAAAAACATCATCAAAGAGAACCAAAACTGTGTTTTACGGCACTTTGACAGTGACAACAGTAGTCGTATTTTGATTTGAAGGCAATTTCAAGCCTGCAAAGCCTCACATCACTAATAATGGTGATGTCATTTTCTGCAGATGAAAAACTATGTGTATGAAGGAAAAGTAGGCAGAGGAAGAAAGGCATTGGCACATGCATAAAATACCTGATGAATTAATTTAATGCTTGGAATGGTAAATGGAAGTATAGTGGAATATATATTTATACATGTGTGGGTGCTTGCATGTATGTGTTGGGGTCCATTGTTTATATAGTCTACAACTACTTTATGCAGAGCTTTTAAATATTTAAAGGCATGTAAAGGGTTTTTTTTCCTGTGTTGTGCTGTGTTTGCATATTTATTTGCTTTTAAGGCTTTGCAGACATCTGTGTTGATGGCTCACAGTGGATTCAGTCAAGTTGTGATTATGGGAAAGTATAGGCTTTTGAAAATGGACTGCTAGTACATTTATCACTCATCTTAGTGGCCCTATAATTCAGTCTCTGGACTGTAATTTAAAAATGTAATACACAGCATATAATGCAAATGCACACATACAGAAGGAGGTCTTTGATAGATTTGTGTTACAATATGCATACAAGATCCTAATTATTATGCCTGCTGGAAAGCTTGAATTGCCAGAGAAATTCAAAGCTAATTCATACTGATACTACAGTTGAAGATTGCCTGAGGAAAAAAGTCTTTCATGTCTTCTGCAGCCAGATTGCTCACATAGAACTAGAAACTGCCCACATTAACTTTATTCAATAACAATGACGGTGGTGAAACTACTAAACAAGATAGCTGTGACCTCAAGAAATCAAGCAGAACAAAAGATATAGTAATACTTTTAGGGAAATCTTTTTTTTTTTTTGCATCATTGCTTTTTCTCCTGACAGATCTTTGAAGTTATTTGTATTTGAAGAGAAAAGTGTGATTTTTTTTTTCTTTGCTTCAAGATTTGGTTTTTGTTTCATTTGTTTTCAACTTTTTTCTGCAGTGTAGCATATTCTAGACACACTGATGGTGGCTGAGCGTGAGGGAGTAACAGCCTGTGTGTGTGCACTTGTTACGGTTTCTAGGTTATAGTGCTGAAGATCAAAAAAAAAAGCTGCACGCACACATATACTGTGAACCTAACAAAGCTGCCTGACTGTCTTGCAGACAAATTTAAGGTTGCTGTCATCTTTGGACCTTTATTGAACTGACAATGTAGAATTTCCAGTTTCATAGTACACATTTCTTATTTTGCAATGAAGTAGTACTTCTTGTAAGTTATTAGGTTTGGCAAGTAAAAACAGAGCCGTGAAAAGGAAGAGGTCCTATCTACTAGATTTTTTTTTCCCTCTCTAGGGCATAAAATCGTGACTAACTGGTCGCCAAATGCGACCAAAATTTGACCATTTTCGACCGTTTTTTTCCTGCCCTGTCGCCAAAATCCACCATCAACTTAGGAAAAAAATGATTTTTTTTTTGTATGACTTAAAATGATTTTTTTCTATGATTTCTGCACATTTGTTATGTGTCACCAAGGCAAACATATCTAAATAATTTAGAAACAAAGTTTATTTGGTGAAAAGTGGCCATGTTGTGGGTGCACATCGCATCACTTCAAAATGCACTTTCATGTGTTACCGTACGGCCTCTGGTCTCCGGACCGTACCCTGTCTCATAAGACCCTTTTCTGTCACCATGTCTGTCCTGCACCTTGACTGTAAATACACTTATTGGCCGAGGGTCATATTTACAGAAACGTGTGTGCATTAGAGGTCTTCACGGGTCCACTTTCAAGGACCCAAACTCGAATGGACCCTGTGAAAATTCGACCCGAAACCGACCCAACCCGAGCTGTTATCATAAGTCCGGGAGTCCGAACCCGAATGGGCCTGGAATATTTGGACCCAGAACCGACCCAACCCGGGTCTTTAGTTTCCGACCCTGAAACGAACCGAGTTACCTGAATAGAACCGAGACAATACAGCCCATAGTTGCTCATGTTAAAAGTTGTCTTGCGTTGAATAAAACTTGATTTTCTTACCTAAAGTTGTCTTCTTCTACCCGGTTCAGTTGCTACATAGGCTACGTGGTGTAAAGAACAATAAATCCACGTCGTTATTTTCTTTGTGGATACAGATGCTATTGGTAGCAATTGCTAACACTAACAGCCTACACCAGGCAGAACGTGTGGTGAATATGTTCTATGATCCAACGTTGTCATGTTGGCGATCCGTTGTGCTTTACAGTTGCAGGGCAAACCGCTAATAACATGCTATGGCAACACGATTGTTTCATGACAAACGCGCCACGTTAATAAATAATTAATTAAACTGCCCCGAGTCCTGACATTGGCTGCCACTGCCAATATCTTTACCTCTCTCGAGTAAACGCGGACCCAGCCTGTCAGAGACCACCGACCGGACCCGAGACTAACTGTACAGATTCCGACCGAAACCCGGAGTCACGTCTTTTGAATGGACCGAGGCCCGATTCGGGTCGGGTTGGAACCTTGGGTTTTCGGGTTGTTCCGAAGACCTCTAGTGTACGTTAATCTCACGTTAAAAAAAACCGTGGCGTTAAACAGAATTTGCGTTAACGCGTTAACAAAGACTTTACAGTAAAAAAAAACATGTTTATTTTAACTCATTATGAGCAGTAGTAGCATCAACTTCAGGGAGGGCATGGCCAAAATAACAAACAAAAGATACTTCCCACCTGTTTTACCTGAAAAAGGAATCAAACAAATGACAAAAACTAACCTCCCGAACCAAGAAACAGGAGAAAAACCCACATCAACAAAAATGGTACCCACCTCTACAAGCTACTGAAATACTCCAAAACAAGAATTAACTCAAACTACAATCAAACTAAACAAAACATGTCAACAAACAAAAGTAACAACAGCAAACGGCATGGCCCTCCGTTGGAGGCAGGGAGTTGAATTAGTGACCTCCCCTTGTAAAGGTCCCATGGGCCAGTCACCTGTCCACCACCTGGAACAACAAAAGAACCCTGAGCTCAAGAGGGCACCTAGCAGCAGTCCTACAAACAAAACAGAATATATATAGGCACCAGTGTTTGTTTCATACTGAACATCTTATACAGCCCTTCTTTCAGCCCTTAGTATTTTTTCAAGCTTCTTGTGGCTTTTTTTTTTTTGTATCTATCACATCTATCACCACTCCTGTCCTTTGACCACCACTATGTTTAGCTGATCAGCCATCACCAGTTTGTCAGTTTGGATTTAAGTCCCACAGGATCTTGACCCGCCGATTCACCTTTGGAGGTGTCTCCCATCTTGACCCTGGGACTTCCAGTCCATGCTCAGCACAGACGTTTCTGTGTATTAGGCCTCCTTCCCGGCTATGGCGTTCCATGGGTGCTTTTCCTGCCAGCATGTTACACCCTGCTATGATGTGCTGCGCTGTTTCAGGGGTGTCTTTGCACAGCCTGCATCTGGGGTCTTCTCTGGTGTGGTAGACCCCGGCTTCTATAGACCTTGTGTTTAAGTCTGTTCTTGTACAGTCATGGTCAGTGCCTCTGTGTTGTCTATCAGTCCAGGTTTTTCGAGCGATTGGTATGTGTTTTGGATGTCAGCCATCTCTTTAATTTGGCGGTGGTACATGACATGCAGAGGCTGGTCCTTCCATGATAGCTCCTTAGATTGCTCCTCCATGTTAGCTTTCAGTAGCCTGAGGCATTCACTTAGCAGACCATCAATTCTTGATGTATTCAGGCCTCATGTTTCCTTATCATGATCAGGAAATATACATACATACATACATGCATACATACTTACAAACACACACACACACCTACTGCAAAGTGCAATATTGCAAAGTGACCAAAAAAAATCATTTCAATATCTGGTGTGACCATCCTTTAACTTCAAAGTGGCATAAATTCTTGTAGGTACACTAACAGTTTTTGAAAGAACTTGTTCTAAGCATGCCTAATGGAAACATAGGAAATATCAAAAACTCTCCACAGATCTTCTGTGAATGTAGGATGCCTCTAATCTTTCTGTCTGTTGAGATCAGGGCTTTGTGGTGGCCATACCATCACTTCCAGGATGGTTTGACCTCTGCTGGGTCAAACTTGGGGCCAATCACACACCTCCCTCATTGGCACCGCATGACTGATAAGTTTCAACCTTTATTTCTTAGCATTGAGGACACCATTAATCCCAAAAACTTAATTCACAGAAATGCAGCCACAAGCTTACATCCATAATGCTTCACTGTTTTACAATTCCAGCTCTTAGGCAAACAAACTGCCTTCTGGTACAACCATATACTTCAAAATTACTTCAAAACTATGTTTTTGTGTTTTTGTGCAGGTGAGTCTCTCACCCTCATTTCACATCTGAGGTATGGTCTTTTGGTAGTAGAGATGAAGATTTTCTTTGGGAATGACCCAATAGACAGTATTTAAAACAAACACGTCAGAGGAGATAAAATAAGAGAGGCTATTCATTTCAATTCAATCTTATTTGTATAGCGTCTGTTACTATGTCAATTGTCTCTAGGCGCTTTACAGGCTAGATTACTTGGACACATAAAGTAGAGGTACATGCGGTTGGTTGGTGTGACAGAGGAAGATGCAGAAGATAGGGTAGGATGAAAACAAACAATCCACTGAGGTGACTGCGAAAACCACTGTTTTTTGGTTCTGAGGTGATGGTACTGGTGCATTTCTTCTCATTTTGAAGGTAAGTCAACATAATGCATCTTTCATCTGCTGTATCGGTTTCCTTGGCTGACCACTGCATCTGTGGTCCTCAAGGTTGCCCATTATTTGTGCCTCCTCGAAAGTTCTTGAACAGCACATCTTGACACCCCTGTCACCTTTGAAAACTTTGTCCAGTAGAGACTTTTCTGATCCAGTATTACTACCTTGTATGTTGTCACTGTACTCGTTTTCAGCCTGGATTTGAAAATTATCAGCATTGAGGCCTGTCTCACATCTTCTGGAAGACTGTTCCAGATTTTAGGAGCATAAAACTGAAACACAGCTTCACCTTGTTTAGTCCTGACTCTGGACACCAGCAGGAGACCACTCCCTGAGATTCTCGGAGATGTACTTTGGGGATAGGCCATGGAGAGACAAGTAGAGCTGTTTTAAAGTCTATTCTCTGAGCAACAGAAAGCCAGTGCAGAGACTTCAGGATTGGACTAATATGGTTGTATTTCCTGGTTCTAGTCAGGACTCATACAGTAGCATTCTGGATGTACTGCAGCTGTCTTACAGCTCGTTTAGAGCCCCCAGTGAGCAGGTCGTTGCAGTAATCTAACCTAGTGGAAACAAACACATGAATTAGTCTTTCTAAATCTGGTTTAGACACTATTCCTTTGATTCTGGCAATGTTTTTTAGATGGCAAAAAGCTGCTGATGTTATTGCTTTAATGTGGCTGTTAAAGTTCAAGTCTGAGAGTTAGTCTCAAGGTGACTGATAACACTTTCTCTTTGTTTCTGTGGGCCACAGACAATGATTTCAGTTTAGCTGGAGAGTGTTGTTTTGCATCCACACACTGATCTGTTCAATGCAGTGACACAATGAATCTACAGGCCCATGTTCTCCTGGTGTCAATGACACATAGATCTGAGTATCATCTGCATAGTTGTGGTAGGATACATTACAGCTGTGTATTAGCTGGCCTAGAGAAGGAAAAACAGACAGAACAATAGGGGTCCCAGGATTTACCCCAGGGGAACCCCACAGGTTATGGCCATTTGGTCTGAGACACAGTAACCAATTTCAACAAAGTATCTCCTGTCCCTGAGATAGGACCTGAACCAGTTTAAAGCATTTTCAGAGATTCCCACCCTGTCTTCTAACCTCAGGCGGAACAGACGGATTGCATGGTCAACTGTGTTGGCAGCGGTTAGGTCCAGCAGAACTAGGACTGAGACTTTGCCTGCATCTGTGTTCAGGCGAATATCATTTGTCACCTTGATCAGAGCTGTCTCAGTGCTATGGTGGGGCCTGAAGCCTGATTGAAAACTATCAAAAACATTGTAAGACAGGAGAAAGTCAGTAAGCTGTTGATATACAACTTTGTCTAGGACTTTGCCAAGGAATGGCAGGTTTGATATGGCAAAGCAATAAGCTAAGTAGCCAGAAGACCACTCTGCGCAGAGGATATGGAAGGCACTGATTCAGAGTGAGGGGAAGGGCAAAACAGAAACGAATGTTGACGTGCTGAACCTCTTAAGACATTCCAGGCTACGTTCCCATCATTTCAACAAGTAAAATATCAGCACTGACAATTACATGAGTGGTGATCCTGTCTACTTTGGCTGGAATAACTGAAGGAAGCCACAAGTGCAGGGAAGACCAGAAAGGCTCATATCTCCAAAGCCCTGAATGAGTGTGAGTGCTGGCCCCTTACATGTAATTTTCCATGGTACTCTGAAAATAAGCCAGTATGGTACATTTAAATTAACACATTTATTATGGAAACACATGTGATAACTGAATCCTTGCAGCTCATTTAAATATATTTAAGCTGCAGTCAAAATTACTCACCATAACTCATTCTAATAATTTTATATTGATTTAGAAAACACACTTGGGCTGTGGTAAATCAGGTTGAAATGGTGTCAAGATGATGGTGATTTGTGCATTCAGTTACTGCCTGCTGAGAAAACGGTTTCCAGTGGCGCAGATTTCATTTCCAATGAAACTTAGTCCCACAGATTATGATTCACTTGATCAGAGAATGATTATTCCTTCAACTACCAAACCAATCAAAACAATGAAAAGTGCGGCTCCTTTGTGCATCTTCAAATACTGTTGATTCAACTCGAACCCTGCGAATCATCACTAAAATTAGATTCAAAGAGCTTCATTATTCAAATGCTTTTCTGCTTCTTTATATTCTTTTTCTCTTTGCTCATGCAGATTTTCACACACACAAAAGAAAAACATGCAATTCAGTATATGCTTTAAAACAAAATTTACACAGGGTTGTTTCTGTTGTTATGTTTTTGAGTCATGACCCTATAGTTTTAGACACTTATAACCCCTTTTATTCTCAATTTTGGCTGCCAGGTCAAATTGACCCAAACAGAATCTATGTAACATAAACATTGAAAGAGGGGTTGCAAATACAGTGGTACTTCTACTTACGAACGTCTTTACATACGAAATTTTCAGGATATGAAATGCCTCAACGGGAAAATATTGCCTCTTGTTACGAAAGAAATTTCAGTATACGAAAGGCAAAAATACAGCTACTCGCAGCTCCCAGAGTTTACCGAACGTAAACATACTTGTCGGCTCTGTATCTCGATTTGAAAGCGGTGCGTCTGAGCTGCTCTGCCATTGGCTATCGCGTAGCATCTTCCTGGCATCCCATTGGCTAGGAGTCTGTATGAGCATAACCCAGGTAAACAATCCTAAAAAATCTCTACAGGCAACTGAGTTGCCAGACTCAACTGACACCAATATGATGACATAGTATGCAATAATAAAATATAAGTCACTGCATTGTATGTGGCATCATTGCATATCTGAATTTAAATTTAAAGTATCTTTGATATCTTTAGATACATGTATCATAACTTGAAAATCTAAGTGACTGTGTTGTGAATGAAGATGCTTGTGGACTGAATTTTTTTTTTTTTTTTCACAAATTTTTAATTAAAAAAATAACGTTTTTCCAATGTATTGAACTTCAGTCTATTGTCGCTTTTCGGACAAAAGTTCTCCAGCTTTTGAAAAGACCCTCTCACAAGGCACAGATGATGCTGGTGTGCAAAGACATTGCAAAGCAAGCCGGAAGAGGTGCGGATACATTGGGTTTTGGTTGTCCCAGTATCTCAAACGGATCCTGGGACCTGGACAAGTTCCCTGAACCCTTCACTCTGCACAATGCTGAGGGGCTGCAGTCCTTCAGGATGAAATTTAGCAGAGCTTCATCCAGCATCTGCTTCCTGGAAGCTTAATGGTTAAAAATAAGTAAAAAAGAATAAATTCATAGGAGTTAATTATCAATAAAGCAACTGTGAATAAGTTGTAGAATGGCTGTGTACCTGAGTTCATCCTGGGTGTATCTGGGGCTTCATTTTCATGCCTGGCCCTGTAGTGTCTCAGCATTGAGGAGGTGGACTTATTTATATACGACAGCTCTGTCGAGCAAATTCGACATTTAACCTGCAGAAAATAATATGAATAGTAAACTAAGAGTCACTTTGGAATGAATTTGTATTCAGATAGATCAAGTGGGAACTTTGAGAGGAACAGGATGAAATTAAAACAAATACCTTATTTTCCGATACGAGATCAAAATTGTGCCATACGGTGAAAACCTTTTTTTTAGCTTTGCGCTGCTCCAGAATTATTGCTGATTCTGACAAAATGTGACAAAAGATTGGAGATTCTTTTGGCAATGCATCCTGTCAACAGATGCGCTTCCTTATAAACACAGTTTGGCGCATCACTGTCAGTTTGAAACAGTACCTGTATCGGTCACGTGACTTTCTTAAGGCGAAATGTGCACCGACACGCATCGATACGGGTGTTGTTCTCTGAGCTTTGGTTTTGATTTTGTTATTGTCAGGGCATTCTTTCTTCTCTTGGTTTGGTTTATTTTTCTTGTGTTTATGTTCCTTGTGTTCCTTTCTGTTGCTGTTAACATTACTTCCTGTTTTGTTTTTGACAACCTGCTTCCCTGTTTGGTTTTGTTCTGTTTTACTTCCTGTGTTCATGTCCCTGGTTGTTTGTACCTGCATCAGCAGCAATAACCACTTACTGTGAATCACTGAAGCCTTAAATTACTTTAAATCATGACAACCGCTGCAACGATTGACTTCCCTTCAGGGGATTAATAAAGAGTTTTTGAATTGAACTGAATTGAATTTACATTACCTTTAATTACATTTTATTTATAGGAATAATAGGAGTTATTATAGGAATAATTCGGTCTAATGAATAAATCCATCTAATTTATGTAAATGTGCAGCAATGAGAGGAAGCTGCTTGGGTTGTAAAAGTGCGTTGAGTGGTCCCTGGACTAGACAGGCACTATATAAATACATTGTTGTTGTTGTTACATTTAGAGGAAAAGGGGTGAAGCTTGCAAGCCTCAGGACATCATCCACATCTGGGAAGTATGGGAGCGGCAGCATCATGTTGTGGGGGTTGTTTTGCTGCAGGACGAACTGTTCCACTTTACAAAATAGGCATCATAAGGAGAGAACATTATGTAGAAATATATTAAAGCAACATCACAAGACATCAGCCAGGAAGTTAAAGCTTGGGCGCAAATGGGTCTTCCAAATGGACAATGACCTTAATCATACCGCAAAATTACTTACAATGTGGTTTCAAGACAACAAAATCAATGTTTTGGAGTGGCCATCACAAATCCCAGATCTCAGTCCGATAATATATGGGCAAAGCAAAAAAGTAGTGTATCAGCAACTTGGCCTGCAAACCTGACTCAGTTCTGTCAGGAAGAATGGTCCAAACTTCCAGCAAACTATTGTGAAAAGCTTCTGGAAGGTTACCCAAAATATTTAACCTAAATCATATCATTTAACACAGTGCTACCAGATACTAAGAAAATGCATGTAAACTTTTGACTTTGATGAAAGTCATAAAAAAGTAAAATATAAAAGTAAAAATAAATATTGGTAATTGGATTGGTAATCCTTAGTCTGATTTATTGTCAGACAGGAAGAAAAAAATGTATCTTTTTATACAGCATGTCAATTTTTGTGTTAAGCTGCATGCATGCACGCACACACACACGCACACACACACACACACACACACACACACAGTGCCTTGCGAAAGTATTCGGCCCCCCGAATAATATTGAACGCCCCACTTTTCAGTTTTTTATTTGTTTAAAGTTTAAATCCAATAAATTTCATTCTACTTTAACGATTGTGTCCCACAATTTGTTGTTCAAGATTCTTGACAAAAATTAAAATTTTATATCTTTATGTTTGAAGCCTGAAATGTGGCAAAAGGTTGAAAAGTTCAAGGGGGCCGAATACTTTCACAAGGCACTGTATATATAAATTCTAAACTGTAGTGTATATGAAGTAGTTGGGTTGCCGTTTCCCGAGACTGTATTTGTTGACATGAGTTTAAGATAACTGCTTGTAAAATTTACCAAGTCTTTTAACTAAATCCAGTCATTTAAAAGGTTATGGGAGAAATATTTGAAAAAGAAAAAGTTCTATGTAACTGGAAATGAGAAGCTACCGCTCACATTAACTACCTGTAGTGCATGTTCTTGGACTGCATTCAGCTCAGCAAAGTACCGAGACACTTTTGTGCTGCATAACAGAAGAATAAGACTTTTTCGCTAAATAATACATAGAAACAAATGGGTTCCACTGCCAAGAGCAGTGTCAACCACGCCCTTTTTGAAAGAAATTCTTTTTGAGAACCAGATAATAAAAACATGATTCTTTAAGATGGTTTAATGTTTATAGATACATGCAGGGGATGGACTAGTAATCTGTGGATTCTGGAAAAGTCCAGAACAAGCCGTCGGCCCTGTTCAATAACCAACATTTTCAGTCTATCAACTAACAGCAGGTGGCGCTAAGACAATCATTTATCATTTATAGGCCTAAAAACCAACAAAGCAGAGTAACGTTAGTGTCTGTCAACAGAAAGATGGTAAGCAGAAAACGAAAGGAGAAAGGTGGATTAGAAAAATTAAAACTAAAGAAAGCCAAGTAAGTTTGAGAGGGAGAAGTGTTTTCCATTTTGGCACTATTTATCCTTTTCTTCTCTTTTGTGGTGCGTGGTGGTGCAGTGTCTGTGGAATAAGCTAAAATGTTGTTTGAAGGATGATTGGTTGAATGGTACTCTAACTAATCCCAGCAGCATTGCATGGGGCATTTTAATGTAATACTCAGTATACAATGTCAGGGTCCTACAATAGTATTTGCTAGGTAGTCTAGTAGTTAAGTGGGTGGACCCATATACTGGTTTGTGGGTTCAATTTCCAGTGTTTTAATATGTTGTTGTGTCTCTTTTTAGCCATTGCTTTCTCTCTATCCAATAAAGCAGGGGTGGGCAATCCCAGTCCTGGGCTGTGCAAAGATGCCCCTGAAACAGAACAGCACATCACAGCAGGGTGTAAGGTGCAGACAGGAAAAGCACCCATGGAGCACCACATCCGGGTAGCAGGCATAATACACAAGAATATCTGTGCCGAGGTATGGACTCGAGGTCCCACATGGTCAAGATGGGAGACACCTCCAAAGGTGATTGAGAACGAGCGGGTCAAGATCCTGTGGGACTTCCAGATCCAAACTGACAAACTGTCGATGGCTAATCAGCCTGACATGGTAGTGGTGGATAAATATCAGAGGTCGGCAGTGGTGGTGGATGTGGCCATCCTAAAGTGATGGCAATATCAGAAAGAAGGAACACAAAAAGTTTGAGAAAAACCAAGGGCTGAAGAAAGAGCTGAAAGAATGTGAAGGCAGCAGTAGTGCCAATAGTGATCAGGGTACTGGGAGCTATAACTGGATTGGTGGCTCCAGCAGATACCAGGAACAACATCTGAGATCTCTGTCCAGAAGAGCACATTGCTAGGATCCTGTGCAGAACCCTCAGGCTCCCAGGCCTCTGGTAGAGGACCCGAGCTTGAAGGAGGGATCATCAGCAGGGTGGGTGAGAGAAAGGGAAGAATTATTTATTTCATATTTACATTCTTTTCAGAAATACTTTTAATCAAGAATGTAAAGTATTCGACTTGAACTCATTATGGGTCCACCTTGCTCATCTTCATAATGCCCATGCTTTATTAAAGGAAAACGTTAAATAAAGGGAAAAGAAGCATTTGTGCTCCTTATGTTTCTGCTCTAGAGAGAAATGAAAAAAAAAAATAGATGCAGGATTTTATTTATTTATTTATTTGGAGTATTGTCATACAAGAAATGTCAATGTGGTACTAAAAGCATTGAACCTTTCCATGTATTGGAAAATGCTGAGCTGGACCTGGAAACCCTGGAGCTATGTCCAAATGAAAACATGAAGTAATATACCACTAATGAGCAAAAGGAACTGTCTCCATACTGATTTATGCTTCTGTGCATGTGCATGTACAACAGCTGTGCATGTAACCTATGTATGGGACAAATGTTGGTGTTGCCACTGAGCACCATTTTTGTGGTACTTGGGTAACCTCTATTACACCACCTAATGATAAGCTGCGGTCTGCATTTATTTCTGCAGTGCTGTAGCCTGCAGAATGTCTTTTGTTTACTTCCTCCATGTCGCTCAAACATAGCAAAAGAGGAAAAACAGTTAAGCATATGTCATGTGAGTTGAAGCTAATAAATGTTGAGTATCAGTATTTTTTTTTTTCAGACATTGCAGCAATCTTTCTTTCTACATGGCTTGAAAATGATGAAGTAGTAGAGAGAAATATGAAGACAAAGAAGAACAATGCTACCAAGTGGACCAATCGTGTTTGTAGCAGTCCACGTTGACATGAACCAGGAACATATGGACAGAGGTGCACCTCTGGATATGGCATCAGACTCCCTCTACGGCATAGATACTGTTATGTCTGGAAAAATATTGTGTTCTTAGTGTGTGCTGTTGGACTCTATTGCGGTATGTATTGTGAGTGGCAGGTTACGATGTCCTTAAGGTTCAAAGCAGTGGTTGACGGCAAAGAGTTGTACAGTAAATGTGAGGTATGCAGGAGGTCAGTAAAAGCTGCTTCAACGGAGCTACACAGTGTGGTTATTGAGTCCCAGCTGGAACATAACAGATACGCTGCCTGGTTCGATACTGAACCATAAACCACCATAAATTCACTTCTGCATGAAACTGGGATCACCTGGGCTGGATTAGATCTTAAAGGATCACATTAAAGAAATTCAGACCAACAATGAGAAATCACAGTTTTATGTTTAAATTTTCAATGTTTTAAGACTCTTATCTGTCATTTCTATGACAATAAAATAGCATTGATTAGAAAAACAGCCCACTTCCTGCCCAGAACCACATTAGATGAATGGCAAGATTGGGTTTTAACTCACAAGTCTAAGTGCTTACTCTGTACTTATTAAAAATTAGACATTATCATAATGGTGGGTTTATTGTTAATCTTGAAGGCTCATGTAAACTGTGAAAGGTATGTTATATGAAATAGATAGTCTTTTTTGGATTTAAGCTAAATGTCTTTTAGCATTGAATGAGGAATTCAGAAAACACGCACTTGTATGGCAACATTTCTCTTTGATTCTCTGTCAAACCTCTGTCAGTGTCTTGGAATATTTCAGTGGTTATCTTGCCCTTTACAAATCCTACATTTAAAAATGTTTATTTTGTCAAAAAAAAAAATTCGAACTGGAATTTGGAGGATCTATCTCTTTACACTAGTATCATTCGATACCAATACCAAAGTTGGTATCGATATTATCGATATTTGGATCTGGAAAGTGGTACTCGGACGATGCAGCACAGTAACTGATGGCGTCTCAGGACTCTGATTCAACATAACCTGTGACGTTGATGGCTCCGTGTCAGAACATTGCAGCAGATTAGTCAGATGGGTCTTGCCTTGTCCTCTCAAAAAAAAAAGGTTAAGTGTTCTTTTCTTCATTCTGTCTCTTTATTTACTAAAAACAAATCTCTGTCTCTGGCTGCAAGACGCCACAGAAGAATTTGCACGCCGCCAATTAGGAGGAGGTCCCGCCCTTTCGGTTGGACCCTGATTGGTTGAGACGACTCTAAGGTGGGATGTTTGTTTAAAGGATGTCTAGGTAGAATTTCAGTCGCTACAATTTTTTTGTCCTTGTTTTAAAGCTGGTGTCTACGGTGCGACTGGAGATTTTTTTAGTCGCATTATAGGAAAATTAGGTCGCATTTGTCGACCATTTTAGTCGCACTCTTGAGCCCTGCATGGCAACATGAAAGAAATTGTTTTATTGTTTTTGGACTTCATGATTAGAATCTGTTGAAGGATCTGCATAACTTCAACCAATCTGAATGATTCCTGAAATCCGGCGAAGAATTTATTAAACACATAATTTGAAAAATCTACCATTCAGTCACAGCTTCATGACCTTGTTTTTCTTTCATCAGAGTATCCCCGAATGCATGAAATGTGGAGCAGTTGAGAATCCAGAGCAGAGTGCATCTCTGCAGGGTTAGAGTTGGCAGCACACAAATTATTCAGGCTGAAGCACATTCACACTTTAGTGTCATGTAGAGTTCACAACCTAGTAGCTGTGCAGGTAGACTCTGAAACCTCTGCAGATCGCCTGAGGGACTATTGGTGCCTGTTAATTTGAATCTGACTGTGTGGGTGTTTGCCTGAGGAGGATTAAAATGTTTGTGGTTAGTGTGCACAAGCTTTTGAGCCAGTGTTTGAATTTGCATTTTATTTGAGTATTTAAGTCAGTATGTAATGTTGAACCGTGTTGGCTTACATTTCTTACACACATAATTTCTTTCAAAGTAAAACATACAAGACTAGTGTGGGATCTACATTTTAGGATTTTAACTGTGTTCTTACCAACCTTTCCCATTACAAACATTATTATGGTTTGAAATTTTCATAACATTTATTAGAAGCCTTTCAATTTTTACACTGCTATAATATTTTTTACTGTAGGCCTATGTACGCGATCAAACATCTATAATTATTAGTCTATCATTATTACAGATAGAGATTGTGCTTTTGCTTCAAAACAGGTCTGAAAATAGGCTGGAATGGTCCAAAGCTGCGCACTGGTAAAACATTTTTTGGCAGGAAGCCTATTTGTTCAGAATAGACAGGAGCTGCCACTTCAAAACCTGCATTCAAAGCCAGTCACTGCAGCATATTTACCAAGAAAACATGCATGTCTCCAGGGACGGACTGGGACTAAAAAACGGCCCTGGACTTTCCTCCCTATGTAAGCCCACCAATAACCGGGGGGGGGGGGGGGGGGGGGGATGCTATACGCTATACTGATATATTGTCATAACAACACAAACTATTTATGATTGTTTATTCAAGAACACTAATATTAAAGAATGACTAAACATCACTTGCATCTCCAAAACAAAAATGAACAAACATTTTCTTTTTTTACTGCTATTTTACAGTTAGTTATATGCTTGCATTTTAAACTGAAAAAAAAATCTATATCTTTATCACATATGCTTGATTTACATTTGTTTATGAGCATTACTTGGCGTGACAGCCATTAAACCTATACTCATACCTCTAAAATTCTAACACTTTGGATAAACATATTATTTGATACCTAGACTACAGACAAGAAGAATAAAACAGATTTGGTTTTCCTAAATCCTATTACATTTTCAGCCTTTTAGGTCTATTCTGTGTAAGAATTAGCCTGTTTGACACATTTTATAGTTTTAATATTATGCTAGGGTGACCCAAAAACCCAAAAAGAGGACACCCCACAGGCCTATTGTTGATACTGCAAAAATACTCAAAGATAGTCAAGATGAAAAAGTAGTTTATAAACCATACATTTATTTAAAATATTCTTTTTCTGTTTGAAATGAAAAATTCTGATATGTAAACCTAAATAGTGCCTCACAAACAGTGACATGTGGTGAGATTCATGGCTGGTGAAGCGCTGACTCCATCAGAATCAGATTTACACATTTATGAACCTAACAGAGTAGATTATTCACCATTTGGTCAGCAGTATTTAGCAGGTTATGTTTTATATGTCATATCAGCATCTTTTGAAAAGATTTTCTAGTAGTCTTTATTGCAGGGGTGGGCAAATTGTGGAGGGCCGGTGTCCTGCAAGTCTTACATGTTTCACTCCTTCAGCACACCTGATTCAAATGAACGGCTCGTTAACAGACCTTGATGACAAGCTGATGGTGATCCATTCATTTAAATCAGTTGTGCTGAATGAGGGAAACATGTAAGACAAATCCCATCTGTGGCTGAGTGGCTGAGATGTGACACAGAAAACAACAGCATAGTGATATTTTTTATGTGGTAAAGTAACCCCACAACAGCGTTTCCTTAACGTTACTCACACTAACGTCTTCAGCAGTTCTTCATTTTTGTATTAAAAATGACATGCCAGTAGATCAGAGAGATGAAGTTGTCACAACATTGTACTTTGATTAATTCTGCTTTGTTCTAAGAGTCACATAAAACTGTTTTATCTCTGGTGCACACTAAAGAATACTGAACACGTTAAAGAAGTCACATACTGCACTAAACCCCCAGCTTTGTACATTTAATTTGTACATTGTGTGCAGTTGACTTTTGAACTTTGATGATACATCACCTGTAGAAGATAAACACTATGAGCCTGATCTTCTGCCAAACCTCCTAAAGCCGCTATTAAGTGATAGTGGGTAGCGGGAGGGGCGTTCCCACCGCAAAAAACGCAATCTTCCACCTCCCTAAACCCGCGATCTTACCTGCGCTAACCGCTATATTTGGCATATATTATGCATGGGAGTGGTTAGGGCGTTTCCACCTGTTTAACTAATCAGTGTGTCAGTAGCCATTGCCTTTAAAAGTAGGTTGCGCTACCCGCTATTAGCAATCTTCCGCTTCCCTAAAGCCGCTACCCGCAAACTGCTATGGAGCGTTTTTATCCAGATCAGAGCAGCTCTCATGGGAAGCTCGTCTGGGACTCTGCTGTAGAGCTTCCTTCCTCCTCCTGCTCTGCACTGATATATACATAACTAGCTCTAACTAATGTGGAGCAAATGATTTAATCATTTGCTTTTGTACTCCAAGAAGTTTCAACAAACTGCTCAGAAAAAAAAGAGCCAGTGAGCTTCCAGGAAAGAATTTCTTAACTAGAAAAGCACTCGGAGAGCTCCGCCAAGCACAACAGTTCTCCCATATAGCGATTTACAGATTGCGATAAAATCCGCATTCTGGATCAGATCCAGATTAGCCTCTAAAATTTTTGATAGAGATTTCTATTATCAATCCCTGAGTGAAATTTCTTGAGTTTCGGGCAATAATTAACGGAGATATTGAGAAACAAAATTTCCAGCCCCATTGACCGTAATGTTAAAGAAAATTTGAAAGTGATCCAGTGGTTTTGTAAATAAAAGGTACATGGACTTACATTTCTATAGTGCTTTTCTAGTCTACTGAGCACTCAAAGCGCTTTACAGCATGTGTCTCATTCACCCATTCATGGCTGAGGCTAACACGCAAGGTGCCACATGGTCACCAGGAGCAATTTGGGGTTAAGTATCTTGCTCAGGGACACTTCGACATGTAGCCAGGGGAAGCATGGGAATTCGAACCGGCAACTTTCCGGTTACTGCAACCATCTGAATTCTGGGCAACATGATTGGTTGTTGCTTATTATATCACACACACACTTAATTGTGTGTGTATGACTGCCTAGAGAGAGAGACATGGGTTCATCTTTTCCACAATATGGAATTAAACCATGTCCATGCCAAGATTTTGAATGGCTGCAGTGAGCCACATCATGCTGTAGAAACAGTAGAGTTAAAAACCTTCGGCCAGTCCAGGATACTGCCGCATGCATATTAACTTGAACTGGGAACATCACATCTCATCACTTCTAGCTTCATTATATTGGCTCACTTCTAAATGTTCTTTTATCAGGCATCGTTACTATGGAACCCAGCTACAAATTTGGGTTAAGAAGTCTGACACCACCTCCACCTTTAAAACTACATAACAGCCCAGTCTGGCCCGGGAGACCATCCTGGCCCCCCCTTCCTCCTTCACCCTCTACAATGTGGACTTCAAACACAAAACATGGACAGTTGTGTTCTGGTGAAGTTCTCCGATGACTGTGATTGTTGGCCTCATCACTGATAACAACATGGAGTACAGAGGACTGACACAGGACTTCGTGGGTTGGTGTCAGCAGAACCACCTCCTGATCAATGCGAGGATGACCAAGGATATGATGGTGGACTTCCACAGACACCAGTCTCACTGCTCCCTCGCCTGCGAGCATCCAGGGAATGGAAGTTGAGAGAGTGGACTGGGTGTTCATCTGAATAATGAACTGGACTGGACTCACAACACAGACGCACTGTCCAGGAAAAGGCCAGAGTAGGCTCTACCTCCTGAGATTACAGTGTTTTGGAGTGGAAGGGGCACTTCTGAAGACCTTCTATGACTCTGTGGTGCCATCAGCCATCCTGCTTGGTGTGGTCTGCTGGAGCAGCAGCATCACAAAGACAAAGAGGAAGAAGCTGGACAAGGTCATCAGGAAGTCCAGTTCTGTCCTGGGCTATCCTATGGATTCAGAATAAGAGGTGGGTGACAGGGGGCAGCATGGTAGCTTGGTGTTGAGCACTGTTGCCTCCAGCAGTTTGCATGTTCTCCCTGTGCTAGCGTGGGTTTCCTCTGGGTACTCCAGCTTCCTATGACAGTCCAAAGACATGCGTGTCAGGTTAAATGATGGTTCTAAATTACCCGTAGGAGTGATTGTGAGTGTGCATGGTTGTTTGTCTACATGTGGTCCTGCGATGGACTGGTGACCTGTCCAGGGTGGACCCCTGCCTTTAGCCTGAAGAGAGCTGGGATAGACTCCAGCAAGATCCCCTGCATAGAATTAAGTAGGAATAGATAATGAATGGATGGATGGATGGATGGATGGAGGTGGGTGACAGAAGGGTCCTGGCTAAACTGACATCTATGCATGAGTCACATCCCCGTGTCTGCTCTGAAGAGCAGCTTTCGGGGACAGACTTTTTCTGATCATAATCAAGATCCTTGAAGACTGACTGGAGTCCAAGGTGAAACAAACAACTGACCAGAAAACTGGGTTGACAGACAAAGCCAGTTTGTCAGTTTTATCATCACATGCTTTCAAGTTTTTGGGTTATAAACATAAAAAGATTAGAAAAACAGTATGTCCACAGATTCATTTATCACTACCCTCAGAATAAGATGATGAATACATAAGTTGTTTATGCAATGGCCATGTGCATATACACGCATGGAAACACAAATCAAAACACACAACCGTTTATTTATTTACACATTTGACGATACGTTTCTAAAACATATTTGCAGTTGTGAATAATTAATATATTTGGAAGATTCGCTGATGTCTAGCAATTGACTATTCTTGGTGGGCCAAGGTCCTGAGCCCTGCATGTATCAGGATTGAGAGCAGGGAGCAGGTGGAAGGAAAAACTGGAGAGGTGGAGGTATGCCCTGGAAAGGAAAGAATTAAGGTTAGCCACAGCAAGACAGAATACATGTGTGTTTGAATGAGAGGGATGCAGATGGACTGGTGAGGCTACAGGGAACAGAGATAAAGACGGCTTGAGGATTTTCAGTACTTCTGGTCAACAGTCCAGAGCAGTGGAGAGTGGAAAAGAGGTGAAGAAGCATGTGTCAGCAGGTTGGAATAGGTGGAAAAAACACCAGGGAGTGTGGCCAAGGGATGCAAGCAAAGCTTGTCTTTAATTTTTCATCATGTTTATGTTTTCTACCTTTAGAAGTGCAAAATTTCAAGATGCAGCGAGCTTCAGAAATAATTACACTCTTTATTTTGAGGACAAATTTGAAGACAAAGTTCTTCCTAAATCCTGAAAAAACTATCTAAAGAATAGAAGAGAGTTTAGATCATAGTGGTATTCGTGAATCTTCACCAAGACTGATTTCCTAAAGGTTACACTTGTCTCTAACAAACTTATGGCACAAAGGTAAATCACACAGATTAGTCTAGTAAAGCATGGCTGAGTGTATGAAATATTACAAAAGCAGGAAACTTGCATGCAGTGTTACAGGAGAATATGCACTAAATCCTTGTTCACTGTCTATACAAGCAGTGGTAGACGGGAATGCTTGGGCTTGAAACCAATCTGCCTGTCGTTTGATTTACACTACATTTGCACAAGCCTTTTCCACACTACATTAGGCAGAAAGTGAAGATAGGCCTAATAATATGAGCCCATTCTTTTACTGTGGTGATGAGCTCATTTATTCCATCCCCCTTGAGAATTCTTTCTTTTCTTTGCTTTTTTTTAAAAAAGTACTTTTAGGCAGAGTTTGCCATGCACGATTGCTGTTTTTTGAGTTCAGTTTTCTCCCAAAGGAACAAACATTTTTGACTCTTGGCAAGTAACCAGTGAAGACACAATGACACCTGTTTTTTTTAATAATGTTATATTGTATCATGTTGAAAAATTGTAATGTAATATATTATAAAATCATGCTTGTGGAATTTTAGAGAAATTTACATCGCACATCCAGGTAACACTGTAATAACATTTATCCTTCCATTTTAAAATTTAATTCATCATGTAACCACTGCTGACATGCTGTCATGACTTAAAAGAAAGCATCTTTTAAACATGTTTCACTCATTGACTGCATTTAATTGGTCATAGGTTCTGTTGATGGAGCCTCTAAATAAAAGTGGAATTTAATGCAAATAATATTGCATTTAACTTCAAGCTAAATTAATGTATTTCCTCTTCCCCACAGTCATTTGCAATTTTTGCACTCGCTCTTGCAAACAATGAATCCTTCGGTACACAGGGAGCAGTGAACTGCTGAACTGTAGTCAGCATTAGGATTGCGCTTCCAGCTGAAAATATTGTCAGCCCAAAGGTTCATATTTACCATTACTGTTATTTTTTAAATGATGTTGAAAATGATACAAGCTAATACTTAAACTTGCATGCTACTTTGTATGATTTAGTTTCTTTCTAGAGCTGAATTATCCCGATGTTAGAACTTCCACTGCATAAGTAGCAGAAAAAGGGAATCCACAAGCATCCATCAACCAGCAGATTCCCTCTACTGAGCTCAACAAATATTAGCATATTTGCTAAGCTCCATTTACTGTAGGAATAAAGACGAGGTACATCCAAACCATTTTAAGATAATGAGACTTCAAGAGTTAAAAGGTAGTTTTTCTATGATCCGGTGCTAATTTCCTTAAAAGTCAAGGTGAGCTTTTTGGGAGATTATAACTGCTGCAGTAGGACTATGCTATTTTTATTTTTATTTTTATTTTTTTTTTAATTTAATTAATTAAATGAGACATATGGAACCTTAAAGTAGTTATTGTCATAACAGGAGTATTTAAAGATATTTGCGTGTTAAAGAAGTGGCGTTTAGAGAAGGGATTGTTTCTTTCAGCACTATCACACAGGACATGTTTTGCATGATAAACATTGTTACAAGATTCCTGCTGGAATTACCTTGTTGCAAGGAGAGAAGGTTGTGATGAGATTTTTAAAGTAAATAATGCAAAAACAGGCTCTGCAATTCAACCCTGCCTCTCACACAAGTACAGGTGGATGGATGGATCAATGGACTTTAATGAGTAGAAAACTCCGTCTCTGTGCTAAATTGGTTAAAAGAAATACAACATCAATGTACTTGCTGCTGGGTACAAATCATTCAAGGATTAATACTGGACGAAAACAGTATTGAAATTATCCTTGGGTCACATTCAGTTCAGGTTTGAAGTTTGTTGGGACAACTTATAGTATTACTTACAATACCTCAGTGACGGCATCATCTGCCAGTGAAGTGGCGTTTTTGTATAGTCAAGTGGCCATACACTGCACCTATGTTCATGTAATTTATGTTCCTAATGGACTCAGCTATTCTGTCTTTATCAGAAGGATGGTCAACATGGAAGTGAAGCTAAATGTAATAAAACCAAAGTCACTGTTTGATTAATGGAATCACTTCTCCTAACAGACTGCTCTCCTCATGAAAGTGAAAGATTGAACTGATCTTAACAGCTGATTGAATTTAATGGAAAGTAATGACATCCCTGAGCTGTACTTGTCTTTATTCACTGTGTGCAATGTGAAGCTAATGTTTAATAATTGCATCATTAAGTACCATCTGTGATTGCTCGTAGAAATCAAGTGGGTTTTTAAAACTCTTAGCAGAATTTGCTCCCACCATAAGAAACTACCTTGTTATTCCTCAAAAGCCTTTACATGATGCAGCTTTATATGAACAAAATTAGATTGGTAAGTAGAGAAATGGGTTGATTTAATCATTACTAAAGCATATCTCCAATTCTCAACCCTGATTCATTTTTTTTTTTTTCTGGACTACTCATGGCCACATATATAAAATTCCCGTCCATATTAACCTGCTGTATGATATCAGATAAAAAATAACTTAAGGAATTGCAAGTACAGGAATGTAATACCTATCAAGACTTTTGCCAAATATTGGGGTATTTCCTTTGGGAAAGTGCTCCTTCTGTCTGGTATTGCACCATCTGCCCAAACTGGCAACAAGAGTCTGTCAAAAGAGAGAGCTGACCCAAAGTTTAAACTCTTGGCTGACCGAGACTTTACACTGCCTGTCATCCTGCAAATTGGACATTTGATGATCTGGCTTAGTATTTCTAGTTCTGCAAAAAAAAAAAAAAAAAACAGATTTCAACTCAATAACTTCTCTGAACAGTAAATAAAATTACAAGCTGTGTATGTGCGGTAAAAAAAAGTGGAACCTCTTTTTCAGGTACCTATTTTCCTTAAAAAATAAAATAAAAATAAATTGAAGAGAAAAAATAACATAATGGCATTGAGCAAGACTTTGACTCAAAATTAAGGTCAAGTATGGGATGGGATTTTCTGAAGATATTTAATTTCCCAGTGATTCCAGGACTGTGTACTCAATATGTGATTACTAGGGCTTATGTATGTTTTTTGTTTGTTTGTTCTTTGTGTTCACTCGGAGAGCGCAGACCTCCGCCAAGCACAATGGCGATTTACAGATTGGCGATAAAATCTGCTTTCTAAATCAGATCCTGATTTTTGGGCAATAATTAACGGAGATATTGAGAAACAAAATTTTGACCCATTGACCGCAATGTTATCAAAAATTTGAAAGTGGTCCAGAATCCAGAATTTCTTCCAGATCACACCCAAAATGAAATCAGTTTCTTCCTTTTCACATTTCTGACAACTCCTGAAAATTAAAAAAAAAAAATCCATCCATAACTTTTTGAGTTATCTTGTACACACAGACAGACAGATAAACTCCACCGAAAACATAACCTCCTTGGCGGAGGGAAATAATAATAATACTAATAATAATAATTGTTGGATTGTTAAGAAGAATTTCCTGAAGATATTGGTATTTAAATTATCAATCAAAGTTTATGTTCCCATTTAGTTCTGCCATTGTAATAAACACACTGAGGACCTGGCCAATGGTGGCCTTTCAGTCAGGAAAAAACAGGAAACTCCAAATTAGGGCTGTCTTGTCTCTGAATAGTCACTGACCTTATAGTGCTTACCAATGCAATGCAGTACAATAAAAGCACAAAGAATTAAGAGCAACAAGAAATCAAGGGAGGCTACATTGTTGCTGATGGTAGTGTCCGATCTCATCAATGATAAGTCAGAGCTGGTGACTTTAAGACAGACTGCAGGAAATGAGGAGACTAAGCATGAAAACTACAATACCAGCCCCTTCTGGACTGGCCATTAGCTTGCTGCAGCTGGCTGCAAACGAGATGCAACTAATAAGTCAGCTGATGTATGCATTCTCCATGGATAAACCAGCCAACCATAAATTTGTTTTAATTCAAATAAATGAGCATTTGTGTCCTCACCTCTCAAAAGCACAAAACAATAAATCAAACAAACAAGTACTTTGATTAAGTTGTAACAAAGCATTAATTTTCCATGAATGGCTATTGTGGCTTATCCTATGTGCTCATTGAATGATTAAGGTGGTCACCAGCCCCGAGGCTAGTTTCTGGTTTTAGGCCCCTTTAATCAGGCCGTGAAGGTGAAAAAAAAAAAAAAAAAGAAGACGCACTAAGACAATGTTAACAGTAAACACTGAACAACACTGTATTAGATATTTGAAAAATTCTTACCTTTAATGGTATTTTCCTTTCCTTTTGTGACACATAAGTCCTTAATCAGTCTTTAAAAATCCAGTTCCATCAGAAACAGGTGATTCACTCTAGTAATCATGGCCTTTCTGGGCCTTTCCAATCCTTCATATCTAGTCAAGGGTGACTGCATTTTTTAAGTCACTGTTGCCTGCAGTGACTGAAGATTGATGATCACTTTTCTCAAGTAAGTTGCATGAGCACAAACCATACTGGGCCTCATTCATGAAACAAGAGCAGAACAGATTTGTGCTTTAACTGTGGACAGAGCGAAATTTACATATTTTCGATCATACCTGTCAAGTTTTGGATTTGAAAATAAGGGAAATTTTCTGCTGCCCGCCACCGAGCAGTCCCACCATCCCTACCAAGCTCCAGTATCTCTTACATTGTTGGTGTACAAAAAAGCTAAAATCACAGCTACACTACTTCCTGAACGTCAGCCAGCTCTTTTGTTTCCTGTGTGCCATTATTGGACAAACTGATCAATCCAGGTGTGTCTGACCATTGCTGTGAGGTCAGACACACCTGGATTAATCAGTTTGTCAATTAATGGCACACAGGAAACAAAGCAGCTGGCTGAAGTTCAGGAAGTAGTGCAGCTGTGGATAAAGCCACGTTGACATAATGTGAACATTCATTATAGCCTAAATGAAAACACAAAAGGGTATATATGAAGAGTATTTATTTGAAGGGATTTGCATATTTTTTGTTCATTTAACATTGCTTGTATTTACATTTACATTTGATTTTCATTCCACACATTGTTTTCATTTCATATTGCTCTTCTTTTACAGTTTTTCATCTCAGTTCACGTGACTTTTCTTTACTCTTTTAATGACTTGTACTCATTTGTTGCAGACTTTGAATTCTTTGACTGTTTTGGAAGGAGTGTATTTGTGGACTGGTCCAGAGTAGTTTAATTTTACATGAGAGAAGAGCGCAATCCTATTCTCTGTACCAATCTTTTTTTTTTTCTTCACGCGCTGTCACACACTAACCTCGTGACATCTACCACCTGCAGTACCTGTAGTAGCTACTGCTGTGGTAGTTATCATGAGGCAAGTGACAGATCTCAGATTGGGAATGTTTTCTTTTTTTTTCTCTGTTTTTTTTTCTCTGTTTTCTGCTTTGCTTCCTCCCTCTTGTTACCTTGATCCCCTGCACCTGCCTCTCGTTTGTTCCCCTGTGTATAAGGCTTGTCATTTCCCATGTCTGGGTGGGTCCATTAGTCTATATTCATGTTTGCAGTCTTGCCTGTTCCCCTCTCGTCGTCCACACTCGTCTTCCTGTCTCCGGAAGCTAAGTTAAGTTTGTATCTTGGTATTTTTGTGTTTTGGGACTTTTGTATTTTGTATTTTTGGTGTTCTTGGATTTTTGTTTTTTGGATTTTGTGTTTTTGTGAATAAACCCTCTTGCTTTGTACTCCTGCTCCGGGGTCCAACAATTTAAAATATTATAACCTTACCTTTGAGTTTGCTGTTGGACCGCTAACCCCTACATATCGATGCAGGACCATGCCATTGTTTTTTTTTTTTCTCTGATCATAGAGACAATATTGCACACTCTTAAGAATAAAACATCATAATTTACATGGCTTTCCTGAATCATAGGTTTTTAGTGAGGAGCTGATTTATGTACAAGTCTACTCAGAGATCTGTGAAAATTTGATTTTTGTTGTTTTACATTTATCAGTTACTTTTCAAACTGGTTTTGGAAAAGTACCTCTCCTGGACTTTGTGTTTTTGTCTGAAATAGGGTCATCTGAATCTTACGGAGCCCCTTAAGGGACATGGGGAAGAAAAACACTTGATGGGTGAAAAAAACAATTTGGACGAACTTTTGTGAGATCTTGCAAAATAATTGCAAGATCTCGCAAAAGTTCGTCCAAATTTTTTTTTCACCCATCAAGTGTTTTTCTCGCAATTATTTTGCGAGATCTCGCAAAAATTCATCCTTATTTTTTTTTTTTCACCCATCAATTTTTTTTCTTCCCCATGTCCCCTTAAGGGGCTCCGTAGAATCTTCAGCTTCACGTCCCATTTTAATCCAATATCTTCTCCAATTTTCAAAACTTTTTCCCTGTATAAAGGCTTTTGCTCTCTTGTGCCCTGTACTCTGCAGCAGATGAAGCAGAGAGGGATGATGAAGCATATCCATCAGATTCCTTATCCGAGTGAGATGGTTGTGAGCCACACACTAACAGATAATCAGGGCTGATTTCAGTCCCAGTTCTCACCAATCCCTTTTATCTTTTCTCAGACTCTTATCTGATTTCTTTATTGTGTGAGATGTGTGGAGTAGTTTTCTCAGAAGAATGGTTGAGCCACACCATTCTTAAATTGTAAATACGTAACGACTACAATAGTTAGAATCAGGAATTTTTATGTATGAGGAGAACCTGGCAACGAATACTCACATGTGCTGTAAATTGCTATATGGAATGTAACAACACCTTAACAGAAGAATTGAATTGTGACAGAAGAATTGCCCATGAAGAATACGAGAAGAATAAGAAAATGTTTTTTTCCAAGAGACTTGAGACACACCAAGAATTTGGCAAAACATGTGTGACATTAATGGCAAATCTTACAACTCACACTGTAACATGTAAAGTTCTTGTCACATTATTTCCAAGACTTCAATCAAACCCTTTTCTTTTTTTCAGGAATCTTTATATAAAATCAGTCTCTCCTGTGCTTATTTCCTCTTGCCCATCGTCCATGTTTATTAATGATTATGTTACAATTGAGATTTGTTTTTTATTTCTTATGGTCAAATAAGATTAAATTAAATTACATATACTAAAAATCAAAGCATGCCAAAGCACTCTACACACTTTAGGAACACAACTGTTAAATGTAGTAGTAGTAGTAGTAGTAGTAGTGTATGTGTGTGTGTGTGGTCTCACACTTTGAATATCTGTTAATTTTTTAAAAACCTTATAGTGTGGACCAGCCAGGAAGTCTTTGACATGGATAAAAATAGCTGATAGATCTTCTGTGGCATACCAACATTAGCCCCTAGCTTGCAGCTCTCCCGCTGTTGATCTGAATACTGTTGTTGAACCAGATGTAAAGTCGGCAGTCTTTGTAAGTTGATCTGGATCACAGTGTTGTTTTAGATTATGTTTTTTTTTTTCATTTTCTTGTGCTGCTGTTATATTTTCTTACGCTGGCCTCCTTCATACATGAGACCTCAGGGGTGCAGCCCTGTAAATTAATCCATACCTGTTTTTGTTCATCTTCACCATACTTCCTGACACATGAGGTGGAGAGCAGAAAGGGAACGGTGATTGTTTTCACATTCACTATAAATCAAATGTTAAATAAGGCAAAGACATAAAGTGACATCTAAGCCATTTTAAGGGATAGAGGGATTCATTTCATGAGGTCAAAAAAAAGACCTTTCAAACATGTTACTTTAATAAACATTGATTAGTTTATAGGGTTGTAAGCCATGTCTAAAGAAAACCTTTAATGTTGTTCATATAATCAAATACTCCGACAATATATCTACTGTAAATAGGTAAAAAAAAAAATATATATAAAAAACTTGAAATATAATAATTGTGTCAGCAGAAGACAAGAATGGATTGAAGCCACATAACCATTGGCCTATCCAACCATTTTAGGCTCCTATTGGTGGATTATGAACATGGATGTAAAAGGTTTGGATTTTACTTTTATGTTTTAATAGTGGTGACTTTGTTTATGATGCTTCTTATTCTGATCTTGATTAAGTCCACAGGCAGAAACAAATTGGTCGAAGAATGAAATTTCTCCGCATCTGACTCACGTGTTCTTGGGTTTTAGCCTCATGAAAGCATAATTCTCAGTAATATGATTTGATTAAAGTTTGAGCCCTGCAGCAGCAAGCTGTTTCTGTTAGCAAACTATAGTCCACTTACAGGTAGCAGTTCCAATTTTCCCAAAGCAATTGAGCTAAACCAATTGCAGAGCATATTTAATATAGGGTTGATTTCCAGCATAATGAGACTACAACGCTGTGTTTTCTTGAGGCTATTTTTATTATACTGTATACCATACTCTGAATGTGAAAATGTTGTGAAATCCCTCACTTTCATATCATTTTTCTATTGGCTCTGTTCTTCTGGTTTGGTCATTCTGTATATGTGAGAATGATTTTAGATTTATAGTTCAAGACTAAACCATTTTTGAGCAGTTAAAGGGCTGCTTGTTTAATAAAAAAAAAAAACTAAGGAGATTTTAAATTTTGTGGTATAGTTTTCGGAGATGACCTATAAAGCACATAAGTTTGACAGTTCAGCTTTTATTCTTCCACTACCTCATATAACTTGGATCATGAACTCTGTCTATGAAAATTGTGACATGTTTACATCTTTCATCTTATGACACACGCAGAGAAATTGTACATATTTTTGTTTTCAAATTGTTACATGCACATAATGCATTTCCTAAAGCTGTCAAAAGTGATATTACACACCTATAATCATAAAATCTTCTAAGGAGGTCAGAGGGGGTGGAATGTTTGGTGTTACAATGTGGACAGAGAACCAATATAAGTCTGACTGAATATTGTTCAGGGACTTTTCTTTTTTCTAGTTTTATGTGAATACGTTTGCAAGAAAATAAATCCCAAGAATTAGATAATCATTAATATATGGTTAACGGTTAATTCAATTCAATTTTATTTGTATAGCGCCTGTTACAATGTCAATTGTCTCTAGGTGCTTTACAGAGATCCAGAGCATGAACCCCCGAGCAAATGTCATTGACTAAAATTATAATATTGAATCCTAATAAAAGAAAAATGGCAAGTAAAAAAAATCCCCATTGCAGGAGAAAAAACCTTTAAGCCAAACAGTGGCAAGGAAAAACTCTAAGAGGAAGGAAACCTCAAGCAGGACCTGGCTCATAAGGGGGGGACTTTCCTGCCGAAGGCCAGCTGGGTAAAGAAAGAAAAGGGGAGGGAGATAGGACAGAGAGAGAGAACTAAGAACTCTGAACTAAGAATTCTTGTCCCTTTATTCTGACTGATACATTGTAGTACATGCTCTACAGAGATGACTATATAAACAAATGTAGGCAGCAACACTGAGGTGGTCAGAGGATTGGACTGCATATTAGTTAATTAGTTAGTTAATATCCTAGAGACATCTACACACACAGGTGGAGGTAAATGCTGGGATAGTCAGAGGAATTGGAACCAAAGTTAGTATGTAGCTCTGGAAACTCTGGCCTGCAAACATACAGAAAGAAAAAGGGGGCAAAACAGCACAAAAAACTACAGAACAATAGAGCACAGTTACATTTATGAAGTGCTCCTAATTAACTATGGATCGACCTGAAGGAAGAAGAGGAAAGGAGGTGAGAGAAGAGGGGTGGAGACACCACTCAGCAGATCACGTTGGGGTCCCCCTGCAGTGTAGGCCTATAGCAGCATAGCTATGACAATGCTATGCTTTAGTCTTGGCTTCAGTCATTCCAATAACTGTAGCTTTGACTATTGGCCCAAACGCACTATTGTTTAGACCAAGGGTGTCCAAACTCGGTCCTGGAGGACCGCTGTCCTGCATGTTTTAGATGTTTGTGAGGCATAACACACCTGATTCAGTTAAATAGATCGTCACCAGCTTGTCATTCAGGTCTGCACAAGTCTGTTAACGACCCATTCATTTGAATCAGGTGTGCTGAAGCAGGAAAACCTCTAAGACTTAAAGGACAGCGGCCCTCCAGGACCGAGTTTGGGCACCCCTGGTTTAGACTAACTATAGGCTTTACTAAAAAGAAATGTTTTCAGTTTAGTTTTAAGGGTGGAGGTGGTGTCGGTCTCCTTAACCCAAACTGGTAGCTGGTTCCATCATAAATGTGACTGATAACAGAAGGCCTGTCCTCCAAATCTACCTCTGGAAGAGCTGGGGCCACCCAGCTCTTCCACCTGCCAAACATCTTGTCTCTATACCACGACTTAATTAGGTGCAGGGGAGCTCCAATGTTGACTCAGCCCACCCCCAGTTTTTTGTATTGGTCCTTCTCTTCAACCCCAAACATGCCCTTTTTGTACCGGAGAAGTTGATGGTAGTGAGGCAGTTTGTTTGTCCTCAGTGCCTGTGGCTTATCTGTGTTGCATCCTGACTGGGTTCACAGACTAATACAATCTGATAGCGACTTGGTCCTCTATATGGTGTATAAATCACCTTTGTCAACAAAATAGATAAAGCTCAGCATGTGAAAACACTAGTTGTTTATTTGAACTTGACCAATGGACGAGACAGAGAGCCAAGCTGTCACTAAAAAAAGAAAAGACAAGAAATTATCGGTAAGAGGTTGGAAGGGCCCATTACAGGCCCATTATGTATACTCACTTAATAATTATTTTATGGTGATGACGATCTGCTTCCCTCATGACAATCAAATACCAACCTCCCTTCTGTTAATTTCAAAGTATGAATCTCACCCAAACACTACAATAGTTTATATCACATCTAGTGGAACAAAAGTTGTTTTGCAAGACTTGCTGACCATCCCAACTCATCAGCATAATATTTCCACAGGACTTTTGTCAACAAGATGGATGCATTTAATTCATACACAACCTTTGTACCACCTTTTGTTTTAAAAGGGTAAATTATTTTATTATTATTATTATTATTATTATTATTATTATTATTATTATTATTATTAATCAATTTATAAAGTGATGCTATTATGAAACTTTATCAACAGTTCACCATGCAGTGTGTACTCCAGATAGACAGCAAGCATATGAAATTAGAGATAAATATTTGACTGTCTCTATGGGCAAAGCCCTCTCTTCCTTCACCCTCCTTTTCCATCATCATTCTATCTGCATAACTTTTGCTCTATGTTTTAGTGGCCTAAACCACCTTTTATTTCCATCATGTTTACAGACCTTCTTCATTTTGGATGACTTGATTTTTTCTGAATGAGTTATTACAGGGATGTGTTTGTGAAAGCCAGTAATTTAGAAGTGTTTTGATTAATACATGACAAGCAGGAATTTGTCATTCATTTGCACTGACTCTAGAGCCATATTAACTGGATAGATGAATCCCCAAAGGGATCAAACTACAGCAGCTCAAATGATGTAAATAGATTTTTACAGTGATGAAAATAAATCTTTTACCCCATCAATTTTAGGCACATTTCATCTGTGTCAGTTGTGACCCTGCCACATAACTATCATGATTATCTTTGCTCCTCAGGTTGCCAGTATTATCTGTTAAAGATCACCCACAGCCAGAGGGAATGGATCAGGTGAAGTAGACTGATGGGATGACTACATCTATTACAGGCTGTATTGTAAAAATTTTGTTTCTAGCTGGATTTTAAGAGTGTTCCAGAATCATATTGAGGCAGTTTTTTCTTGCAATACATATTTAGATCCACTGCAGTTTTAGTTTCTGACTGACTTTAGTCAGTCAGAAACTGACACAGTTCACCTGCATGACTCAAAAAGGTTTGGGGTTCAATTCATATGTTAATATTTAACAATTCAGTTAAAAAAAAAAAAGAAAAAACACTGAATAGTTGGCTTGCTGAAATATTTACTCCTAATTACTGAGCCATTTCTTGCCTCATTTTAATTTTAAGGACATTCATGTGAACTTGCCTTGACTGCCCATTAACTTCTGACCCCGGTCATCTGTCCTGAAATATCACTAAAAGATGACAAAATAATTATAAATAGTCAGCAGGTTAACCTTTTAGGGGTTCATTGTCCATGTCATTTGAATGAATAAATAATAATTAAAAGTAACTGCACGTCGGCAAACTTAAAGAATGACATCACAAATCTGTTATTGCAAAGCAAATCTGTTTAGTTCTTCAAGGTTCCTACAGTTATACTTTTTTAGTTAAGCTTTGCTTTACCAGCAGTAATGTGTGGTAATGGATTAAATGCTCATTCATCACAGCCCTGAACTGTTGGAACCCGATTTCTGCAAACACTGAAAGCATGCACCTTTTGCAAGAAGAATTTTTCAGCTCTTCAATGCTGTCATGTGAGAAATGTTCTTCATGGTGACAGTTTTCCACTTGTATCCTGTTTACACAGTAAGTGTTTTACTTTTTTTTTTCAGGTGAAACACTTACAATAGTGCCCTACGTTGACCATCAAGGAACCATCATGTTTGTGCCAAGGGTATTTGGATACATAGTGCATAGGCATAGCGGTGATTGATTTTATTTATTTGCACAGCCTATAAAATCCGTCTTGAATAACTTATTGACAATGGAAGTGTTTTTCAGCCTTCCTGAGATCTGAGACTGGGACAGAGGTTTACTGCTCAGCATGACAGTATACCACAGTCCAGAGATTTAAGGGGGCGTCTCCAAATGTGATTCTACATTATCACACAAATATTGGTTCACACCAGCAGAACCTATTTATTTTCAAGGGGCAAGAGCAGTTCTCCATTGATGAATAGGAAAAATCCCAGCAAGGAGATGTACCAACTTTCAGAAAATAAAGAAAGAAGGGTTAAGAAAGAAAGAAACACAAAGGATTCTACAAAAACTGGCTCTGGGGGTGAATACTACTTAAATTTTCTGTTGCTTTTCCATTTCTTTCATGTTTTATATTTTGCAGCTTATGTGGTAGATCTGTTGTTTGATACAAATCTTCCAAAAGTCTATTTATTTCTAGAATATAAGGAAGATAATTTGGAAAACAGCCAAAGGCAATGAATACTTTTAGAAGGTATGCATATTGCAGCATTTGCATGACAAACAATGTAAATTCGGAACAAAAAGGGTATGAACGAAAAACAAAATTCATCTTTTGATTTGAAAATTTTATATATATATATATATATATATATATATATATATATATATATATTTTTTTTTTTTTTTTTTTTTTTTTTTTTAACAGTGCCTACAATCCTACCAATTGCTCTTAGCTGTTAGCGAACGGCAGTAACTTTGTTTTACTGGCAAAATATAAAAACGATTGAAATTGTAACTCACCAAATTCAATCCACTAGTAAATGCAGGTAGGAAATGTGAACATAAGCTCATCTGCCTTCGTCCCCTGGCCGTGGACAGCACTAGCTCCTGTTTCTCATCTTCGCTTAGCAATGTAACCTCCAAACACTTCAAGTACACATGAATGAAGAACGTTCGTATGGACTGGAATAATGGAACAATTTGGTGTATGATTGGTTCTGGACAGGATTTACTGACTGTCCAAGTGTCATTTAAAGGGCCTACTTCTGAAGTGCTCAGTTTCTTATTAGGGCAATTGTATGATAATTTTAAAAAAAAAAAAAAAAAGAAAATCTCCCGACTCTGACCCCCCCCAAAAAACGATTCATGTAAGTCACCCTTTTTGACTTCAAAACGGTCAAATTTCGCCAAAAGGTAAGGGATTTTCATGCCTGTAGACAGCCATTCTCTCTTTTTTTAAATGGAAAGACACTAATTAAGGGCATGGGACCTAAGTTGATGTGTTGAGCAATTGTCAGTACTGATTGAAGGATTGCATTTCTGGAAGGGGCTTTATTGTCTATGTGAGATCTGAGACCGTATGTATATACCTATATATGTACATTTATGTAACAATGTCTGCATGTATCATCCTGTCAATGAATGAAGTAAACAAAATAAATAGAAGTATTAAAATAAACTGGCAAACTGAAGTTGCAATTCTGACAGCAGAAATAACAAGACAAACCTCATACCTCTGGAGGCCCATGTTTCATGGACTGTAGATATCGACTCTACATTCCTATTCGTATCTTCACACATGATCAATACCAGTGTATTATGTCTGGTCTCCACTGCTCTTAATAATGAATCTCACCCACAGCCAAACCCACATTTAGTTTGGCTTTGGAAGAATAACAGTGTTATTAGTTACAAAGGTTACATTGATTAATATCCCTTCTCACCCATCGGTGGATGAGTAATTCTTCGTAATGGAACATGTTTTGCTTAGAGAATCGATTTGGGGTCCATGGAAGTGATGAAAAATATCTTGCTAATATCAGAGAAAGGAATATTAGAGGAGAATAATGGGTGGAGGCAGTGAGGTAGAGGTTTTTCCATAAGCCTGAACTTGATGGAGTAGAAAACAAGATAAGGAGGTGGCAGGGGAGGAACAAGTATAAACAAAAATGTACATTTACACATTCTTTTTTTTTTTTTGCCAAAATTGCAGGAAAGCTGTACAGCTAATCCTGCCATAGAGATTGAAGTGGAGAACTCTTGCTTTTCAGCCCACATCCTGCTTGTGGACAGATTTATAATGAGTCATTTGATTTCCAGCCAACAGTAATTATACATATGGCAAAAGATGTACTCTGCACCTTCAAATAAGCCTGCTGTCACCCATTAAATTCAGCTGCATAAGGTATATTTTATTGAATTAAAAAAAAGAAAAAACATTTTTATTGCTATTTTTGCAAAAGGGGAAAAAAAAAAATACTTTTTTTGGTGTCCATGTAGCGTTCATCCGAAGGTGAGCCATTCTGATCAGTTAATCCCCCCCCTCCCTCTCTTTTCACAGCTCCTGTCTATCTCTGTGACTGAGGCAGGCACTGTTGAAGTGCCAGATGGGGTGTGTTACACTTGTTCTGCTGTCGCGGGGCTGTTATTTATATGCCACAGAGGCAGCGGCATCGGGCCGCCCTCCATGAAAGCTTTTGTTTTTGAAGCTTGCAAAGGAGAGAACAGAGAGGAGCGAGCGGGAGACCAAAACAAATGTCCCTATTAGATTATCACCTCGGCCCCAGTGGAAAAACTCTCTTGTCCTCTCTTGAGTGTGTGTCAGCTCTGCTGGCGTGGGTGTGCACACCCCCCTTTTCCCCCACTGCCAGGAACAGAGGAGAGCCGTCTGATATCTCAATATCAGCCGTATTCATCCTGGAAAAGAGGACCGTGGATCATTTTAATGCCACCCCATGTACAAGAAGCCTCCAGTAGCCAAATCGATGATACAGGCCCCTCTGCCATCCGTGACACCTACCAACCAAACACACACACATCCCTCCACCCTGCCGTACACACACAGCCCCCTCCCTCACCCACTCAATAAACTGAGAAAAAGCAATATCTCTCTTGAAGGCAGAGGAATATGATTAAAGCTCCTAGTGTAGCAGGTATCCCATGGGCTGTTAACAGTCAGCTAAACGAGGCAAAGTGAATTACCTCCAGCTGTCACCCTGCAGCCTGCAGACCCAACGTCAAGGGCCTGAAATGTTCACTGCATTGTTTCCCATGATCATGAAACCGATGGAACCGAAAGTCAAGACAAGCACAGTGAGCCTTTATAAAATTAAAATAAAAAAAATATTTTCACTATTCAGGGCATGCAAGCACTGATGCAAACTCACCAACAGCACTTACATTTAAAAGTAATGGATATTTTCATATTCGTAGACATTGCTAGTCACCTTAATTTTGCCACTTCCTTTCAGCCACAAATTGTCTAGTGTCAAAAAAAAAAAAGCATAGCTTATTTCCTGTTCAGCTGTTTTCACCTGCCTGTTTAAAATTGAAAGTGCTCTTGTGGCTCAGAAAGAAGAATTTTCCCATTCTTGGTAAGCTTTTAATTTCAAGCTCCTGCTACAGTGACTACAATTGAATTTAATTAATCCAAGCAGACCAGGACTCTGTGGTGGTTTGGTAGTTAGCGCTGTCACTTCACAGCAAAATGTTTACTGGGTCAAATCTCAGCGGGGTCTTTCTGTGTGAAGCTTGTTCTCCTTATGCTCAGATGGGTTTTCTCAGGGTTTTTTCCACAATAGATTGGCAATTTTAAACTGTCACTTGGAGTGAGTGAATAAGTGAAAGTCTGCATAGTTACAGTTTATGGCACATACAGTGGAAAAGCATGTTCTATAGCTTTTCCTCATACCTTCCAAGCTTTCATTTACACGATATAAAGGTAACTTCTTTTAGCTGTTCCCATTTTTAGGAGAATGATCACATTTTACAATCCGATCTTACATGATTTTTGTTTGTTTTGCTTTTTTTTTCGTGCTGGATGCCCTCCTTGACACAACCCTCCCGTATTTACCTGGAAAAACTGGCACAGTGAGACGAGTGTCTTGTAGCTGGGGCAATGGAGCTGAGATGGGGTTCAGTGTCCTGCTCATGGGCACTTTGGCAGGGCCTGGGGATTGACCTGGAAAAACTTCCAGTGGGATGGATCTACCCACCACAGCATGGCCATCCTTTATTTACTCCATTCTTGCTGTACGTAAGTATCTGTTTTAAGGCTGTTACACAAAGCCAAGTTTAATGTTTTAATGCATCAGGCTATAGTTTGTGATAAACTAGTTTATAAACGTCTTTACTACTTTCATAGTTATCTTATGGTGTCTTGAATTTCCATACATTCTCTCTTGCTGCTTCTTCAGAAATCTGGATATTATTTTTGATAGCTCTTTCAAATTGGATAAACAGATGAGCACAGTGGTAGAATCTACCTTTTTTCAACTAAGGTGAATTTTTATCTCCCTGTTCATGACCCAGAAAAAGTTATTCATGCTTTTATCACCATTGTTTTAGATCAGTACAATGTACTGTATGTTGGTTTAGAGCTATCTTCTCTATGATGTTTGGACTTAGCTCAGAACGCATGAGCTCATCTTTTCACTGTTACCAGGAGGTATGAAGATCTAACTCTGGTCTTGGCATCCTTCCACCGGCTCCCTATCCAGTTCCATTTTCAATGGATTGACATCTTCATGTCTGTCAGACCTTCTTCACGTCCAAACCCCTGTAAGAGCGTGATGGTCAAAGAGTCAGTCACTCCTAGAATGTTCCAAGGTCAAAATTAAATCTTAGAGGTCATCAAGAATTAGCAGTGTGGAAGCTGTGGAATACCTTGTCTATTTATAAACACACTACTGAGACTTTATTGTCTAGCATCGCTGCCAGAAACAAATTTCTTATCCTGGACTTTCAGTTGTGGGTAAAGTACAACAACCAGAAAGACACCAGCCTGCACTGTTATTTTAGATTTATTATTTTATTTATTATTATTATTTATTGTTTTTTTATGCTTATTGTTTTTTTTGTGCTTACATTTGATTTTTTTTTATAGGATATGATTTGTCTGTATGATTTCTGTTTGATTGTAAAACACTTTAATGAGCTTCATTGTTCTTTAATGTGCTATATAAATAAATATGACCTTGACTTTGATTATAAAATGATACTACATGTTCAATTCATAGAAAACAACTATCTAGGCTTTAACCTTTATTTGCTTTTTTTACACTTCACATTTGACGGCATTTCATCAGCCCAAAGTATATCAGAATTTAGTGGATTTATGTGATACTGTACCAGTCTAAAGTCCTGGCTTAAAGCTGCTTATTCATTTTTAATGATTCGATATGTCCCAGTACTTAACTGTACTATATCTTTGGCTCATTCTGAAAAAAAAGCACCTCATAAATTCATCTTAAGCAGCCATAGAAAAGCTATTCCTTCAAAAGCAAACACCTTCCTGCTACTCCATAGTTCATTTCATTGGCCCTTCATGAACAGGTTCTGTTCCCACAGTCCATTCTGTTCTTATGTTCAGGTAAGCATGGATAATGCATAGATATTTAATTTAGGTCAGCTCTTGATTGTAACTTTTTAATCAGTAACAGACAGCAGATTAGCAGATGCTGACCTGAGTGTTAAGTCTGGTTTATGCTTCAGCTTCGAACCAAAGGCATATCTACACTGTAGCCTTTCGCTTTAAGTTACGCCACACCGTAACGTGTACCTCTTCCCAAATTTAATTATGTGTCAGTTAACACGGGCCGCAACAAATGTGATTATCTCCTTTGTAAATTTTCTTCTTCATCGCCTTCGTATTTCCTTCTATTAGTTCTTCTTTGTTACTTTCAAGTTGAGTTGAATGATAGTTTACTGCAATGTTGGTAAAAATTACTGATGCTCAACATTTATCAGCTCCAACTCACATAAGATAAACTTATTTGCTCCATTCTTTTGAGTAAGCTGCATGTAGAAAGTATACAAAAGGAAGTTTAACACTGCGGGAAAAGAAGCTACACTGCCTCACTGTCGCCCAAAGTGATGTAAACCAAGCATATATGCCAACAACAACATTTCTCCTACACATAGGCTTCAAGCGCAGCTGCTACTAGGAGGCATAAATCAGGGTTTTTACAACATCTGACATCAATTGAGATAGTTTATCACGAGACTCCAGTTGTCGTCAACCTTGTTTTTCTTACGAACAGTGTCATGAATAGCTGCTACCACAATGCAGCAGACATGCAAAATATATGGTATCTATCAAAGTTAGCCTTAAACATAAATTTGGTCTTGTAAGTAGGGGACTGTGTTATATAGAATCATGTTCAGTTCAACAGCAGTGCTGTTGCCAGGAGTCCATTTTTCTCTCATACATGAGTCTCAAACTGGAACTACTGTGGGATTTTCAGGTACAGCACTGTTTGCTGTCAGCTTCTCTCACTAGTATTCAAATGTTACTTACTGGTTTACAAACAAAAATAATATAACTTATGTGAGATTTTTGTTTGTTTTTTATTTGTTTTACTTTTTTCTGATTTTGGTAACTAGAATCCCTTAGGACCTAAAATAACCAAATCCAACCAAACAAATGGAAATTACTCTCATTTGAAAATGTATTTTGTCTTCTTCAAAAGTCAAAGATGATTTAATCCTTTCTCCACTGTGGCTCATCATCAAGCAAAAATATAATTTGATCTTGCTGATCCTCCAATCAATTGTTACAATTAGAAGAATAAAGTGAAGAATAAAGAACATAAGATAAAAAGAAGAACATGAGCAAACTGTGAATAGCAGCCTAATTGAAGGCAGCTGTCTGGCTACCTGTCAGTCTTCTTGTTTGATTGTGCCCTTGTCATTGTTCACATGTCATTAATGAGATTCCACTTCGTTGAAGTGCTCTGTGATCAGCATTGAAAGAAAAAAATTAAATGGTACAAGAAGTAGCTACTTTTTGTCAGACTTTAGGAAACATCAGTGTTGAAAGTGGTGTGTGAGCAGAAACAAATCCAATGGCTGCAAGATCCCGTGTGAATGGAAAGTCACTGTGTTGATAAATGAAGTATAATAAATTAGGACAAGGGCTCATTTTGTGTCAGACTGACTGTTAAAGATGCCATGGGACTCAGCCAGTGATAAGATCCATTTCTTTTTTTACATCCATTAAACAGGCAGCAATCAACAAGATTGACACAATGAGTACTCATGAAAAAAGACTGCATGGCATGTCTACTTAAGATAACATTAAATAATCTAGTTTTCGCTCTCTTCTTTAGAAAGTGTTTAACAGAGTTGAATTAAAAGTTTAAAACTGCAAATTAATCTGATGGTATACCAGGAGATTCTATGAGGCAAAACTACACTGTTTTTCTGAGAAGCTGAGGTGATCAGTTTACCTTCCATAATAATTCTTTAGGTTATGTTAGACCTTAGCATGTTGATGTACTAATTGTTAAGAAGCACAGTGCTTCAATAATTTGTACCTACTAATTTTACTGATGAAACAAAAACTCTATCACCTATAACATTTATTTTGCTGTCTATGATACTGATGTCTATGACAAAGTACTCAATTCTTATACAAACCTTGGCAAGCATAAGACCTCTTATTTTCTTTCCAGTTGTCACTCCTTTGCTCCGAAAGACTTCCATCAAGCGTGGCATGTATTGGTCCTTGTCGATCTTTAATAAATAACAAATAAATAAAATTTAAATTGTAGATGTCACTCACCACATCAAAGCTATGAAACAAAGATGACTGAAAAGAAGTGCACAAATGTATCTTTAATGTAGTCATGTGAAAAATCAACACACCTGGGTACCTTTTTATAAAAGCAGAGGTTTTGTTAAATTAGAATAAAGTATTAACAGAACGTCATCTGAGGTTGTATTTATACCATTTTAGGACCAGGTAGACGAAGGATGATTCTTATGTCTTGTACTTTTTCACACGACTATTTTCAGGGATAAGGAAACCAACAACAGATACGACATCTTGTTTTGGACTACAATACATATAAATTCACATACAAAACCCAAATTGAATTTTAACCAGATTTCCCTCTCTCTCAGTGAATAGAGCTGGTCATCTCCTCTATAAGTGTGCAACCATCAGCTGACCTTGAAGAACTTCTTGCCTTCTGTATAAGAAAGTCCTTTCCATTTTTTCACTCACAACAGAGTTATTGTTTCTTTTAGTAATTTCAGGAAGCATTTTAACGCTCTCCTGCTCCAGACTCTCTGTTGTTTCCCCTTTTGGATGCTGTGGACAGTAGTTTTGGGTTTCTTGACATTGAAAGCTGCCCAATGGTTGTCACTAGACTTGTTTTTAATTGAGTTTATGGTCACCTCAGAACATCCAAGGCCTCTCAGTTTGGTGCGGAGGTTAGCCATTTTATATTTGAGGCTAATCATCCATCCATAACAACCATTTAAAGACCCCTGCTCTCTAAGGCAAGGATGCTTTTTCACAAGAGCTTCTGCAACATTGGTCAGATCATTGTCCGTTGGATACAGATAAAATATACTCAATAGGCTCTACAACTTTAAATTTTAAATTATAGTACTCTTTTAAAAGAAGTTACAAGAGGGCCAGACTTAGCCAAAATCTTTGACACAGGGTTAGAAATGCACACAGTATTGGCAAGCTCCTCAACAACTGACTGACTGAAGGTTACGACTCCTGAATACCTCTTCGGCAGTCCGCTTTGTGATTGAAGTACAAGCAGAGCTTAACAAAAAACCCAACTCCTCCAACAAGTTATTTACTGCTGTGGCTGGAATTTGAAAAATATGTTCCAATTTTAACAATATTGCAGCTATTTTCTGTTCAACTACGTCTGTCAAATAAACCAGTGGAATCATCACTTTCTGACAACAACCCAGTTTTAACTTCGAGATTTGAGAAATCACAGCAACTAGTGCCGACAGCTTCCGGATCATTAGAATCTTGTACAGGGTCAAGAACTAAACCCAGCTTGAAATCTTTAAGTGCATGTAAATGATGCTTCCTGTTTTTGTGTGAATAAAATGTACCAAAGATATTTGTCTTGAAAGAGCAGCCTGAAAATACACAAGTTACTGTCTCACTGTTTCGTAAATGTGAAACGACAGACAAAAATAATCTCTCTCTGTGGTGATGTCACTGCAGTCACATAACTCACACATAAAAGTGAATGAACTGGCAGCTGTCTGTTCAAAATGAGAAGAATGACATCTGTACACGTGTTTTTTAGTCATGCTATTTGAAAGCCAGAAATCAAGTTAACTCGCACAGATCATTTCGTTGCAACAATGGCAGAGAAGAAGACGTCAACCGGCAGCAAAATCAAAGGGGAAACTGTTGTTGAAAAAGCAACAGCCATGCGGAAGCTAACCGAAGAACGAAACATAACAACAGTGGTTATCGGTACGGCTTTCCAGCGCTGGACGCCAGCTAAAGAATTAAAAAAGGGGCTCCAGACCGACGCCAAGGTGGCCCAGTTTCTACTGGATAGGTGAGATGATGCCGTTCTGATTATATAATATTTCAACATACTGATCGGTTACGGGTATTTTAGGTCTATTCACCCAGTCAGTGAGAAAATGAAAGATAATTACAAAATTATTGTCCATCGAGTGACATGACGAACATATTCTAGCATGTTTCGCTAAGCTAGCAACTCTGTCAACTAGGCTACAGTACTATGTGTGACACCGTTAGGTAGGCTGTTGTTATCCTTGACAGAGAAGACGCCATGGCTTGAAGTTAGCCAGCCACTCTGATGCTACTTGTTGTTGGCAAATCGACGTGAGTGCTTGCAAATGCTCGTGAACTTCCGTGACCGCTCGAGACAGCGTGCGCTTTCATGTAGTTGTGAATTGTGTGAAGGCGTGGTTTCGAGGGGTGGGCTGAAGAGGAGGAGGCGGAGCCTTTGGGAGGAGGGAGGGAATGTATATTTTCAAAATCTCCCTTGAGTTGGATTGATGGAACCGTTTTTTCAATGATCTCCCATCATACCTTTAAATATTTTCACTTATTCATTACTAACCTGTAATGTGGAAGATACGGAAGACTCCAGCAGCAGTCCACTAATCACAGACGTTAACTTGGTCAGTTGTCCTGCTTTTTTACTTCCAGGAAGTTTGGGCATGCGCACAAGACATCAGTTTTAGAATTGTTGATTTAAAGTCCTTACATTTCATTCGGACCGAAGAATACAAATCTAGTTCATCAAACATTTTATTGTTTTACGTTAAACCTTACAAATCAGAAACAAAATATATTCATGTTAAATGAACACATTTCTATTGAACAAATCAAACAGTGTGAGTTATTTCTGGACTGCCTGCTATGACTTCCTGGAGTCCTCCTGAAGCTGCCAAGTTATTTTTGACTAGTACCAGGTGCTTGTTTTGAAAGATGATTTGAGGGCACTACTCACATGAAGATTACACATTATCCATGCAAGCTGCTCCGTAAACGGCTGTCAGCTGCAGACAAATTTGAAAGGTCGGCAGTTCTCTCCCATGCTCATTGATGTATTATATTGTGTAGTATGTGTGTGTTTTGATGAAGTAAAAGTGGCCAAAATTCTACTTCATAAAATGAAGAACATCATGGACAACTCTGAGCATCCTCTTCACCACACAATGATTCAGCAAACAGTGTCTTCAGTGAGAGTCCTCTCCAGATTCACTGCAACACAGATCTCTACAGGAGATCCTTCCTGTCCAGGCAAGAAACCATCTGCAATGAATCATTGAAGAGATTGAAGTCATGATAGTTACTGCAACAATTAATTTCCCTTTGACTATCAACAAAGTATTTTTGAACTGAATTGAACTGAAATGATGGGATGTGATGGCATTCTCAGCATGTTATAACAGAGATATGAGGTGAGAGCACGTAACAGGTTGAGTTGCATGACTTTAACAGCACAGCAAGCTATACTATCTAAATAATATAGCTAAATAAAAATGATTATGGTCTTTTAGGTCTTTAGTCTCAGCTTAGAAAGTAAGTGCTATGTGCCAACTAGCTAATGTGATGACAGCTTGCCATTGGCTATGCCAGCTGTCAATCAAAACATGAAATTTAGCTCTGGAGATGCCATTTTTTGAACAAAGCTGTAAAAACATTTATTTCTGTTTCAAACTTGGATATTTTAACATTGGGGTCAGTGAAGACTGACTCACTTTTGCAGCCATCCCCCAGTTGAGGAACAACAATTTTCAGCACTGCTGGTTTGACTGGTTTGACTAATTTTACACTTTCTCTCCCCCTCTTTCTATTGTTCAAAATGTGAAATAAATCACTGCACACAGAGACTATGCCAATCATCTTGACAGTAATTTTTTTTTTTAATAACATCCCCCTAAAGATCTTTTTTTGTTTTAGTTGTGTTAAAATCCTGCACTATCACCTTTGAAAACAAAGCATTCTGTTTAAGAAGAAATCAGTCATAAAACACTTTGAGCATGGCTCTAACTCATTTCTGAGAAGCCTTCATTCATATTAAACAATGGCTGAGGGTGCTACTTTGGGAAACTGTTGCCTGCTAAACTAGCAGACCAGCTTTTGCCGAACTCTGATTTCATTTTTATTCAATCCAGAAGGAAGGCATGGGTTCAGCCCCTTGAGGTGGGTGTTTATTTAGCATGAAATGAGGTGAAGCCTAAAAATACATGGGCATCACAAAGGTGGTGGGTGGGGTTAAATGGTTGGCCCTCCATTCAGGGCCACAGAATGAACAGGGCTGCCTCATTAGCAGCCTGATATGGAAAGCAGGTCCATCTGTAACAGCAGGGAGGGAAACTGTACAGACTGGGACTCTGCATAGGGAGGAGGGCCGGAAATAGCCAAAAGATGAACAGACTGACAAAGCACACACACCCACGAACAAGAAAAACTCCAGCATAAAAAGAGAGAAAATGATCAAGAGTCACACATGCTCTGTTGGTCATCTAAAGTTATTAAAGATAAACAAATATATCAAAGTCAGACAAATCACCCTCAAATGTGCACACCTAGATAGACGTTCAAACAGAATACACATGCAAAGACACAATCAGATACTTAAAAGCTGTGGTTATAGCTCATGGATCAACTGTGACATCAACACAGTGAAATTAACTGAAATGTTTACACTTGAGGCATGTTTGACTCACAACTTTCCTATGTTGTATAAGTGTCACTGCTGATAAAAAAAAATATGCTATTGCACTGTTGGAATAGTACTAAAAGCGGTGAGAGACAGGAAGTACATAGCAGGTGCATTTCCATTACCCTTGAAATTGAGCAAATTAGAAACATAAATAGAAAATACACCTAATGGAAACATATCAGTTTAATAAATACTACAATGTGGTGCAAAAAGTATTTCTATGGTCAAATAATTTAAAAAGTAATCTTTTGTGAAACTGCCCTGGAAATGCCCTTTTCACCTACAGGTCACATGACATCCCAGAAAAGTTGTAGAAATTGTTTCCTTTGGCTTGATGTAACAGGTACAGCAAGCTCAGGTAGTTTCTGAAGTCCTGGACAACGATCTCCCAGAGATCCCTCAGACATGTCCGAACTCCACGTATAATTCAATTAGTTGATGTATGCGTTTCTCTGACTAAAAACTGTTGACTTATTGCAGGAGGAAAAAGCACAACTTTGTTGTAAATTAGTAAAATTAAGCAAGGTGACATTACGTTTCCAACCAGTGTGTGATGTAGGTGATGGGTGATGAACACACTACGTTTATACGCCACCTATCGGAACTTCTGAGTTTTCTACAGAACTACTTTATGTTTTCCAGCTTCCCCCTATTGGTGTGTGCCATGCATAAATGTTAATGTCCCTACTCTGATAGCTTGTAGATATGTTATTGCTCACAGATCAATGCCGTTACCTTATCTAATTTCCACAATTTCCACAACAAACCAGTAGTAGGGATTTTTGGTGTCTGCCTATATAACCTTTCAACAGCTGAGATATGATATATTTGAAGTCTTTCAATAATATTATTCATTATCATTATTAATAGTATTATTATTAATAATAATATATATTCATATACAATATTTTCAAAAATGCCAACAACAAGGGGTCGTAAAACAATGTTTATGTTTAATATCAATTGCATGCTCCAGAATATTATTCATTGCAAACTGAATCATCATAGTGTGCTAATACATTTCTTGTTTTTAAATATACTATTCCATAAGCATTTTAAAGATTTTTTTTTCTTGTTTGGTGAGCTAAACTCAAAAAATGACCTGCAGATGTTCCACATCCAAGGTCTTTGCAGTAGAGACAAAAACAATGATCCTCTCTACAAACTAAAAAAAATGGGCAGTTGTATAAGAAAGCACAAACACAAGACAGACAAATTATAGATCAGTCACTGCATGAAAACCTATGCATTCACACTATCATACAAAGACTAAGTCTGAACCTCTCCCAGTTTTGATTCGCAACAAAGGAGAAAACACAAGCTGAAATGGAGTGTGGTGCCATGTTGCAGCAGATGGCCCATCAACTCCTCCTCATCCCTTTTTGTTTCTTCCTCCCGCTCCTCTGCCACCTGTGAGAGAGAACAAGCACGCTCCGAGACCGCCCACCCTCCCTAAAATCAAGAATGTGTTTCATTTATCATGAAAGGATCAGGTCACCTTAAATTAAGGTTTATGTGAAAATGCAGGATTTTTCTCCTGCTGTCTATTTATCCCCCTTAAATTGACAAACTGAGTCATAAAGTCACTGCGATGACGAGACTTTGTCTTTGCAAGAAAATTATTCCCGACTTCCATTGTGAACATACCGTTGGAACACAAAACCCCAAGTTTCATGTCTGTTTTTAGAGAAAATTAAAATGACCCATGTTTTATAGAAACATGTGCACTTAATTTCTCTTGATGATGAAAATCTTTTTCATAATTATTTAATGCAGAAGTCTCATCTCTACTCTTTTTCTCTTTTGTTTCATATTTCTCAGACTGGGTTGATGTTGTGACAGGGTTTGAGAGGCAGTGTCCTTATTCTGTCACCTTCCCCTGTTGGCTTTGACTGGCCCTCAACACCAGCATTCATGCCTCTACAGCACAGCCAATAAATCACTGTCTTCTGATACAATACCAGAGAAAGTTTGCTCAAGGAGCCAGGCTCAGACATTATCAGTGTTTGATCCTGATCTATTTTGGTTCTCTCCTTTTCAGTTGTGAGATGCCTGACATGAAAGGATAAATATGCCAGTGGCTCAGGCTGTGGTGAAACCTGACGTTCCTCACTGCATTCATGCTTTTGATAACGAACCGGTCTCATTCACAGATGCCTTGCTTTAACCTCTGAGGAAAGTCTGCTTAAATTTATTCACGCCACACACATACTCGTGGTTTATTGTGACCTTTGCTAACGTAACTTTGAAAGGGAAAAATGACATTTCATATTCTATCATCAGGGCATCTCTAGGGAAGCTTTATGGCTGTTGCATGTTCCCTCGAGTGCACGTGTCCTCCTGAAAGAGTCACCCATTAATCTTTGAGCATTACCTATCAATCATGAAAATGTATGGAGTGACAAATTCACAGACGTAGCCAGTGATCTTATGTCAGTTTGCATCGTAATGTATCGATGAATGAGGTATGAGAACATTAAAATCGATAAACCTCCAAGGTTCAAATTTATGGAAATTCTACATCTACGTTGCATGTTTTCTTTCCATTAGAGTTGTTTTGTCATGAAGGTTGGGCGTCTGCATTTGCTGTTCTCACATTGTTTTGTAACTGGCCGTGGAATGAAACTGACTAAACCTGAAGACAGATGGATCATGTGGGAAGACGTTATTGGAAAGTCTTTGGAAGAGGGCAGACATTTTCAAATAATGCTTGGCAGGCGATTGGATGAGCCATCTGTCTTTCATTATCTATTACAGGACAGTTCAATCAGTTAAGTAACATGAGAGCCAGGTCATACTCAAGGGTTCTTCCCTCCAAAAGAGAAGGTTTTCCCTCCATATCAAAGAATCCACCACACTCTGCTGAATGGTCAACAAGGATTGTCATTTTTGTGTGGCATGATGTAATTAAAGAATCAAAAGATTTAGAAAAAAGAAGTACTTGACTTCAGTACCATAAGTTAGTGAGTAGTAAAAGTAGGGCTGAGGTTATCACTCTCTACATCCATATGAATGTTGAAACCAACTTTGATAACCTTGTCTGTCTAACGAACTAGATCTGATATGAAGTCCAAGAAATCGAAAAGAAATTCTGAATATGGACCAGGGGGACAGTACACAATTACCAGATGAATTTGTGCTTGTGACTTGGAGTCTGGCATATACAGACTTAACACCAGGTTTTCAACAGAGGTAAAACTATGTTTAAGTTGGCCTAAGGTTGAATGATAAAGTAGAATTATAAATCGCAGCGACTCCACCCACTTGACTTGTGCTCATAAGAATGTGATAATAATTATGAGTAGGTGGAGCCGAATCATTCAGACTAATATCATCTTCTTGCAGTAACCATGTTTCTGTAAGACAGAGAAGGTCAAAATGGCGATCAATTATAAATCATTTACAAAGAGAGTTTTTAAGGAGAGAGATCTGATGTTTTAAAATCCACATTTGATCCCCATATTTTGTTTTCAGTCAATTAACTGGTTTTGACTTGAATCAAATTGGAGGGGTCACTCCTTTTCCATAATTAGATTTAGATCTCAAAGTTAAAACTGATTTTTGCAAACTACAGTCAATTAATTAAAATTATATAAAGTTTAAAAAAAAATATATATTGCATAAGTATTCACCCCCTTTAAAGTGGTTGACCTAATTCAACAGAGGTCCAGCTAGTTGATGCCAGAAGTGTCACATTTAGTGAAGTGAAGATCACCTGAGTGCAACTGATGTGTTCAGCCATTGTTGTATAAAAACTGTGTCTGGGAGGTTCAGCCTCTGGTTCATCGGTATTCCTGCTACAAAACATGAAGACAAAAGAACACTCAGAGCAACCCAGAGAAAGGATCATTGAAAAGTATATGACAGGAGATTGTTACATGAAGATTTCCAACTTACTGAGCATCCCACAGAGATCAGTTAAATCTAGCAATAAGAAATGGAAGGTGTATGGAACTTGTCTAAATCTGCCCAGGGCTGGCTGTCCTCATAAACTGAGTGATCAGGCAAGAAGAAGGCTGGTAAAGGAGATCACCAAGACACCTATGACCTCTCTGAAGGAGTTAAAAACTTCAGTGGCCCAGATGGGAGAGACTGTACATGCAACAACTTTTGTCTGTTCTTCACTAGTCAAAGCTGTAAGGTCGAGTGGTAAAGAGAAAGCCACTGTAGGAAAAAGCTCGCATGAAATCTTGCCTGGAATTTGCCCAAACGCATGTGGGAGACTCCGAGGTCAATTGAAAAAAAAAAAAAAGCTTCTTTGGTCTGATGACACACAAATTGAGCTTTTTGAAAATGTATGCAATCATTTACTTTACCTTATATAATTTTAATTAACTGGGCTTTATGTTGTAAAAGTATTTTTCTTTTTGATACTAAAGAGGTTTTCATTTGGCAAAAACTTTGACCAAAGCCCCAATTCATGTAGACCACATGAGCCAAACACAAGGCCCGCGGGCCAAATGTGGCCCGTCACGTCATTGGGCATTATTGGCTTAAATTTTAAACCAATATTTTAGGACTTAATATAAGGCTTAAAGCGCATATTGACATTAAACTACATCTCCCATCATGCACTTCTTCGTTTCCCACAACGATAACGGTAGCTATGAGCAAGAAGGTTTTTCAGAACTGATGGACTTAAGAAAACCCTTTACAAACTAACCCCAACATCCATCCATCCATCCATCCATCCATCCATCCATCCATCCATTATCTAGACCCGTTTCATCCTCTGCAGGGTCACAGGGAATCTGCTGGAGCCCATTCCAGCTCTCTTCAGGCGAAAGGCAGGGCTCCACCCTGGACAGGTCTAACCCCAACATGTCCAAGAGAAGAAAAATTGATGCACAAGGAAAGCAGTTTCTTGAATGATGGAAAAACAATTACAAGTTTGTATCTCAAAGTGAAATAACAGTATGTCTTTTGTGTTATGAGGCGGGTGTCAGTCGTTAAAAAAAGTTTAATCTACCTTGGCATTTTGACAGCAAACACGGAGCTAAGTATGCTAAATTTAGCTTGCAAGAAAAACAAATAACCGCTTCTGCTTCTGAAACCAAGGTAATGGACACTCCTTCAACCACAAACTTAAATGTTTGAAACTTAAATACATAATAAATACAGAAACCATTATTTAACATTATAATAAGGTGTAGTTTAATTTATTTTGATTTACATTGCATTTTGTTACATTCATGCTGTCAATCTGGCCCTTCGACGGCAGCCATGATGCTGATGTGGCCCTCAGTGAAAATGAGTCTGACACCCCTGATGTAGACCATGACTTCATTTATAAAGGCAATAAAAAGATGACACATCCTAGGGAGGTGAATACTTTTTATAAGCACTCCATGTCATCACTGGTCAAATTTGGTTGGAAGTCCAGGAGAAAATTACGGAGTCCAACATAGTTTTGGCGAAGGCACAGCATCAACTCAATTTTAATTAGTGACTTCCGACAGGCACAGTCAAATGTCATTACTGCTGATGTGTATTACAATCATGCCAAATCTAAGAATACCCTTCGCCTAGCAGTTTTGAATTTGACTCAGTGTTTCCTGCTCCTGGCCCCAAAAATAAACCCGACTATCGTTGCTGGTGTCGAGAACTTCACATTTCTAAGAATAGAGCAGCCAATTATTAGAGTCAGTTTCTCAGTAGGTGTGCCGCTGAGTGGGGAGATTGGATTGCTTAAGTGAGGGGATGGTGGATGGTGAACCATGGACTTCTGCTTGGGGCCACGCTTCTTGTTACAGACAGTCACCCAACCATCCTGGCTCCCCAGCTGAACAGGAGCTGCTGTGGGGTTAACGGCTTGAGCCTCAGCGAACGGGGCCTGGCTAACTCTGGGCGCTAATGTTTTAGTTTCCATAGTTTCTAGATCACTAAGCCTCCCCTCCAGGGTTGTAACTGCTACCATTAAAGGAGGCAGAGGAATAACTAAACAGAGGACACACCGAGTCAAAAACTCAGGTGGTTCGTGTTTGCATAACAGGGGAAGTATTGACTCCCAGGGTAGTATTTAAATGCTTACAGCAAAAGTCTGGTGAAATCCCATAAGGTGGAGGTAGACAGACAGAGAAAGAGCACCACTGAACAACAGTGACAGAACACAAACAGGAAGTAATACGCTCACCACAATACGTGAGCATCTGGTAACCAAACCAGCACACACAAGAGCTGTTAAGTGACAAAAAACAATACCAAAACTTCATTTTTGTGAAGCCAGAGTAAGATTGTTTTCATGGTTTGTTTAACAAACATGTTGCATCCTGTTATGATCATTTTGTATATGTCAGTTGAAGTGTTACATTTCCCTTTTAAGAGTTTGTGGTTTTTTATTTACAGTGAGAGAGACAGGAACGTGGGGACGAGGAGTCAAAGCTGTGAGTGCTGCAGGACTGTAGCGTTTGTATATGGGCCACCTGCCAACACCACTGAGCTGCCCAGCAGCCCAGTAGTAATGCATTCCTAACATTTTTGTGTTCCTTCTGCAACACGTTTTGCTGACTTTGTGATCATATATATTTGTTAAATGTCTCGGCTTAAATTTCTGATCGTTTTGTATTCTTCAGAGTAGCCTCTTTATAAACCCTCAAGAGCTTTGCCCCTGTGTCTAGTAGACCCATTTAGTAATCCATTTATGTATGCATCAAACTGTTCACATTCATTAAAAGGTCAGAAGAGAAGCTGAATTGCTGCAACTATTAATTGTCTGCCATATATGAAGATCACATATCAAGACGTCCTTATAAAGATCCTGTGTCATAATGGATCTGCCTGAGTTAAAAGAATGGATGTCTGATGGAGATGACTGAAGGCTTTTACTGCTGGAATGTCACTGAATGAGTACTGGAGAATGGAAATGATTGCATTGCTAGAAATTAAAACTGATTGGATGCCAAAACACATTTTTGTCACCAAATAAAAGCTTTCTATGCAAAGTCCTTTTATTTAATTTCTTTCCCCAAACTTTTCATTTATTCACACATCTGTCATCTCAGTTGGACCACAGACATCAAGCAAAACAAAACAAAAAACCATTGATTCATAGGCATTTGAACAGACTGGCCACATGCAATCTGAGTCTTCAGAGAAGGATTTCTGGAAGTGCAGCCTCTTCACTGATAATGACACTCATCATTCTGCAAAGATACCCATCGAATGTGGCAGCCTTAAAATAAGTACCGGAGAGCCATCCAGCTGTTTTCGAACACTATTTTAAAAACAGCTGTGATGCTGTGTAAAATGTAAATGAAAACAGAATGCAATTATTCAGAAGTTTCACACACACTTTTCATTCACAAGAGACATTTAACCATTTCATGAAAAGTATTAACTCATTTTGAATTTGATGGAAGCAAAATATCTAAGATAATGATATCTAAGGGGACATGGGCCCAGAATGGTTAAAAAAAAAAAAAAAAAAAAAAGGAGGTGGTACTGAAAATTAACAGAGGAACATTTTGGGACTAATTAAAATAATTAGTCAGTGACTTTATTGGGCAATTAAAAAACAACATTATAGAGAGGCAGAGTTTCTCAGACGTAGCACAAGTTCATTAATCTGCCAAAGACTGCAACTAAACGTAAACTTGTGAAGACTTTAAATATCTCATCATCTTCAGCACATCAGATCTTTGGGCTCTCAGGTGGCACTGCATTAAAAACATAATTCATGAGTCATAATTCTGTAATGGGAATCCTTGTATGGACTGAAGAACACTTCTCGAAGATCACCATTCACAGTGCTATCCACAAATACAGGTTCAAGCTCTATCATGCAGAGAAGAATTTCTCCTAGTCTGGCCTGTCTGAATTTATCTTCAAAACATCGAACATGTGCAGTCCCTCTGATGGACTCAATCAAAGTCCTGTTCATTCTCGTCACTCCCAAAGAGAACATCAATATTTTAACCTCTGCTATCTCCAACTCTGCCTCCTGTCTTTTCATCAGTGCCACGCTCTCTAAGCCAAACAGCACTGTGGTTTTCACCACCATCTTTTACCGTCTCCATTCCAGCCTGCTTACACACTTAAAATCCTCTACATTCTTTCCCTCTGCTCCCAGTAGCCTCACCAGTCCAACTTGGATTACTCTCATTCACACACATGTATTCTGTCTTGTTGCAGCTAACCTTCATTCTCTCCTTTCCAAAGCAAACATCCACCTCTCCAGACTTTCCTCCACCTTCTCCTCGCTCTCAGTACAGATTACAATGTTATCTGCAAACTTCATAGTAAAATGAGATTTGTGTCTAACCTCATCAGTCAGCCTGTCCATCACCATAATAACCAAGAAAGGGCTTGAAACTGATTCTTGATGCAGTTCCACCTCCTTTTTTTTTCACAGCTGTCTGCTTATATATTAATGGTTAGTGCCAAAATCTGGCAAGACCTTTTTTTTTTAGTTGTATATAAATATATGCAATTTAATCTTGCAGCAGATATTAGTTTTCTTGTGCTTAAATGCAAGTGAGAGTGAGTGTGTCCTTTACCAGCCCTCTTGGAGGTTTGTGTTGTGATGTTGTATGTACACCAGAGCTAAAGCAGCCCAGCAGCCAGACATAGAGCAGTAATGTTGATCTCCAATGCAGTGACCACAACCAGAACTACAGGCTGGATCACAGTTCAGATATGCAGGATACTGTGACATCACAGACCCCCCCCCCCCCCCCACCACCACCACCACCACCACCTCCCCCCAGGGAGGTGAAGAAGAGAATCTGAACCTCTACCTGAAAAAAGGTGTAAAGACTTACTTGAAAGTGGAGCTTTTATATTGTATCGCAGTCTCTTATATTTCTTTATCTACCAAAGCATTCCACACACATTTCATTAAGACCTCAAGAAACTGTGTCAGCCTATGAAATGCTTTATTACATTATTTCTATATTTGGCACAGTTTCCAGAAGTGCATTCATTCAAATACTGCATTTTTCAAATATATGCGATATTTTTATATATATTTACTAACAGTTATAACATATAATAAAGCAGTCTATATCTCGACATTGCATTCAATATAATGTTAAAAGTTAAATATAGTGTAAAATTATCACTTAACTTCAAAGCAACCAGTTCCTATCATCTACACATCCAGCTTCTACAAACTCAATTGTTTGGAGTAATGTTTCTCAGTAAAGTCCAACCAAATGCTTTCCAAGCTCATTTCTTCTCCTATAATTAGTAATGACCTGAGTTCATTGAGGTTAAGTGTTAAAATATTCCATCTTAATCACTTCTACTGGAAGGTGCTCAAACCAGACTTCTGCAGTAAAGTGTTAAGATAAAAGATGGCTTCGCTTAATTACTCATCAGTGATATAACTGTATTGCTCCACAGGGAGTGAGCATCAAGACTTACATATTTATTTCTCAGGAACAGTTTAAGGCTTTCTAAGAACTAAACAACAAAGTGTCCCTTTTTAAATTAAGCTTCACAGTCCTTTTAATCTTTTACACTTATGTCATCGCTGTGCGCTGGTATGGCCATCTCAAAAGACTCCCTCCCAAACATCCCACTAACACTATCCTCCACTTTGACCCTGAATCTGCCAGCTGGAAACGCCCCCGCGGTGCCCCCCCGCACATGATGGATGGACGCTGTTACCGGGGACCTACACCAACTAGGCTTGTTGCTGACTAAAGCCGAGCCTCTAGCACTGGACCGACCCAAATGGAGAAGATTGGTGAAACTGATCGGCTCTATGCATGGCGTCACCCCCGCCGCCGAGCAAGAGACCCGATGATGATGATGATGATGACTTATGTCATCCATCCTATCTTTCTGTCTGTGTCCCTCCTCTTTTCTTTCTTTACCTGGCTGCCCCTTTGGCTGAAAGGTCCCCCCTTTTGAGCAAGGTCCTGCTCAAGTTTCTTCTCTCTTAAAGGGTTTTTTTTTTCTTGCCACTATTTGGCTTAAAGGTACATCCATCCATCAGCTCCCGCTTGTTCCGGAGTCGGGTCGTGGGGGCAGCAGCTTCAGCTGAGAGGCCCAGACCTCCCTCCCCCCGGTCGCTTCCACCAGCTCCTCTGGGAGAACCCTGAAGGGCTCCCAGGCCAGCCGAGAGATATAATCTCTCCAGCAGGTTCTGGGCCTGCCCCGTGGTCTTCTCCCAGTTGGACATGCTGAAACACCTCTTCATGGAGGCATCCGGGGGGCATCCTAACCAGATGTTCGAACCACCTCAACTGGCTCCTCTCGATGTGAAGGAGCAGCAGCTCTACTCCGAGTTTCCCCCGAATGATTGAACTTCTCACCTATCTTGAAGGGAGGGTTCAGCCACCCAACAGAGAAAACTAATTTTCGCCTCTTTTATCCGCGATCTCATTCTTTCGGTCACTACCCACAGTTGATGACCATAGGTGAGGGCTGAACAAAGATCGACCGGTAAACAGAGCCTTGCCTTTTGGCTCAGCTCTCCGCACCACGAGGTACAGACGCTGCACCAATCGTCGAATCTCCCGTTACTTTCTCCCATCACTCGTGAACAAGACCCCGACCCACTTAAACCTGAAACTTCCGACTCTCCCGCTAAACCATGGGATTTGGAGGTGCTGATTCTCACCTGCCGCTTTCCTGCCAACCCTGTGAAGGCAAGAGAGAAGATCCCCCCTTGATGGGGCCAACCACGTCATCTGAAACAGCGAGACGAGATCTTGACACCACCAACTGGAACCCCTCTCCATGCGCCCTAGAAATTCTGTCCATAAACGTTATGAACCAGAATCGGTGACAAAGATCAGCCCTTGGCGGACCTCTCACCTGAAAACGAATCCTGACTTACCACCGGCAATGCCCGGAAAACTCCCACTCCATTGTACAGGACCACAGCCAACACGGCCCAGACACCCCATACTCCTGGAGTACCCCCCACAGGACCCCCCGAGGGACACGGTCAAATGCCTTCTCCAAGTCCACAAAACACATGTGGACTGGTTGGGCAAATTCTCATGCTCCCTCAAGGATCCTAGTGAGGGTAAAGAGGTGGTCCAGTGTCCCACAACCAGAATAGAACCCACATTGTTCCTCCCGAATCTGGGATTTGACAATCACTCGAACTCTCTTCTCCAGCACCCCTGCATAGACCTTACCAGGGAGGCTGAGGAGTGTGATTCCCTTGTAATTGGAACACACCCTCCGGTTCCCCTTCTCAAAAAGTGGAACCACCCCCCCGGTCTGCCAATCTAGAGGTACTGACCCTTATTTCCATGCGATGTTGCAGAGACGTGTCAACCAAGACAGTCCTACAACATCCAGAGCCCTCAGGAACTCAGGGTGGATCTCGTCCACCCCTGGAGCCCTGCTACCGTACAGCAGGACGATTGTAAATTTATTGAGGCCAGCTTGATTTTATTTTACCCTAAAGAAATCACCATGGAGGGGGAAAAAAAAAACACACTGAACTTTAATGTTTGTTTTGTGTTTAGAAAGTTGAATGAGCAGGAAGACCAAAAGGGAGAAAAGAGAAAGAATGGCCTGGGTCAAGTCCTCAAACTGTGGGGTGTGGGACTGGGACTATTGTTATTAAAGATCTTTAAATACGGTGATTCAGCAGACTGCTTTGTTCTCATTTGTCTCTACTAATTTTGAAGCTGGTCAGGTCTTTCCACTGGAGGGGCAACTGAGACTTACCCTCTTTGTCCTGATACATCAATGAAATTTCTTCATTTGTGGATCACTGTGGGGTGGGGTTGAAGTCTTCATAAATTGCAAGCATCTATCAAATAAGTTCATGCAATATAATAAATGACTTCAGCTGACTTGTTTGCCTTCCATCTAAATTCTTCATGATTGCCAGGTGCAGCTGATTACATCCAATTTCAGCTGGACTATCTGGAGAGAAGGATTCACTGTGGAACGCTGACAGGACAGAGGGACACCACTTAAATGATCTCCAGTGGACGTGAGCTTAAACGGAGGCTAAATGGTGAAGGAGACTGCTCCTCTATCTGATGCTTATTACCTGCCTCTCCATCCCCCGAGACCTGGATAAGGTTCACACCGCGCACTTTCCTGCCAGGAGGGTGATTACAACATTTTGTTCTACAAAAAGCTCCCCTCCCTTCCCGTTTCTCCCTCACCATCCGTTTCTCTCAGTCGTCAGCCCTTACTGCTGTGTTTCTTTGAGACGTCATCTCTGCCGGATCTCACAGGCACTCCAGGCGATTCCTGCATCGACTGATTTGTCTTTTTGTCCTGCCTATGATTGCAACACTTGGAGACATTCAGGCCATGAATAGCATTGTAGAATGTTTATTCGCTTCCACACAATAGTGAGTAAGCTAAATTATGAATCATACATCAGCATGTAATGCAGACGACAACAGCAACAACAATATTGGTAATAACAGCACAAAGGAGTATGGAAATCAAAAGCTGTTGGAAAGTGAATCACGGGAGAGTCAGCAGATGGGATAATCACTGATCTATGCATGGGGTATCATCCATCCAGGGAGGAGCTGAGGCCTACGCATTTCTCTGCCAAGGCTCGATGTACTCGAGGCCCAGATGGTCAAAGATTTCCCTTTCAGTCGTAGCTGCCAGGAACTCTTTCTACAGAGAGGACAGACAAACAAACAAAGTGTCATTGATTTCTGCAAGAATAAGCAGGAATTTTTAAATTTGTCTCTGTGGCAACCGTGCTAACCCACACCCTCTTAACACTATTCTAGAACTTTGTTCCTTCATTTGTACCCTTTGCTCTGCATCTATTTCAACTCCTACTGCCATTTCAAGCTGTCAATATCAATTTAAGGCTGCATTTACTCAGTTTGTGCCAAGACTGAGACATATGCAGATTTATATTTGAGCATCCACCTCCCCCTAAGCCCATAAACACTCTAACCTTGCTCTAAGTGACTGGCCTCTTCAGCAGATGAGTATAATCCCTGACAAATCATGACAGGGCTATTAACTGTTGGCCATCTACCAGCACTGTGTTATGGGTTATATCTCTATAGGAGTGGTGACGAGGCATGACTCACCTTGGGAGCGAGACAGCCTGGAGAGGGGGGCTGTGATTCTGACACTTCCTGCCTTCAAGTACTAAACTGGACCTGACACAAGAGCTTTTCAGCTTCCACTGCCAGCAAAGGCAGAGATAACTGTGAGCAACTAGTAGGCAGGGAGGAGGGGAAAATCACTACAAGGCTTGTCTCCCTCGATACTAGCTTGTTGCTTTTAATTCAAATGACAGTTTGGCCATGCAGGTTTGAGTGCACATTGCGAGAACCTCTATTCATGCTCAACATCTTTGAATGTCTTTTGGCTGTATTTTGGCTATATTTTAGATCAGCCATTATAACATTGTACAAAGTAATAGATCAGGAAATTGCTGAAGCCAATTGAGAAAAGTGAAACCTGGCAAACTGTGAGCTCATCATGGTAATATGTTAACACTTTTTTTTTTATGTTTCTTTTTTGTTTTTGTTTTTTTATCTTGCTGCAAATAACTAAAAAACATACATGCAATACCATTTTTCAAATATTGACACTATTTCCTGAGGTCTTCATTACATTTCTGACATGGAACAGGTTGTACAAGAACCCTTTTAAACCGTGACTTGGCAGCTATGCTCATAACAGTTTTAGGTGACATTAGCAGCTCTACTCAACAGCGTACTTAAATAGCGCCTTTCTAATCCTGGAACCACTCAAGCTGCTTTTACAACACAAAGCAGATTTCTCTCACTGTCACACACACAGTCTCACACACACACATTTATTAGATCAATTTATTTCATTGACCATATCATTCCAATCATTACTGCTATTATTCCTATAGTTACTCCAGTAAATCAAATTAGATTGAATTGAATGTACATAAAGCATAGGCTGAATTTAGTATTACCAATTAGCCTAAACAGCATGTTTTTGGACTGTGGGACAGTATAGACACAGCGAGAAAATGTAAACAAACCAAATAAAACCTTTTGCTTTGAAGTGTCAGTGCTAACCACTGCACAACTGTGCTGGCCGTCAAATAGAACACAGGAGAAGAACAGGAGCCGAAACTGTAGTAAGAACCAGCAAAACCACGGCAGAACCTGCAGGAGACATGAGAGGCTCTACGGGAGATCAACAGTGTTAATGCTATTCAATGATCCAGGACAATCTTAAATTGTGATAAAAGAGAGAGGGTGAGGATGCCCGGTGCATCATGGGAGTCCCCTCAGCAGTCTAGGCCTGTAGCAGCATGACTAAGGGATGAAGCTAAAATTGGTGAGATGCATTAGGTTTTTCAGTTTTATTTAGTACACATGCTGCAGCATTCTGAACCAGTTGAAGGGTTTTAACATTGCTGTTGTACAGCAAGAAAACAATGAATTACAATAATCCAACGTAGAGATACAAATATTTGTATATCTGTAAGTCCATCTATGTAGATAAATATGTTTAGAACTATGTTATTTTAATAATTTTGACTTGCATGAATTTGACAGAATGTCGAGTATACTATGTCGAGTAAAAAAAAAAAAAATGCTCATCTTGTCACAACGATGGATGGAGATGAAGACCTGGAGAAGGCGATGCTGAGAATCATCCCCACAAGGCTGCAAGTACAGATTTGTAAGATTCACTGAAAGCTTGTTAGAACTGATGGCAATCCTTGCCATTATTAAATTTAATCAACTATGTTATTGTTTTACAAAACGTGAAAAATAAGGTATAATTGGCTGTTCAAAAAAAAAAATAGCAGTGTCTGCATTTTTCTTTTTTTCTTTTTTTACCGGATTTTTACCACTCTCCATGTCCGCATGTTTACCTGCCAATTATTTTCTGGTTCCGCAGCAGCCAGTAACAGACTTTTCAAAACAAAAGCATGTGAGCAACATGCATTAACGCACAACAAAATAAATGTCGGCGTTAACAAATTAATGCGTTAACGCGATAATAACGCGTTAACTTGCCCAGCCCTAGTGTTTATGTGATGTTTGTGACAGTTTAACTGGTGAAATGTTTTGAATAGTAAAATATGTATATATAGTTAAAGGAATTAGCCATTTGAAATGTATAATCTGCCATATATATTTTTTTGCTTGTCTTTGTTTTTTCCCGATCTTTACTTGTCAGGTGTTAAATAAGTCTAATAGTCATATTTTAATGCTATTGTTGCTATTGTTCTATTGATCAATAATAACAATAGGATGGATGAAGATTAAGACATATTCATGGTTAAACAATAATAATTAAAAACTTGTATGTATTTTTTTTTCTTTTATTTAACAGACAGGCCTTTTCTTCTTTTTTTAAATTTAGAGTCAGGTTTGTGTTTTTAATTGTAATCAGTGTTGTTCATAACTGTTTCAGTAATTTGTTTAAATACAATTAATTTTTCTAAAAATATACCACTCTGCTCTTCTTTTTGTTTTAATAAAAATCTTCTAGAAATTCACAAGCTTTACAATGAAAGTATTTCTGTGTGCAACGTACAGTGATCCCTTGCCAATTTGCGCTTTAAGGTTTTAGTTATTCGTAGACTTTTCAAAAATATATAATATTAAAAAAATCAAGAAAAATCGCAGAAACATCACAGGATGTTGTGCGCGTTCTCTCACAGCGAAGAAATGTTGTGAGCCAGCCTGGCCCCTTTAAGAAGGTAGCCTTATGGGTAATGGTGTGGCCTTATGGGTAATGGTGTGTGAGTGTGTCCCGGGACAGCAGAACGAAAAATGGGGTTAGATGAAAAGTGTAGGGAACATAAACAGCAGCCCAGCGTGTATAGATTTACATTCTCTCTTAACAGACAGGAGCCCAACAATAAAACCTGTGTGATGTTACAAGTTCCTGCAGTGCCAGAATAAAGTACTTGTTCAATGCAGAGAAAACCGGACTGTTTCTTTTGTTGTTGTTAGCGTGTTAGCCGCTAATTACAAGCCAAAAAATAGCACAATAGCAGCGGTTTCTTTACTACGGTTCGGAGACCAGAGGCTGTGAAGGTAACAGAAAGACCACAGTTGAGCCTTTGTCTTGTTTCGCTGCAGTGCCTTTTTGTGGTTTTTAAACATATTTTAAACACATTATTTAGGCTCAGGGGGCTCCAGCTCCTGTTCGCGGATTTTGATTATCACGGGGGGGTGCGGTCCCCATTAACCGCAAAAAATATGGGATCACTGTAGCAACGACCATGTTAAATAAACTTCCCCAGTAAATAGTGGTACCTTGTCAAGGACGAGGGTGTTAAGAAAGCCCCACTCGAGGTATAATTTTGTGTTTTCACACCAGTAGAGTTCATTGTATCTCAAGTAACACCACGACCTTAACACTTTACTCCACAATCTCCTAACACTAGCATTTTAACCCTAATTTGCAGGGCAACAACTATAACCTTGTCTGCATGAAGAACTAACTATATGAACTCTGGGAAATCATAGAGAAATTCTGAATAAGGACCAGGAGGACAGTAAACAATAACCAGATTAAGTGGTGCTTGTGACTTGGAGCCTGAAATATACAGACTTAACAGTCAGTTATCAAAGGAGGTGTAACTATGTTCAGGTCTATAGCTTTTTTTTTTTTTTTTTTTTTTTTTTTTACCCTATAGCTGAATGATAAACCAGAATTATGAAATGCAGCAACTCTGCCCCTCCAGCTGTGCCTCTAGGAATGTGATAAGTATGAATGGGTGGAGCTAACCAAGTTTGTGTAAGACAAAGTCAAACTGGTGATTAAATTACAAAGAGATTTGGAAGAGAGAGATTAAACGTTCACATTTGATCACCATATATTTGGTTTCAGTCAGTTTGCTGGGTTTAACTTGAATCAAATTACTTGGGGGGTCAGATTTAAACCTTATTAATTTGAATGATCCGGGTGCAGACAGTATTAATGGGGAAGTGAGTTGGTAACTTCTCTAACAGAAGCACCTAGAAGAGTTTAGGACTGCAAATCTGCCTCCTGGCCTTGACTCTGGATTGTTAGAGTTTTGGACTATCACTAAAGTTAGAAACATTACTAGATAAGGAAGCTGCTCCATCCAAAGTAGAATAAATGCCATCTCTCTTACTCAGACCAGTGGCCCCATGTTTTAACGTTGTAATTCTGATGCACTGTATTTTGCTTTTTTTGGCCTTCAATTTAGAGGCAGCATTTAGCTAAGATAGTTACTGTACAATTAGTGAAAATTGTTTTTATTTATTAACTTGCTTTTCACCCTCTCCATGCTGCATCATCCTTGGGAGGTCCCACACCAAAGTAAAAAATACTTGGGTAAAGGATTAAACAAAATTCCATTAAGTAGATTTATCTAGGTTAATTTTTATTCCCCTTTCTACCAAGTCACTAGGTTCTTCTTTCTGGTCATTTGTGTGCATTTTTCTCGATTGCATGAATCAAAGCAGCTGGACTTCCTTTTCGTCGTCAGCACTAGATGGAAAGTGAAATGTCTTTAAGAACCAGGAATAGGAAGTCTATTTGCCCTGATCCAAGCCTTTGACAATTACCATGACCTGAATGACCAGTGTATAGTGTGTGCATTATTAGTCTAAATAAAAGGAATGCTAATTTTAATGAAAATTGTGTGTATCTATGAAGCTCAGAGGTTAAAAGTTTTTTTTAACACCTGACTGCTTATAATCATAGTGGAAATAAAGTTGCAGGTCACTGGGGATACCAGGAAGCAATGACCAAAGAAAGTAAAATAAGGCTCAGCTGTAATAATCCATAAAATCCATGAAATTAAGTGAGTATGTAAGGTTAACTTGGATTTTTATCTTGCACAAAAGTGATTTTCACAATCAGCTTCCAAAGAAATGCTATCTCTGCTTTACAATGACAGTGTATCGCTGGTGAAATATTACATTTTTGAACTATCCTAATGTCCATTAAGCGATCTGGTACTTTTCCACCATTCTTTTAACCCTGTACCCATTTATTTTTTCAACTACTCAAAGCACATGAAATGTAGACTCAGTTTTGTGTGGTCTATAATGTGATAAGGTGTGGTGCATTAAACACACAGATAACATGTGAAGGCAGAGGTCTGGGAGCAATGAAAGAACACAGGATGGAAAGTGTTAGACAAGGCCAGGGTAAATTGCAGCACAGTTTCCAATGTCACCGGACTTATTGTTCAGAGAAAACAGAGGACACCTCAAGAGATCCAGCTGAAGGAGAAAACACAGACCATGGATGGGATTTTCAATGGTAGCAATTTAGTCATTGTCCTGAATCAAAGCAAAAGTCCTCTGCTCTCCATGCTCTCCACCTTCTCCAGTTCCTACAATCTTAACATGCCCTCAGGTCTATGCTGCTTATTTACTTACAACAACACAGAATGGGATCTCTGGGAGATAAATCCACAAACCTCATGTATACTGAGTTATCCCCTTTAGGCACACACAGAAGAACTGCACTTGAAATGGCAAAAGCTGCTTTAGTTTTAGAGTTTTATGGTAGATCAAAAGGAAGAACAGAAAGCAACTTAATTAGAAAGAGAGGTAATCTAGCTGAGACATACATTTTGTCTTCAACTGGCAAACCATCAGCAACAAAAAGTAAGAACAGTAGCAATTTGCAGTACTGTGAGCATGTGTTCATGACTTAAAAAGTCTCTAATCTGCTACATGTTTCTCTCTCTGCCATGTAATGACATTCTTCTTGGATTTGAACACAAAGGTCTGGGAAAACATCAGTCCATCATCTCGTCTCTGCAACCCAGCCCACTGCTAGATGGATAAAGGTGATGGACATGGCTGCTGGCTCAACTGTGGTTCAGCTCAACTGAGCAAAAGAGACTCCCCTGCTAGGAAGTAAAAAGAGGACAGAAAACTGAAAAAATCTCAATATTCCACTAGTCCAAATCAGAGGAAAGTTGTGAATATGCAGAACACTTAAATTAAATAAAAGAAGAATTCTGAATTTACTTTGATTTTTTATTTCTTTAAGGATAGTATGAACCCAAAATATTATGGCCCCGATCGTACACTTCCCGCTAGCTGCTACTCGCTAGCCGCTACCCACTAGCTGCAAATTGCAGGTATAGGAACCTCCACTAACCGCTAATGCAATCTTCCACTTCCCTAAAGCTGCTACCCATTATGCCGACTCCCTTACTCACTTTGTAGGTGTGGCAATGGGCGTGTCTTCTGCCCTTTCCGCAAACTTGGTATCTTGTGATTGTGGGTTTAGGGTGCGGGTAAATGCGGAAAAATGGCAGAGATTGTCTTAAACGGCTTGCTCGTCAGTTACCCCAGAGACGACCAGAGTGTGTTTACTGGGAGCGTAACCGACTACCTGGGACTTTCAGGTAGCCGAAATGGGTAAAAATATTTTTACATATATATCAGTGCAGAGGAGGAGGAGGAAGGAAGAGGAGGAAGCTCTACAGCAGAGTCAGAGACGAGATGCGCACGAGAGCTGCTCCGATCTGGATGAAAAGACGCTTCATAGCAGATTGCGGATAGCGGTTTGCAGGTATTGCAACCTGCTCTTAAAGGCAGTGGCTACTGACGCACTGATTGGTTTAACAGGTGGAGCGCCCGACCACTCCTATGCATAATGTAGCGGGTAAAGCAGGTGGGATAGCGGGTTTAGCAAGGTGGAAGGAGATCTGGCGAAAGATCGGCCCCAATGTTTTTTCATCAATGTCATTTTGTTTTAAAAATATGCATCATTGAGCTGAGTCCTTGAGGAGCAAATATGGGCATAGGATCACTACCTTGTCCACAAATGTATGAAAAAATCATTAGCATCCTTGTTCTTTTCAAAGATGGAAGGTAATTAGATGTTTTTTCTTTCTACAATCCATAATATTACATGATTCAAGGAATCAGGAGTACTTTCAGTGTATACAGGGGAAAAAGACAAGCCAAAGCTGGACACCAGTGGTCTCCAATCCCTTAGAGGGCAGTTCATTAAGAACAATCATTCTTCAGTAGCTCATATAACTGTATTCCTTTGGGAAACCTTTGTTAATAACAACAATACAGAGCAACTTGCCAGTGCCACTTAAAACTTTCTGTGCAGAAAAGAAGGCTGATGTTAACCTTATACAGAGGCAGATTCAATATATCTGGACTCAGAGGCATCTGGGATGGATCATCATGCAGTGGAAACATATATTTGTGGTAAGATGAATCAGTATTACAGATGTTTTTAGGAGGAAATGGGGATTGTGTACTTCAGGCCAAAAAAAAAAAAAAAACAGTTCATGTGATGGTACGGGGTTGCAGGGCCCTTGGCAAAGGACACTGATCGTACACTTCCAGCTAGCCGCTACATGCAAATTGCGGATATAGGAACATCCGCTAATGCAATCTTTCGCTCGCTAAAGCCGCTACCCATTATGCCGACTCCCCTATTCACTGTGTAGGTGTGGCCATGGGCGTGTCTTTTGCCCTTTCCGAAAACTCGGTATCTTTCGATTGCAGGTTTAGGGTTGTACTTGCATGTCGCCGCGTACAAGAGCGCGTCCAAATGGCATCACATGTGGACTTGCGCAAACAGCTCTACCTCTCAAATTAACTCTTGTATTAAAAGCGTGCTTTGGCCTCAGTTGAACCCATGGAAAATGGCAGATATCGTCTTAAACAGCTTACTAGCCAGTTAAACCATAGACAACCAGAGCATGTTTACTGGGAGCGCACCACCTATCTGGGACTTTCAGTTAGCCTATAGGAATTGTCTTTGTGAAAACATTTTTATGCATAATCAGTGCAGAGGAGGAGGAGGAAACTTTACAGCAGTCAGAGACGAGCTGGAAAATAAAATGTGTACACTTTTAATAAGAGTAAGGCACTCATTTAAAAAGTCATCTTTTTCTTTTGTTCCATTCTTTAGTCAGAAAATCATCCTATTAAGCAGCCAACCATGAATTCTCCCAAATGACTATTCTGATTGTGGCCCTTTCACCTTGGCTGTATGTGAAGGACAGAGCAACTCCAAAGCACTAATGAACACACACAAATCTGCATACAGCCCTTCTGAAAGTTGCTTTGTCCCAGATTCCTATGTGTAATGTTCCAAACAACTTTTCATTCTCTAATTTGAATCACATTTGACAATAGCTACACTGTTACTTTTCAGCTATGCTGATTACGTGACAGATTTCTTTTTCTCAGCAGGTGAGCCCCACTCTCCCACCTGCCTGTACCTGTTCATCTTAGCCACACTAGATTTCCAGTGTCATTTTATTTGTTTATTTTTTTTATTTATTATACCTCCTGAGACCGCTTGCTAACAACATGGATGAACTTGAAGCGCTGATGAGGAAGAATCTGGAGTTTCAGCAATGCAGCCTAATGTGTTTCACCGAGACGGGGTTCACCAGTATTATTGTAGTGACAGCTTACATGTTGCTATCAGCTGGAGCCGACACTGCGTGACATCATCTGCTCCGTTGTTGCTAAACTACAGGCACAACAACCCTACACGTTCTCAGTCGTTTCTGTCAATTTCAACCACATCTCTCTCTCTGGCACATTTCCAACAGTTTGTCAACTGCAGCCAATCACCAAACATGGATATTGCTCCATTTGAATGTTACAAAATCTGTTTGAGTCCTCTGTTCCTGGCCAATTGCTATTACACTATGAAATTCTCCTTTGCTCTATGGCAGTAAGTAATTATTTCATAGTCATTTTCTTAATTATTTTTACAGTCATCACACCATCTGAGCTGTTTTTGGCTTTTCACAAGACACGTCTCACCTGAGAGTTGCAGCCAAAATATGCCACATACACAGTAAAATAAGAATAGACAAGTTAAATGCAGAAATTGGACCATGAAGCTGCAAGTATTGAAAGAAACCAAAACATTGCTTTAAAAAGAGCTGTCCTGCAACTAAAATAATCCTCCTGGATTATTTTATACCTTTCATCTCTGTATGAGGTTTCTTATCTCTGTATAAGGTTTACCACAGATTACTCTGCAGACTGTAGGTTACACTTTGTGAACATGCTAACTGCATTATAAATCAGGATAAACAAAAAAGAATATTCAGCTATCTAACACACACCACACTTCACAAAGTTATGGGCGACTAACCTGGTATATGTGAGCTAAAAACAAAACAGTATGAATATGACTCAGGATCAAAACTGCATTGCTGTTGTACAGGGCCTGCACTTGTCAAGTCAGAACCCTGTAATGCTGACCATACACCTATCAATTCCCATCCATCCATCCATTACTTATGCCTCCTTAATCCTATGCAGGGTCACAGGGATCTGCTGGAGCCTATCCCAGTTCTCTTCAGGTGAAAGGCAGGGGTAAACCCTGGACAGGTCGCCAGTCCATCACAGGGCCACATGTAGACAAACAACCATGAACACTCACAATCACTCCTGCAGGCAATTTAGAACCACTAATTAACCTAACATGCATGTTTTTGGACTGTGGACTATAGCTTTGAAATCAGCGGATGAAATGTCTTCTCTTTTCTAAAATGCGATCTGCGTATGATTTGTTCAAGTGGTGAAGCTGTACCTGTACCTCGCGCGTGCACTACTCAGATCGGAACATAATCACCGCCTACAAAAACTTGCTGTTGAACCTGAGAAAGCACGTCAAGGTAAGGTAACGTTAATGTTATGTATTTGTTTAGTTCCAGATAAATATTTTAAACAAAGTTGTCTGTGCTTGTAGTAGTTGCAGTTTTATGTTACGGTCGGTCAAATGACATTTTATGGACTTACCCGCCAAGTTGTCATATTGGGGCCAGTCCTGTGAATCTACTGCTGACGCTACTGCTAACATTAGCTAGTAAGTTAACATTACTTAACATTACTTAACGAAAATTCTGAGCTGACTGAAATAGTTGATAAATAAGGTAAGTGGCAAAGTGAGCCAACGCGGATACTTCCGAAACATAACGAAAGATGTATGATATTGGGGGGTTGTGGTGGCTGGTTTAAATTATTGGATGGGTTGCAACCCACCCATCCCCCCCATAAATTACGCCTATGAATATGACACTAGGATGCATTACTCTGTTAAACTCTCCTGAAATCCATTAAACAGTTTTAATTAGATTAGATTAGATGTACTTTATCATTATGTTTCCAAGAAGCACTGACAATTGGCCTGTGTTTCACAGTCAAACTAACTGATAATAAATATGGAGAAATATAAAGTACATTTTCATTTTAGTCAGAATCAGGAAGGGCCTTCGCAGAAGCTGATAGGCTCAGTTGCTCCAGTAGAGCCACCACCAACTTCTGAGCTGGCTGATGACAAAAATTTCAAGGTGAGAATAGTTTGTAAACTGCACCTTTGGCTGAGTGTTTCTGTATCTATAAATAAATGCAGTGTATACATAGACTATATATATTTTTTAATAATGTTCCATTCAAGTGCAATAACTGACAATTCACACACACACACCTACACACACACACACACTCATGCCAGAGATAATATATAGTTATAAGAAAGAAATTATGAATACGTTTTAATAAATTCAAAAAATATGCAATGTGAAACAAAACATTAAAAACTATTCACAGTAAAATTATAACTTAAAACTTAACACCAGTTGTCACCCACCCTTAAATCACCATATTGACCTGCGAGGTCAGGAAATATGTCTCCAATTTTCCACAGGGAAGCTTGGAATGACAATTATATTGCCCTCATTTAAACATTCATGAGTACAAACTTTGTGTATGCTGCATGAAATATTGCTAGATCAACTCCAGGCTTCTGGTAATCATCTAGACATCATTCCAAGCTGCCTGAACAAATTGCAAGACCCCTTCATCCAAGATGTTATACTGCATAAGGCATATTGCTTATGCCAGTTTTGAGGGGTCTGGTAACAACAGTGCCTCTCAACATCTGTCCACATTTCCCTGCAGTTGGAACAGCTGCACATGTGTAGGGATGCTGCTGAAAAAGCTCCTGCATCCCCCCAAAAAAACTAAATTCAGTGCTGCCTAGAAAATTAAATGTATTACAATTCATTACAAATTAGTTTAGCCAAACTGTAAAAGATATTTTCGTTAGTGATTTACCAATTATAAAAAAGACAAAACCCCTTGATTCCATTAATTAGCCATAACATATAAGAAGTAATTAAGCTTTGATGGAGAAACTGATTATTATTATGTTAACTATATGAAAATATGTTACCAAACAATAAAAAACCTTTATTGAAAGGAAAAAAAGAACAATGATATTTTCAACTGTAACTTTTGAAATCCAACTATAATCATGTAAATTTGGAGCTCCGTAGTCAGAGGACGACTATAAATTCATCAATGTGAATAAGCTGCGTCGACGCGTTGGAATCAAATCACAACATGGCTGCGTCAGGTCACGGTGACATCACAAGCACGCATTCTCCGGAGCAAGAAACAGCAAAAAAAATCTTGCACACCGTCTCCTACAGTCAGGGAATATTAATTCATAATCCTAATGATATGGTGATTGGTAAACTATGCAAGATGCAAATGGCATATCACACTAGTTCTACAGCGATGCACAAACATTTGAAGAGAAAACTCCTTGAGGCAGTATGCCAGACTAGCAATAAAACACCATGAGTCCTGTTAACTTTTTTTGTCCTTTTTCCGCACAGGAATGTTAGATTATCAAAGACTGAGTTTGGTTTTAGTAGTAGCACAACGTGTACATAGACATGTAGGAGTGACTATCTCGCTCAGACAAGGCTGTATTACCGACGTTATCCTAACGTCTCTGAAAGAAATAGTTTTAATATGTCATGTAGGTTAGCTTTTTAGACTACTTCAGTTATGAAATACAATCCTCAATTTAAAGTTTCAAGTCAACATATATTGGCATGCTGTGATAAAAATTACTTTAGTCTAACAGATTTATATGTTTTTAAGCTGAGGTCCAGTATTTTCTGATAAGATATCAAACATGTTCTGGAATGCGCTGGCTGAAGCTGGCAGCTTGTCTCTACAGCTCGTCCATTTTTTTTTTTTGTACTATTTTTGGTGTTTTTGTCGTTTGTTTTTCTCAACTACTGATTGATATTCTGTGGATATTGCTGTGGAGAGAAGAGTTTATTCAAGAGAAGAGCTTCTTTCATTGAAACAGAGCTAATCTGGAGTATATCATCCTATTCCAGCTGAGATTAAGAGGAGTCTTTGTGGTTGCCGTGCTGGTGCAAAGGTAAAGGCAAGGAAATTAGGTCTTTTTGTCATCAGTCATCATCAGAAATGCCTTGATCAACAAGAGTGATGAACTGGAAATACTGGTGAAGGGTCAGAAAGTGTCCCGTGAGTGCAGCCGTATGTATTTTACTGAAACCTGGTTGAATCAAAACATCTCAGACTCCATCGTGGATCTACCTGGATTCACCCTCATACGGTCACAGAGATGCTAAAGCTAGTGGCAAGAAGAAAGGAGGGGGACTGGCTTTATTTGTGAACCAGAGATGATGTCATCCTGCACAAGTAACTGTCAAGGAGCAGATGTGTGATCCAGATATTGAATTATTGGCAATTGGATTGTGACCATACTATCTACCAAGAGAATTCAGTCATTCAATTACAATACTTGTTTAGATTCCACCCAATGCAACGACTGAAGTTCCATGTGACATACTACATGAATATGTTGCTAGGATACAGACCAAACACCCAGATGTATTTATAATGATATCAGGTGACTTCAATCATGTCAATATATCTTCCCACCTAACTGGATTTACACAGTTTGTTAATTGTGCTATCAGAGAAAATAAAACCCTTGATCTGCTGTAGGCCAATGTCAAAGAGGTTTACAGAGCTACTGCCTTACCACGACTGGGCAGGTCAGATCACAACCTGGTACCTTTGAACAAAACAAAACATGTTTCCAGAGAGAGACTGCAACCACAATCACAGTAAGGAAATGGACACCTGAGGCTAGTGAGGCCCTAAAAGTCTGTTTTGAATGCATGGATTGGGATGTACTGCTGGAAACAGGCAACTTCTGTAGAGATACAGTTATACCAACATAAACTGTACACTGTTTCTCCAATAATAAACCCTGGATACACAAGTGAGGTAAAGGCAATCCTCAACCAAAAGAAGGAAGCTTTTAGAGATGGTGACAAAGTACGGCTCAAACAGGTGCAACACGTGTTGAAGAAAAGATTGAAAATGGCAAAGCTGGAATACAAAAAAAAAAAGATAGAGAGGAGTTAACAACACAACAACATCCGTGAGGTGTAGAGAGGAATCAATACCATCTCTGGTTACAATAAAAAGGAAAGGCAGCCAATTGTGGGTGATGTGGAAAGAGCTGACGAACTCAATAAGTTCTTCATCACCTGCGAAAACTTGAGGTCAAAGACAAGCTGGATCTCCTGCAATTTGCATACAGACAACACATTGGAGTGAATGATGCAGTCCTCTGCATGCTCCATCGTGCTCTCTCTCATCTGGAGGAACCCAACATACCAAACATACTCAAAGACAAGCTCACAGAGATGGATGTGGAACCTTCCTTTGTTTCCTGGATCACAGATTAGTTGACAGAAAGGCTACAGTTTGTCAGGTTAGGGAACTGTCTTTCTGGGACATTTATGAGCAGCACGGGGGCTCCACAAGGGACTGTTCTGGCTCCACTCCTGTTCACATTGTACACAGCGGACTTTAAATAGAACTCTGAGTCCTGCCACATCCAGAAATACTTGGATGACACTGCTATTGTGGCGTGTATCAGGCATGCTTAGGAATCTGAATACAGGGGTCTGATAAAAGCCTTTAGTGACTAGATTCATAATAACTGCCTCACCCTGAACAACCCAAAGACAAAGGAAATGATACTGGATTTCAGGAGGTCCAAGCCTCCACTTCAGCCAGTGAACAATTGAGGACATTGAGGTGGTGGCAACCTATAAATATCTAGTTGTACACCTGGATAACAAGTTGGACTGGTCCCTTAACACAGACACTCTCTACAAAAAGGGGCAGAGCCGCCTCTTCTTCCTAAGGAAGCTCAGATCTCTAAACATCTGCAATAAGATGCTGCAGATGTTTTATTATTCTGTGGTGGCAAGTGCTTTGTTCTCTGCTGCAGTGTGCTTGGGGGAAAGTTTACGAACAAAGCAGGCAAGGAGGCTGGATAGGATCGTGAACAGGGCTGTCTCTGTGATGGGAGTCGGGATGGATTCTCTGGAGGATGTGGTGGATAGATATACTATGAGGACTGTTGAGGCCATCCTGAAGAATCTGGACCATCCTATTTATAACACATCTGAGGATCAAAGGAGCAGTAGTTCCCATCACCTCCTCTTTCTTCGCTGCAGGACGGAGAGATTTAGGAGGTCTTCTGTTCCTGCAGCAATTAGACTTTATAAGTCTTCTTTTTATTTTTTTCATTCTGTTTAAATTATTATTAATTGTGTTATTGATGAGTTGATGAGATTTTGAATTTCCCCTTTGGAGGATGAATAAAGTACTTCTAATCTTACCTAATCTAATATAATGTTCTAGTATTCTCATACATAACATATACATAGGTAATCATGTGGACATTATGGGATTAGGTTATTTTTCTGATTTTCTATTATAATTATTCATGTGCTCTGTGTTTGTCACCTTTTTAGGAACAGGCAAAGCAGTGCGGAGGTCTTTTTTTTTTTCACAAAAGAAACTCAAATCCACACACACCTCAGATGGGAGCTGTGTAAACAGAGAATGTCTTAAATATGATTAACAGGGACAAGATTCACTTTTTTGCTTTAAAATAAGGGAGAGAAGAGATTAAATAGGAGATTATATTTGATTGTGTCTTCAGGGCACTATTTTATATAGACTACTACTGTTAGGTCTAAAAGAAAAAATGTTGCCAATTCCTTTTCACTTGCTTTGCTGTATTGTAAAATATTTACTTGATCTTTTTTTTTGTTCGCTACTATTTTCTAATTGCATTATTTTGCTCCAATGATCTTACTTGGATTTTATTTTGGTTTGGAAAGATTTAGATTTTGGAAAAATGCTTTACAGAGCAATGTTGAACTGTTGAATAGATGAGATATTGACAAGACATTGAGGTATTCAAATGAAAAAGAGTGAGACAGAAATTATTTGTTTTAAATTTGGGTGTTTAATGCACTGTTTTTTCAGCTAGTGTTGTTACTAAGTGAAATAGAAACAAAAACATGTTGGCTGCTCTTTCTCAGTTGCCTTTTATTTGCACTTGATTTTTATTTTTGTATTGCCCCTGGGTGATTTTAATTTTCTGTTTATTTTGTTGGATGATACATTTGGCTACTGGATGCATTATTTTGAGAAATTTTTTTTGTCTCATTTGATTTAATTTTAAAGATGTTTTGAGGAGCAGTGAAATGTTTTAGTAACTAAAATCTTATCAATAAATGTTTTGATGTTTTCACATTGTGTAAATGGTTACATTTATTGAGTAATGGGAAAATAATTGATAATTAAAAAAATTAATCATTAAATTACACGTGAGAAATAATCAGTTGAGATGGCCTTACTGCAGAAGTTATAAAATTCACTTAACTCCACTTAGCAAATGAAACAAGCATTAATCTATTGCTTATAATTCATTAAAAAACAACACTAACAAACATTAGGAAAAGATTTAAACAAGCAAAACAGTCATAATGTTTGACAAAATTCCGCTAGTTGGTTGACATCTTCAATTTTCATCACTTTCCTTTCTTTTGTGTATTGGCTCCGAACACAAGCCTGTAGATGGCGACTGTTGTAAAAACGATTTCAGCCACAATCTGTAGGAGGTGCTAAAAAGCTCAAAATTGAAAAGTCATTTTATGTTACTTAAGTGACAGAAACTTGAAGTCATACATACAGCACATACACATTTAGAAAAAAAAACAAAAACATTTTTTTATCTTACCAATTGCACATTTTTGGCAGATAGAAACACAATCATTACATGAAAGAGAAACCACTGTGTGAGAGGCTTAACACTGACAAAACTCTGCTTTCTAAGTTGTGGAAGACAGTTACAGGTCATACACCATGACAAGACTGAGAACAGCAAACAAAATACAAGGCAGCAAAGAATCTGCCAGGAAAAGGATTCAAAGCAGATGAGGTGACAAGACTTGCTGTTCTAGAAGGAGCACAAAGACACAGACAACACTGAGGACTGTCAATACAATGGTTGACCAAGAAAGCTTAGTGTAGCAAATGAAAGACAGCATGTTTACTTTCCCCCAAATCAGAATTGTTCCAATGGTTCTATCAGTTCAGAACTAGTATGAACCAGTGAGAGCCCAGGTACATCCACATACTATCCAGAAACATTTGGCCAAAAGTGTTATTAATGGAAGAATTGTGGACAAAAAGCCATATTTCTGAAGACAAAGGCCAAGTGACTCAACTGTGTATAAATACGCAGGAACTGGGCTGTAGAAAAATGGCAGGAGGTCATCTGGTCTGATGAGTGAAAACTTTAAAATTCTGGCTGCAGCAGAACACAGTTTGTTGAAGAGCCATTTTGAAGAGCGAGTTTAAAATAAATAAAGAACCGAATTGAAGAAAAAAAAACCTAATCCTTCATGCTATGCTGTTTTGAAAGCAAAAAGAGTTCAAAGACTGACTTGAATTACCTGTTAAGTCAGTTTTCCAGTTTGTTGTGCTGCTCTAAAGTAGCCATAAATCAATAAAGGGACAAACATGTTTTTACAGTACTTGTCTAGATTTACATACGTACGTAGCAGATTGTTTTATGACTACATTTCATTTGAGAATACTCGCTGGGAAATATTTACTGTAGCTGCAGTCACTTAGGAGCTTAAACAATAAGAAAATATATAACATGTGGAAGACAGTTCTTAATAAGTGATATCTTGAGAAACCCAGTGACACTCAATTAAAAAAAAAAGTCTTGTAAAGGGAGTCTGGCTAAAGGTCATGTAAATAAGTATGCAAACACAACTGTGACATTCATGCAAATACACGTGTGCATGCTCTCGAACAAGAAAATGCATTTGCACACAAACTTCACTGTGGGAGCTGTCATCTGATTTTCAGTGTTGACTCTACAAAGCAATTATTTCGAACCAAGTGTGGCGATCAGAATGAATGGTAGCCAAACATAAAGAGATGAAAAGCTGAATGCTTTATGTTGCACTTTCATGGATCCTACTGGTGGAGGAAATCAGATTATATTTTGGAGAGGATACACTTTTATTTAAAAAGCACAAGATGCATTTCCCTCAGTAAAGGCACACTGATTTTTTTTTTTTTTTTTTTTAAAGAGAATTATAGGTTATAAATTAGCTCATTTCTGAATCCTTGTTTATTTATTTTTTTTAATTTAAGGTCTTTTTTTTCCTTTGGCAATTAGAAAAAGAATCACTTTATTGCCAAGAGATAAAGAAAAAAAAATCCTTTGATTGCCTCTAAGTGAATCAGGCTTTATTGCACTGTACAGGAAAAGGCTGACAGGGGCAGAAAAACTAGGAAGTCGATTATACCCCTATGTCTTCTCCCTGCAATGACTTGCCACACACCCACACTTCCCCTGAGCTCTGGTCTGCAAGAGCTCGGCCCACAGGACGGCCTGAGCAACCACAGAGGGCACAGGCACCTCACTAATCACACTGGCAATTAGCACAAGCATCATAAAGCACTGCTGCCTATAAAAAAGCTATTGAGTTTACGGTTATCGTCATTACCTATTCTTTCCTGCTTGCTAATCAGCCCGTGCACTGGGCATAGAGGCAGAGAGGTAAAAAAGTAATGACTTCCTAATCAGAAACAATGGGATCCTCACTCGACGTCCCTAGTGTTATGGCGCTTTGCTCCTATGGAGGAGTAAACATTTGCAAATCAAAGTTATTTAGCTGATTAGCCTGCCCAGAGGCAATGAACAGACCCATCAAAGAGTCTTAGAGAGGTGTAATAAAAAATTTTTTTTCTTTATCCTCATAATGTTGCCAGTAGAACTTGACACCTCAAATGTACATTTCTTTTGTATATAATGTCACTTTTTTTCCCTTTTTTTTGTGTCTGCATTTTCATTCATGGTTTGTGCCATTGTCTAGCAAAACCATCTAGTATGTATATGCAATTTAATCTTATAGCAGGCTTTTTTTGTGGAAATGTAAAGGGTGAATATGTCCTTCACCAGTCCTCTCTGGCAGTAAATTCTAATGTCTTTATTAACATCTTAAATCCTGATTTCATCAGAGAGGACTAAAAAACACCAGCAGTGAAACATTTAAAGACAAGACAATTAAAGAGACACAACAGTGAGGGGCGTTGTGTAGAGGATTGTGCTGTGACAGCGAACAAACTCAAAAAATAATATGTAAGAAGCAGAAACTACTAACAAGAAAACTGGATGAACACCTTCTACCAAGCTATAGACCTGTATATGGAGAATTGATGGAAACATTATCAATTGCGTTGACAGTAGAGGGGGGGGGGGGGGGGTGTTGGGCGAGGGGTGTAAAGCATAAATGTGTCTGTGCCCATATACACTCACATGTAAGTTACCAAAGTACCAAGGAAGCTGTCGCCACCATTACCATCACCACTCTCCTTATCTCAAGTCCTTCCGCGGGTGAGAAAACGCCAGCTATCTCCCATCACCCCAGGGCCAGACTGGCCCGAGAGGGCCCTTTGCCCACCGACTCGATAGGTCAGGGGGCAAACATTCCCAGAGACATACGTCCATTGACAGGAGGGCCAGGCAGGGCGCACCAGAAGGCCAGAACTACAATGAGGCACGATGACAGCAACCCATCATAAAAAACTATGTCCATTCTTATCCTTCCCCCAAGATCAATACGTTTATATCAAAGGATTCTCAAGCTAAAGGAGATCAAGCTAACTGTGGGCAGTTGTGGTGCGAGTAGATTTAAAAAGTCTTTGTTTACGTTGTGTTTTTTGTTTGTTTGTTTTTTTTTCTCCCACAGTCAAGGAATTACATAACAACAAGTCACAGATCATTTTAGGGACAATTTATGTTATAGATGTAAAGATCAACTCACTTTGTCCCAAATTTGATCAAAAGTACCATTTTATATTGTGGCGGACAATTTTTCCATTGCAATGAAGTCGATTAACATTTTTTTCCAGAGAGAAATATTAATTAAGTTTTTTGTTTTCCAATTTACAAGGATTGTTTTTTTGGCAATGATTAAGGCGATAAAGAGAGTTTTCTTGGAAATATTATCCAGGGTGGTCATGGAGGAGTCTCCCAGTAAACAGAGGGAAGGTGATACTGGGATGCTATAGTCCAGAAGTTGAGAGAGAGTTTTGATAATATTGAGCCAGAATGTTTTAACTGGTGTACATTCCCACATGGCATGAAAGTAGGAGTCAACTGCGTTCTGCGTACAATGTGAGCATATTTCTATGTCTCTAAAGCCCATTTTAAACATTTTTTCCCCAATAAAGTGCACTCGGTGGATAATTTTATATTGTATGAGTTGTAAATTTGCATTAGCAGCTGAATAGAATATATTTTTGCAAATTTGGGGCCAGAATTCTTCATTGATGGTGAGTTCTAAGTCCTGCTCCCATTTAATTGAAAGGACTGAGATTGTACAGTAAGTTGTTGAAATTAGTTTGTAATTTATAATATATATTTTATAATTTAATTTATATTTTTTATATTCAATCAAATCAAATCAAATTTTATTTATATAGCACCTTTCATACATACAAATGCAAAAGTGCTATACAGAATAAAATAAAACATAAAACGGGAACACAATAAAAAAAGATCTGTCCCTCTCACGCTCACACACAAAGTAAAAAGTTAAGTTAAATAACATGGCAGGGCACTGAGGTTTTAGACAAGATTTTTTGGTGGCTAGAGATTCTAGTAAATTCTAGGATCAATGGTAGAAGACTGAGGTTAGGTGTTTTATTCATTTTAGCCTGTATGGTAGTTTTAACCTGAAGACATTCTAGAAATTGAATATAATGTCACTGATTAAAAGAGCTGGAATGAAATGATGACAGTTGTTTCTTTCTTACAATGACTGCAAAGAAAATAGATATTTGTTAACACAAATACAGAAATATTCACACATTTCTGTCTCTTCAAGCATTTCACATAACTTTAACTGTGAAAAAATACTTTCAGATGTCCCTGTGTGTCTACATACAGAGAGATTAGAGCTTTCCCACTCTGATGGTGAACAGGTTACAAAAGCTTGGTTAGTTTTAGTATTGTATGAGTCTGCTGGGACTTCAGTGTGATTATTTCACAACAGTTTGTTTTGAATGAGATAAAGAGACTGAAATCTTAAGGAATTTATTTCAACTTGGTATGTTGTGTTTATTTGTTGATGAAGTAGAATGCTTATTCATAGATAAAAAAAAAACAGGTGTCATCACCATTTCATACAAGTGGATGTCATGTTTCATAATGATATTGCTCAAAGGAAGCATATAAAGAGAGAACAGAATTTGTTCAGAAGCCTGTGGAACACATTAATTAACTCTGATATGAGTCATCTAGTCAGTTATAGGCCAAAAATTAATCTTGAAAACATGTAGTTTTTCAAACTGTTTGCTTAAATGTTTCATCGTGTGTCTATCAGTGGTTATAAATAATAAAAGAAGAAGAGGATGTATCTAAACATCAAGTGTTTAGCACATAAACAGTAACACTGGTAGATGAACACAGGATACTGCATATTTGCAATCTTCATCTACACCTTACCACCTAAAAATAGAAGACTATTGACTATGGTCAATTAAACGCACATTGTGGATTTTACAAATGGACTAAAGCTAAGTATGAAGACTTAAAAATCTACAGAAGCCTATTATGGAGCTTGGAAAAGAAATAAAAGCATATTTTTTGGTCTTCTTAGAGAAATCTGAAGAGTGTTTAAATTCAAATTTAGACAGGAGAGGTAGCAGAGAGCCTTGGACCAAGAATTCAGTACTAATGTTATGTATAAAAGATGCTCATGTTCTGGATTATGGACTCACTGGGAAACAGAGCTGAAGTGAGGCAGAGTGGTTTAAGTACATTAAATAGCCTGCTATATGTGAGGGTAATCCAAAGCAGCCTCACTACCCCAGGCTAGTGCTATATTCCCCAAGTGTGGCTGGCCAGCGCCCAAAGAAACTTCCTCAGGAGGTGAAGTTGTGGCTGCCTGATCCCAGTAGAGAATGGTCATCACAGTATCTGATGGGTTGTTGGAGGCCCCATCAGTCGGAGGTGCAATGCAATTTTAAAGTTCCAGACCAGTTTGGAAAGCCCCTATAGTCCAAGGGACTGCAATGGATCTTTTCCCTACCGACCTTCAAAGATCAGCACAAAGTATACAGCAAATGTGGCTCTAGCTCCAGATGTAGTCACAGCAATGTCTGAGACTAGGGACAATGTGTGCTGGTTGCATTAACTTCCTACTATGTGGCAGGCTGGTTAGATATTTGAGTTGGGTGGAAGTGGTTTTTGTAAATATTTTTTGTATGTATATATATATATATATATAATATATATATTATATTATATATATATATATATATAGTAGCACGACTCAAGTAATTTATTAATATTTACATAATTTGATAATGCCAGGGTGCCACTTTTTTTATTTAAAAAAACGAAAAATCAGGAGGAAAATGATTCACTTATTTCTGTAGGTTCTTGTCGAGTTGGATTGGCTGGGAAAATTAATCATCCGAGTCATTTATTTACATAGACACACACAAACATAACAGCTATATAGGTATATGTTGGGTCAGGATATATAGACATTTGTATGTACAATCACCAAATGAGATCGGCTATGACAAGTTAGAGATTAACTTAAAACGAGACAAGAAGGTTGTAACGGGAGGTTTTGAGAGAGTGTGAGAGAGAAAAAGCGGGGGGGGCATCTTGGTGGAGCAGACGGAAGTTTCTAGTACTAAGAGGAAAATTCCTATAGATGAAAAAAGGGAACAAAAAATTCTTAATCTGAACTTATAAACGGTTCTCTGTGTAATGGTTAAGCCGGTTACCGGCAGTGATTACACCTGGTATCTGCCGTGATTCTGGCTTTCTTAGGCGGAGTGAGACACCAATCCGACCCATGTGACCCCCTTACCAGACAGCCCAGCGGACATTTCAGCAAAGGACATTCCAAGCGAACTACGGTGGACTGTCCGTAGCTCCTTCGATCCGAACGATTGACTGGTTCTGGTGGCAGAACCCAGTCGGCTCCTCTCTTGGGTCGGTCACAGGCTCGCTGGTCTGCGAGTCTCGCAACAGGGGTCCTTTGGTGGTGATGTACGTATGTCACACATGTCCGCGCCAGCCAAAATGCACGTACAGCCAGAGGTTAGGCTGACTTCAAAGTTCAAAACAAATTTATCTTAGGTCCAAAAAGAAGAAACAAAGGGACAAAATCAAAATTTAACGGAGTTGTATCAAATTAAACAAAAACCAAATGTTTTAATTGCAAGTCTCTACGAGCTGCAGAAGTGTCAAAAAAGGATGAAATAATGACTTTCCGACGGCTCCAAATGCACAGAAACTTAGTAATTAACGACGTTCAAAAATTATGAGAAGAGCAGACAAAAACGAGATGAAAAATTACTCACAAAGAGAAGCCAAAACGACGAAGTAAACCTATGAGTTAGGGGGAGGAAAACTTTTGATTAAAGTGACGAATAAAAATCTCTGGTAGAGAAAAATGGAGTCTGGCCTCGATAAAATTATTCTAATGAAAAAGAAAATAACCCTTGGGAGGAAATAAAAGGTCAAAAAGAAAATCAGCAAAATGCGTTGCTTTTCAACACGTGTACAAAAAGAACTTTATGAATTAATAGTGATTAAATGTATACAAACCAGTATCTACCACCTGCAAATCAATGGGTTGGTGGAGCAGCTGAATAAGACCTTGAAATCAATGATTTGTACATTTATTCATAATGACCACAATTAGGACAAAATGGATAGATCCTCAAACGTTCACAGCGCAAGAGATATCCCAGGTCGCCATAAGATTTTCTCCCTTTGAACTGTTTCTTGGACATCATTAAAGAAAGCTGGGGGGGCAGTTCAAGTGGAAGCAAAAATTAGGTATGTCTTTTCCTGTTCAGTTGGGCAAATGTCACATTAGAATTTGTTCCAGTCTCAAGGGTGTCAACAACTCCTGACAAAAGAAAAACAGCTCTGAAAGAACTGAAATCTATGTTACAGTTTGAAGTAATAAAATAATCCCACAGTGCTCAATGCCAACCCATCAGCAAGGCTCAATTTTTAACGACACTGAATTTAACCAAGGGCTACTGGCAGATTCCCTTGTCTCCACAGTCTAGGGAAAAAAACAGCCTTAAACATGTACGGTTTCTACCAATTTGTGACAATCCTATTCAGCTTGTTCAGTGCCTGGCCACTCTCCAACATGTAATGGACCAAGTCATGTTGGCTATGCTGCCCTCTACCTAAATGATTTAACCATCCATAGACACACCTGGGCTTTTGTGACCGGTTGGCTGCCATTCTTAAGTCACTGAGGTAAGCTGGGCTCACTGCCAACCCAAAGAAGAGTGCAGTGGGACCGCAGCAACTGGAGCCAGTAAGACCAAAAAGAAGGGAAGGCAGTTCATGGGCTTGGATTGTTGCTACAGAAGGTTCGTGCTAAACTTTGTGGCCCTAACCAGTCCCCTGACTGACCTGATCCCAAAAGGGGCTTCATGATCCTTACAATACCATTTTCTAACATTGGATTCTATGAGTTCAAGGAAAGGTTCAAGGACATGTTATTTCTTCTTTTCCTTTTAAGCTGTTCCCTTCAGGCAGTTGCCACAGCAGATCTGTCTCCATCTAACCCTACCCTCTGCATCCTCTTCTCTCGCACCAACTAACTTCATGTCCTGTTTCACTATATCCACAAATCTCCTTTTTGGTCTTCCTCATTTCCTATATTGTGTCATGGTCCGGTCAGCCATGGCAGGCACTTCTGTGTAAAGTTGGCGTCAACCCCTGTCTCTTGTCTGCTCTGTTCCCTGTTTTACTTTGAAGATCGGTCTTGTCCTCGTGATGTTCAGCTTTTCTTCCTTCCCCCTTGTCATCCTGATTGTTCGCACCTGCCTCTTGTTTGCTCCTTCCTGTATAAGTCCTGTCACTCCATTCTGTTTGCTGGTCTATCTTCTTGTGTCCTGTGAGTGTTTTCTTGTTTTGACCTGTGGATTTCTATTTGGATTACTTTTGTTGATTTTTTTGGTTAAGTTTGAACTCTTGGTTTTTGTCAATAAATACCCTTTCATTTTTTGAACTCCTTGCATTTAGGTCCTCCATTTCGACTGCAATATCCTGATGTATTGTCCTTATTTTTCTTATTTGGGGTCAGTGCATTTTACCAAACTTCTTCTCTTCCTTTCGATATATATAGATATATATATATATATATATATATATATAGTATATATATATATATATATATATATATATATATATATATATATATATATATATATATATATATATATATATATAAGATGGGTGTCCTGCAATGCTGGAAATGAGCATCAGAAGATTCTGTGCTCATCGTGATCTGAGGAGAAGATGCAGAGCTGGAGAGCACTTTGGTTCGATAGATATATATATATATATATATATATATATATATATATATATATATATATATATGAGCTGAGTTTTCATTCAGATATTCACAATATTGCAAATATTATAGTATGATTCCAGCCAAGGTTATTATAGTTTTGAAATTTTCTTTAGTTTTTATTTTTATTTAGTTTTCCAGTTTGCTTTTTTATTTCAGTTTAGTTTTAGTTAGTTCAACAAGTAATTTAGTAGTTTTAGTTTAGTTTTTATTTTGAGGAATTGACTAGTTTCAGTTTAGTTTTTATTTAGTTTTAGTCTTAGTTTTAGTTTTTCTTCTTCTTGCAGTATGCAGCAGTTTATACACCTTTTCGACTTAAAAATTGTGGACATGCGCCCCCTAGTGGCCCCGCCATAACTGGAGGGTGCGGTGCTCCATCAAGTAACCCAAACACAGCAGCGTGGAGCATTTGTTACGGATAACGCAGACATGTCTTGGATTGATGATGTTAGGCAGTGGCCTCCAGTTACAGATGAAGGTAGTTTATCGCTGTTTTTAATGATTGGTTATGGAAATAGCATGATCTATTCCCATAATCAAACACTAAAAACTGTGGAACGCTGGCTATAACTAACGTCAACAAGCCATAAAGATTATGCTGCTGTAATGTTAACGCGAGCGGTAAATTAGGCTATGTGTTAATGTTATATTTAATTTATTTTATCATTCTCCTAAGTCATTCATTCATTAATTTATTCATTCATTTATAGGCTTGTGCTAGTGCCGAGGGCTACAGTAGCCTCATACTGCTGTTCTTTTGGCCAGAATCGTCCGGGACTCTCAGCGAGACTATGAGTAGTACAAGATTGAATGTTAACGTAAACTCACCCGGCTGTATTCATTTGGAACAAAGTCCTTTCTGTTGATATTTTTCACCCACGTCTTCCTAACTTCTTGTTCTGCAAACAAGGCAGTCTTCGTGCATACTTTCTTCTTCCATTGTCGAATTTTCACACCATTGTTGGCACAGTTTATGACGGAACATTATTCCCACTCGACCGACTCGACATTATAAAAATATATATTTGTAGAAAGAGAAAAACACTGGTTAATCTGCGAGCCGTATGAAAGTGTCGCTCTGTAGCCAGCAATGGCGGACGGGGTACTTCCGGGGGGCTGGTCCGAAAAGGTCTATATCCGCTATGCTGCCCCCTCTCTGGAGGGAGGGTAGCATAGCGGCTGCTGCAGGACAGGCAGTAATCTCTATGGCAGTAATCGAGGGAGAAAACGAAACGACAACGAAAACGAAGCTGAATTTATCTACAATTCAGTTTAGTTTTAGTTAGTTTTACATCCTTCATTGTAGTTTTTATTTAGTTTTCGTTTTTTTTTTAATTGTAGTTTTTATTTTTATTTCAGTTAACTGAAATATTTTTTCATTGCTAGTTTTAGTTTTAGTCTTAGTTTTCGTTAACTATAATAACCCTGATTCCAGCGCCGCCATGCTACCTGAACTGCCCTGCACACAGTGTTGGGCAAGTTCACTTTCTACACGAACTAGTTAAGGTAATAGTTCACAGAAATTAAAATGAACTAGTTCAGTTCACCATTTCAAAAAATGAACTAAATAGTTCATTAGTTCATTTTTAGTTCTTTTTTTTTCTTATTCTTTTTCAATGTTGTTGCAAGCAATTATTTGTCAAAATGATTGCCACTGCCCATATACTACACCACCACAAACGGCAATTATTTTATCCATTTTATCTGTCGAAAACTATGTGTCCAATTCAGAATCTTTATCCAACCAGGGTTCACATTAGCTTTGAAGGGACAGCCCATGTAAAACTGTAATTTCCCTTTCAGCTTCTTTCTACAGTATATTAAAGATATGAGGAAAAACTTGCTGCCAAATGGTCTTTATTATAAGACAAAAACAGGTCCTTAAGGTGCAAATGTTTTTCCTAGCCTCTTTACTTCTTTACTCTCTGCCTACAAACATCCCTTCCACCTCACCTTCGACCAACAATAGTCTAATTTTCATTGCCGCCCTGTGGGTTAACAGCACAGATGGCAGTTGTTTTTAACGTAGGCCTCAACCGATGGGTTTGGGTTTTATGTGGGTCTTGAGCAATTTTACCTTTCCAGCTGATCATCCTGAACATCCTCATCTGCATCTGCATCATATCAATCAACTCTAGCTTTTCCTGCCAGAGTCCCAACATTTAAAGTCAAGTTCAAGGACATATGATACCAGTGTATATTCAAGAAGGAGGTCTTCTTAATGGGGGATTTTGATTTAAACTGTGAAGAAAACTCTTTGAAGAAAAGCTGAAGGAACTTGTGATTTTGTGAGTTTTATCTTAGTTCAGACTGTTAAGGGTACAGCACAGATCACAAACAATACCAGCACCAAAAATGAATCTGATCTTCACCAACAGGCCTGAAAAGATTCTAAAAACGCACAACATCATAACCGGGCAATCAGATCATAACATGGGGCTCATATGAAGAAAATTAACCAGCAGATGATTTACAACATATTCAGGAAATAAGGATTTATTGGCATTCCAAATAACAAACAAGAAGATTTCAAAACAGCCATTAAAAAAAATCCAAATTGAGGAGGTCTACTGCTTGACAGTAATCTGGAAATAAATAGTCTAAGCTTTATAGAGAAATTACAAATCAAAATCAATGAATTTGCAGTTAAGATTAAATTTAAAACCAGAAGGCAAACTTTACCCTAGGTAAACGATAATATTAACAAAAGAAAAAACATTTAAGGACAGAGACAGAGCCTGTAAAGTAGTCACTAAATCTAATCTCAATAGCGACAGGCAGAAAATTTGCAATGCTCAGGAACAGAATAACAAGACAACTAAGAAAAGCAAAAGCAGACTTTATGATCATGATCATTTTAAATGGTCATTGTAACTTAAAAGCTATTTGGTCAAGTTAACAAACTGACAGGTCAAAATAGATATTTTCAAAAGAACACTTAAATTATACATCAATGGCACTACTCTGCAGACTCCGGATGATGTGTGGCAACGGTATTTAACCAATACATTGTAGATTCAGTTGTGACCATAGCCTATAGTTAATAATATATGTGCCATCAATACTGGCAGTTAGTGGTACAAATGAGCCCCCATTAAATCCAAGACAAGTACCCAAGTCAGAAGTTGCAAAAGTGCCATCTATACAGCTTCTCTTAAACAATCATAGTTACACCTTAACTTGCAAAACAGTCTGTATGTCCTTTAAAAAAAAAAACCCCCATGTCCCCCCACAGGCATGTGCTGACCTTGATGACAAGATGACGATAGCCATTAATTAGGATCAGGTGTGTTAAAGCAGGGAAACATGAAAACCTGCTGGACACCGGCCCTTGAGAACTGACTTCGGCCACCCCTGAGCTAGAATATATTTCTGCTCAGCATCGGGTTTGTTTATATGTTTAACCCAACGAACCAGTGAGTCAAACCAATGCTGAACTGAGTTCTTCCACGTACAGATGTCAGCACCCAGTAGAATATTTCATCAGTGATCTAGAGTCTGATTAATGTGTCAAAAGGTTGTTAGCAGTCAACAGGGCTTTGATTTGCCTTCCCAGCAATCCCATGTGCAGCTTACTCACAAAGTATCCTTGATCTTCCAGACATCAAGATGCCCCCCATACTTTGTTATATGCTAGGGTTCTTAATTAAATTAATAACTTCAGTAGAGTCTAATTCTAGTCTGTTGTATCTCCATTTAGCTTTCCTCTGCTTTGTGAGCAGCAACTACAGTATCTTAATTCTCAGAGCTCTATGCAGCTGTGTAGAGAATCTCATGCCTTCCAAGAATCCAATCCAAGAGTATTTTCCAAGGTCTTATAATTTGCATCATCTGGTATTTCCTTATTACGAACGTACACAAGCCCTGGCCCTGCCAAGCAACAAGCTACTTAATGTCTAAGACTTTGATAAAAGTCTTTAGACCTCACACATTTCTCAGAGTTCATGCTTTTTTATGGTGCTGATTTTTTTTTTTTGTAAATTATGAAAAAGTTGTAAATTCTGAGTCTAAACTTTAGTATGCTATTGAAAGTGCATCAGATTCCCGCTGGAGGAGTTTTTTTTTTTTTTTTTTTTAGACAGATCATCTTTTGTGGTGCACTTTTTGCTCTGAGCTGTTCTCTACTTCACAACATTGTCACTGAGTGTTAAGGCTCAAAGCAGGCTGCGTTTCAAAGGAATGGAAAAGAAGTGATCTTTTTTTCTGTTCATACTCATGCCAAAACCCACACAGCCCGATTAATGTATTCCAACTAATCACACCCTGGTCCCGGTTGTGTGTCGTTATGGCCACAAGGTGACAAGGCACATCCTGAGAGCCTACATTGTTACAAAAATAGAGCCCTGCGCGAACTGCAGCATCCTATCTTCCTTTGCTCTCTCATGTTTGTGCTGGGAGGCTCTAATCAACAAGCGCTGCTCAGAATAGCTCACGTACAACCTTTCATGAACTGGGAGCAGTCTGAATCATCCCTTTACGACATCAACTGATGACAGCGTTGCTACACAGACATCTTTATTTGAAATATTTACATAAAAAATAACGTGTCTTAGTTCTACCTTCTATGTGCTCTTGATTGTCAAAGTTAAATCAGTTAGTAATTTTAAGACTGTAAGTACAGCAATTTACATTGTCATAACTTGGAGATACCTACTTGAGGGAAGAATTCCATTTTATTTTGCAGATTTTGATCCTGTCTAGTTCAGACATTTTTCAGCACACAGTTTCCCCACATCCATTCAATTACAGCACCTTCCTTAACAGTATGAAACACGTTCCACATTTGGCATGGATTTCGAGTACTTTGAGTTCTGTAGCACAGTCGTTCTTTATTTTTACTTTTTGTTGAGTATAAAATGAGGCTCATCTGGGACTTCCATCTGTGAAGCGGGAGACAGTTCCAGATGCTTCCCACAGGAAAGTTCAAGAAGGCAGCTCTGCACTACTTCAACAGCGGAAGGCTAACTAGACATGCATTTGACAAAACCAGCCAGCCAGTTGTCACTGCTGAAACTTTTTTCTTGTAAAACCAAATTTTTCTAATTGAAAACTCTGCATGAAAGCAAATATTCTCTTTGTAGCAATTGTTGTCATTTGAATGCAAATCTCAAATAGGCTCATAATTTCTGCTCTGCAGCAACTGGCTGGGCTCACTACACATTACACTCAAAGAGATTTATTCCTGATCTAAATATTTTTCAATCTTGCATTTACATTAAAGTATTCCTACTATACTTCATCTGTGGGAGTTTACATAAGTGCAAAAAACTGTTTGCAAAATCTTTTATAACCAATTAGGAATCTCTTATGATTTGTTCTAATTACCTGACACATTTACTTTTTCAGAAAGCTGTTGTACTAGCTAAAATAAAGGTAAATCAATAAATTGAAAAAGTGTGATTTGAAGAGGATTTTAAGTGTATGTTTGCCAGTTCTTAATCCAAGACTGGGCTAAATTCATCTCATTGTTAATCAAGACAGCCGTCATTTTCTGTACATCCACTAGCTTCCCTCAGAAACTTCAGCACAGCTTGGGCCATGGGTAAACTAATTAGAACTTAAAGCTGCAGTCGACACACAGCAAGATGTGGGCGCACATCACACTAAACATATACAACAAGCTTGTTAGGCCTCTCAAAGACTGGTTTTGATGTTAATGTTCATAACTCAGCAGCCACCTGGTGCTTTTGCTTCTGTGATGGTCTGATGAAAACTCTCATAGGAGCTGACAGTAACTCTGCGACCAGTAAGGATATTCACGACTTATTCACTTACCGACAATAATGATTCAGCAAAGAGAATCATTATTGTCAGTGCATGTCTTGAATTGTGTCCTTACTTTTCCAGGCAATCTACAGTTCTTCAATTTTCGAGGTTGCAAAGCTTATGTCTATCCAGTCGAGTGTCACTATAAATAAATCATGGGTTAACTGAAACGGCGGTCTGAACGGACAGGTGCCAGAGCTGTGTCAATTAATGTTAGATGGCAAGCAGACACAGTTCAACACCAGGCCTCCCTAAAACCTTCTGCCAGTCGCTTTCATCAATAATAGAGGAGGATCTGTCTAACAAGTGAGCTGATTGGTCCCAGCCTCCACCCCCATATCTTTCAGTATGTTACTCATGTTTGTCCTCTTCTTCCATCTCCAAGGTTCCCAGACTCAACTCATTTTTATTTATTACACTGTAATTCCACAAAAATAGATTGCAGATTACAGGATTCGAAAGGTATTATCTGGCTTTTTTTTTTTTTCATGATGCAAAGTACAGTTTCAATAGAACCTATGAACACTTCCAACCATTTATTTTCACCCATATTAAGTTCTGGTAACAGGTGCTGTGTGGGTGGAGGGAAGGCTGGAAAAGGGAAGGCAGAGGTACACTGATTAGGTGGGAGTGGTGACAGGTGGAAAGAGATGGTGGAATTCAAGTACATTAAGCAAACAGATTATATTTGTGCAATTAGTTTGGATGTGTCTTCTTTTAGAACTTTTTTTCTTCTCAATATGTGTCCATTAGTCTTCTTTAGGCTGTAATTCCCTTTAATTTTAGTCTATTTTTCAACAGCTCCACATTTCCTCTCCCATCATTTACTCTCCTTCTGCCAGGCAATGGCTGTCAATATGATTTATCATTGATGCTATTAGTTGTAGTTGTTCCGCTGTGAAGGCTGATTAGATGGCCATCCTGCTGATAAAGCACTGCAGTCTGAGAAGTGACAAAACCCTCCTGTTCCTTTCCATCTCTTCATTTTTTTTACTCTTCCCTTCCTCTCTATTGTTTTATCATTGTTTATCTCCATTTCCCACAGTCCTACATTACATATATTTCCCCCAGAAAAACTGCAGTTAAATAAACAAGTTTGTCCTGACCAAAGGAAAGTCATGAAATGGAGCACCAGGAAAGACCAAAGCACATAGACGTTTTAAGACAGCAGGGATAGCACTCCTCCCACAGAAAGTGGGAATCCTTACTGTTTGTGTGGTTTTTTTTTTCTCTCTTTTCATAGTTCATCATTTGCCACCATTTTTTAAGACAATGAAGGACATTTGGTAATATTTGGGCCAACGCTGTTTACCCTGGTAATGCTGCCTCTGGGAAATATTATCGTGAGGCATGGCATAAATTTTCATTACTATGCTCATAACAAGCAGGTGTATTTATTCATGAAGCCAGACAAAGACAAACTTCAGACATGCCTCAAGGACATTAAGGCCGGATGTCCACAAACCTTTTGTTTTCTCAATTCTGATAAAAATGGAGGTTATTGTCATTGGTCCCAAACACCATGAGGAACCATAAAGATATTTTAGAGCAGGTTATATTGTGCAAACAGTGTATCAGTTAGACCGCCTTTTTTTTCACCTCCATAATATTAACAAAATTAGGAGCACCCTCTCTCAGGGTGACACTGAAAAACCACCAGTTAGGGTTAAGGAGACACAGTCTCCACTCTTAAAAATCTAATTGAAAGGCAGGGGCGCCGCAAGGGATTTTGGGCCCCATGAAAAGAATCTTTACCGGGCCCCCCAACACAGCGGCGAAATTTGTTGATGCTATTTTTGATCATCATTAGGGGCCTCTCTGGGCCCCCCTCAATCATGGGCCCCTATAATCCGTATCCTTTACCCCCCCTTTTCGGCGCCCCAGTTGAAAGGTACCTGTTTAGTAAAGCTTATAGTTCATCCAAAACACAGTGTGTTAAGACTAGACCAGGCTTGTCTTGAACATATCCACGTCTTAGCTATGCTGCTATAGGTCTACACTGCAGGGGGACACCAACATGATCCACTGAGAAGTGCCCCCACCCCTCTTCTCTCTTCTCCTTTCTTCCTCTTCATCCTTGCCTACTCCTTTTGATATATGTTTGCAGGCCAGAGCTTCCAGAGTTACAATACATACCAACTTGTAGTTCTACCCTCTGAGCATCCTGCCGTTTGCTGCATATACTACTACATAGAAACAATCATCTCTGTAGTACATTAACTAACTATATAATATCCATAGTATAAATATACAGAAGTCTAAGTTCTCAAGCTAATTATAGTTCTCCAGAAAATGACTTCTAATATATTTTGTCCTATATAATGTTGACAATATACAAGTATTTGTGCTTCTCATCTCTGCCTTTCATCCTCTCTCCTATCTCCCTCCTTGTTCCTTCCTTTACCCGGCTGGCCTTTGGCAGGAAGTTCCCCCCTTATGAGCCAGGTCCTGCTCAAGTTTTCCTCCCTCTTAAAGAGTTTGTTATTATTACTATTTGGCTTAAAGGTTTTGTCCCACTAGGGTAGTTTTTAACTTGCCACTATTTCTTTACTTATTATTTAATTATATTTGTTGAGGGGTAATGCTCTAGGTCTCTGAATAGCAACTAAAGAAAATTTGTATTGTAATTCACACTATATAAATAAAGTTGAATTGAATTCTAAGGTTACCTTAAATGACTTCTGCTGTGATCTGACACAAAATATAAAATAACCTAAATAAATGAAATGAAATAAAATAAAATAAAATTGACTTTAATGGCAGGGGAAACACTTTAAAAAAATAAAACAATTTAATAAATCTGCCTCTGTATCATCAGGCGTTCTCCGTGCATAGTGTTCCATTATTACAGCACCCCTCCCACTTCACACTGCCCAATCATTCTCATTAAATTCCCTTAATTGTTTCTCTGACCTCTGTGGGAAATGACCCAATACAGTGAAAACTGTATGAAGAAATTAATGTCCACATTTCCATTGTTCACCTGTCATGGGAGTATCATTTTTGGAGCCAACAGGCGTTTTGTTCAAGGGGAATGAGGACATGAACAGGTTTCTCACAAAGACAACAGTATCACAGTGAAAGACAAGAAAAACTGAACTATTATATGTGTTTTTGATAGAAATCACCAAAACAATTAAAGAAACTCAACATTCATATGTACATATATGCTTCCGTAAAAGTGTAATTTCACAGCACATCAAACTAAGTTAGATATTCTGTAAAAAATCCCAAATCACAAAACATATCATGAGATATTTGGATAAAAATTAGCATCCCTGCAGAAAACACCTTCACATTATTGTAAATTTATGCTGCCAGAAAAGGCCATTCTACAATCAGTCTGCTTTAACTGTTTGCTTTGCAGAACCTTTATAACCAACTCATAAATAAGGCCTTTTTCAGGGAAGTGAAACAGGCCTTGAACCTTTTTTGGCAGGAAAGAAAAACTAAAATATTTAACAGGCTATTAAATTGGCAATTTTGAGTGTTTACAAAGCTGAATGACATTCCCCTTATGAGAGAAAATGTTTTCTAAATGCACAAGGTTCATAAATGTTTTGTCATGTTAATTTAAAGCACTTTTTGAGCATGGTACATTCTTAAACTCTTCCAGGGGCCTATTTCAGAAAAAAATGTTCAACAAACTCTGAGTTTCTCGAGTCAGAGTTTTTGGTTTGAGAACAGGTGTTCAGAGTTGGTTTGATCAACTCTGAATAAAATGCTGATTTTTACCTGTCCTTCATCCTGGAGGCGGTTAAAGGCCATGGAGACTTGGAGGCGGTGCTCTCTCAGGAGCAAGGAGGCAAAATCTGACATATAGCTTTACCTTAACCCTGGTACTCACCCAGGCTCCGGTCCTGCTAAGAACAAGGCTCAGGCATCCAGCCCGGTCTTGTTCCTGCTCCTGGCTCCGGTCCTGCTAAGAACCAGCCTCCAGTCCTGCTGAGGACCAGGTTAAGGTATCCAGCCCAGTCTCCTGGTCCTGCTCCAGGCTCCGGTCCTGCTAAGAACCAGCCTCCGGTCCCCCTAACAGCCAGGCTTAATCATCCAGCCCGGTCCTGGTCCTGGTCCAGGCTCCGGTTCTGTTAAGAACAAGGCTTTGGTCCCCCTAAAGGTCCTAACTAATGAAGGCACCAACACAGTCAATGCGATTCATGGAGCCTACAGTTCAGTTCTGCAACACATGACGTCACCCCATTCAAAGTCTATGGTGACGGACACGGATGAGTCACGACACCCAGCTGTGTGAGTCCAATCCAATATTGACTCGCTTCTTCACCTCCTCAGACAGAACAGTCATTTCGGCTCTGAAAAGGTGTTGGTTCAAGGATAGAGAAGTTAGAGAACTTTATCTTGTAGTTGCTGCTTGCTAGCTTCTCATATGAGTGAATGTTATGGCATCTGTTACACAGTTAGACGCCAAAGACGTACACCATGATAGGCAGGTAGGACGCAGGCCTTCCAGAGAGCTGGTTACTCGCCAACTTACAAAGTCATAATGCAGGAGATGAAGAGGCACTCAGGCATTGGTAGAAGTGCAGTTTGTCCTGTAATAAGTTGAACTACCGCTAAAATAATAAAAATAAAGACCTGGATTTAATTTCCCTTCAGAGATCAATAAAGTATTTTTGGATTGAATTGAACTGAATTAGATGTTCAAACTTTTTGCTTTTAAATTCAGATAAAAATGAGGTTTTTGTTTTTGGTCCCAACAGCATATTAATCAGGTTTGTAAGGATTTGTTAGGATTCCCTCTCAGAATGATGCTGAAAACTAATCCACACATTTGTCACTTCTAGACCACATTACTGGAATGTGTTATTAGCACAAATAATTCTCTGAATAGCTTCCAGCTGATGCAGAATGCAGCAGTTAGAGCGCTGACAGGAATCACCCAGAGATCATGTCTCTAATGTGTTAGCCTCAGTGGCTCCCCATACAATAAAGAATAGATTTAAAAATCCTGTTACTTGCAGTCAAGGCCCTTAACAGCCAAGCGCCTCATTACCTACAATGTCATATACTCCTAACAGAGCTCTTCACTCTGAGAGTGCAGGGTTACTTCTAGTTCCTAGAATATCTAAAAGTAGAATGGGGGGATGGGCCGTTTCTTATCAGGCACCTCTACCATGGCACCCATAGCAGCATAGTTTAGATGGAGGCTATGTCTAAGCCATTCCTGTAACTGTAGTTATGAGTATTGACTTTAACACACAATGGTAACGATAGGCTTAACTAAACAGGAAGGTTTTACATTTGATTTTAAAGGTAGAGACTGTGTCTGTCTCCTGAACCCTAACTGGTGTGGCTTAAACATAGCCACTGTAGGCGAAGCTGCTATGGTGACACAAACATGATCCAATGAGTTGTTCCCTTATCCTGAAAAAAATAAGTTTCATAATGATACTGATAATAATAATTCATTTATTCAGTCATGTTTTTGACCTGCTATATCCTGTTCAGGGTCATGGGGCTGTCAGTTGTCACAGGGTGAGAGATAGGGTACACCCCAGAAAGGATGCCACTCCTTCACAGGGCTGCACAGTGACAAGACAAACAACCATGACTGCTCACACTCATAATCACATCTGCAAACTATCACTCAACCTAACTTGCTTTTTACTGGACTGTGGAATGAAGCCAGAATGAACTTTCCACACAGGCATGAGAAGGACTTTACTGAAAGACCACAAAGTCATACTGCTAACATCACACCAACTAAATTGCTTATTTTCTTCTTGTTTTTTTCTTTTCAAACAATGGAGCCGCATACAAAGTAATACATCTCCAATTTTTTTTAGCTTTTCATGTTTTTTTTTTTAATTTGACAGTTATTTTGGATACCCAAAATATAAGTTCTCATGAGCAAAAAAAAACAAACAAAAAAATGCAAAAAAAAAAAAAAAAAAAAGAAGAAGAAGAAGAAGAAGGCTGGGGGGAGGGGTCATCTTTTAAATACTACACACTAAAAACAGCTGGGTTAAAAATAACCCAATTTGGGCTGTTTTATAACCCAACCGCTGGGTTAATATAGCACCAGCCCAGCAGTAGTTAATTTGACCCAGCAAGATGGGTTGGTCCATTTTAACCCAACAGATGAGTTAAATATTCTACCCAAATGCTGGGTCAAATTAACTAAAATTATGGGTTGGTTTAACTACATAGATGTGTTATTTACTGTACCCAAATGCTGGGTCAAATTAATTAAAATTATGGGTTGGTTCAACTACATATATGTTATTTACTGTACCCAAATGCTGGGTCAAATTAATTACAATTCTGTGTTACTTCAACTACACATATGTATTAATAATTCTGCCAATTATGATGAATTAATTAATAGAATACTCATATCTTGTAACCAGCTTAATTAAAACCCCTTTTAAAATGCATCCTATATTTAATGAATCAAATATAGCAGTTCATGCAATAATCACTTGTAAACAACTTTATTATATTTGAAAAATATTTATTTTATATTTTTAAAATGCAATAGTGCAAATCTTCCTTCTTCATCAATAATTAGCAGTTTGTAAACTGTAGACAGTAGCAAAACAATCAAACTGGTAAAACATCAAGCAATCTCAGAAAATGTGTGAACAGCTGAAGGGGGATCATATGTACAGTAGGAGGGGTGACACACATACATACTGCTTTTGACCCACACCGTATCGGTTAGTTGACACCCTTGACCCAAACCACGAGCACCCAAACCCCATGTATTCTTAGGAAATCAAATTCAAGATCAGAACATGTATCGTTATGAACATGAAACAATTAGAGCATACAAGTAGATAGTAAACAAAATTTGACAATTCAGGTCGCGGTTTCTTTTGAATTAACTACGCGAACATAAACCATATAATTGTGCAAAGGGAGGTAGTGAAGGCACACCATTTCTGCTGCAGCGGCGGCACAGACGGATGGGGACGTATACATTTACACATGAACCATCATCACAAAAACACTCATATTGTTATGCATTCACTATTACAACAAAAACACCCAACCTACAGTATTTGATGATGGTATCATAATGTGTGTCTATTAGTGGAGGGGTTGTAGTTAGCAATCATGATCACACAGACAGTATTGTGTTCTGAAAAATAGCTTACAAAAACTGGTCCAATATGTCCTCAGCCATTGAGGAGCAATAATAGTTAGTGAGCCAGGCAGGCAACCAGAGCCAGAGCTGTTCCTTGGGCACAGAGAAGAAGAAGAAAAAAAAAAAAAAGATCCAAAGCCTCCCCACACAGAATGACAAACGCCTGGGACGAGTTGTGGCCGTCATTTCCCAGCGACAGGACATAGGGGTATGGCCTTGATGCCCTTGCTTCCTCGAGGTACTCCATCAAGTTTGTTCCAACCTGAAAAAGAAGAAGAAAAAAAAAAGAGATAAATCCACCAAGCAAAGAGTAAGCAAGATCTGATGTTCACCGATGTAGGCAAATACATTTTCTAAATGATTCTATAACAGCAGTCAAGCAAATTCTAAACTTAGTTGGCTATGCCCTATGTTGGCTCTGTATTTGGACCACTGTTTTACACGTACAACAAATCTCTTTGCCAAAAATAGCTGATCAACAAGTTCACAACATGTCACATTGCAAAGTGAAGTTTGCAAAACAAAGAGTTTGCAGATCTGCTATTTTTGCCAAATGCTAATCCATTGATGTTGGGTTTACATGGTAAGAATCAATAATTCCCTTTAGATATGAAGACACTTACAGGCTTATGGTCAATGAAGGCTTGGCTGGATTCCTCAATTGTGTGGTGGCAGACCTTTCGTCCAACTTTATAAACTGTTGGCGGAAGCAGTGACGGTAGCTGACTCAGGGCCAGTTCCCCCAAACAATCTGTAGGAAGACGATTGGATATCAATCAATAAGTGGAATGGCAATATAAAAGTTATATCACCCATAACATTTATCGTATCAATCTTGCTATCAAAACAGTAAGTAAAATTCCACAAATAACTTCCTTAAATCATGCAGGTTAGGGTTAGAGTTAGACTACTCTGTGTACCACCAGAGGGAGGCTGAAGTACCACCAGTGGTGCACACGTACCACAATAATTTAAGTGTTCTCTCCTTTAAAACTATCAATAAGATCAGGTAGCTGCCACTCTGTCAATAGCTCTTCCACAAAGTTGTCCATAGAGCTGAAACAAAAACAAACAGGGGACAACATTAGGAGCTTTATTAAAAAGTAGAAAGAACAAAATAATAATAAATTAAAATTGCATGACTCATTGCAATTTACTCAGCTGATGAAGCTACTATAACTGCCAAACGAACACATGGAAACAAATTGATATGTACAGGTCCATTTGGTTCCATTTTTACACTCTCAGTTAGGATGGTCCTTGAAATGAAGAACTTTGAGAACCACTGTGCAAAACTACATAGAACAGAGCCTTCAATAGTATCATTTGTAACACCTGTGAAGGAAGGGACCCAAATTCTTCATAAAATGGCTAACATTGCTGCTGTGCAGAGCCAGTTCAGTGAGAGAAAGTAACTATTGTGTCCATGGTGGATTTTATCAAACAAGCTCTTCACAGATAGAGGATAAACTTCCCCTACAGCTGCAATGCTTGTGGGTTTAATGTCATTTAATACTATTTGATAGCACTTTTCTGTTTAGATACATTTAGCTGCCAATTATTGTATATGCAACCCTATATTAAACATGAACAAAGGTTGGCGACTACAACTACAACCACATGAGGAAATATAGGTAATATATTTTAGGCAACGATATAATTGCTTTAACCAAATGTAAAACAAGCTAGCATTGCTATGTTTGGCGTCGACGCGACACAGAAGCATAAATCGGCCTTTAGTCTTGGTCAAGTTGTCTACACAACGGAGGGGGTAATTTGCTTCTTACCAACAGATTAATAAGGTTCATATTGTCATGTTATGAACTATCAAAAATACTAACAGAAATCTTCGTCTTGACTTATTCTCGGTATCAGCGTGACGTCACGAACCATGTAATCGGCCTTGGTTACAGCGCGAAGGGGCAAACAACATTGGATCCAGCTCGTTCCAGCTTGTATTCGCTCGCAGTTCCTTTAGCTATTTCACGTCTTTATTGTTTTTTTTAACTTTCTTTGGCGAGAGTCACGGGTGCCTGTGGTGGCAATCATGGCTTACCTATATCAGAATGAGATGAAGCCAGAGGCTTTAGCGAGGTATAAAGCCAAAGTGGATTCACTAATTCGCTATTTTTCTGATGTGTATCATCAGTGTTAATATTATACTATAATAACGTCATGGTGAAATATTGCTGCTGGGGACCTGCAACAGTGAGTCGAGGTGTCCAGAACGTTTGGATGGGCATTTTTATTCCCTTTCCCAAACCAAAACAAACGCTGGAGAATGCAGCTGTGGGTTCAGTTATGTGTTCGTCCACACAAGCAACTGAACGCTGGAAAAGTTTCAAAGCACACCTACATTTACTCAAAGGTAAGTTTACTTTGTTTATTAGATGATTAATTTAACCACCGTTTAGTAAAAGTAATTATATGATTTAGCAGCAGGGAGGGTGATGAGTTCTCTGTTAGCATTAGCTCCGGTCCAACACCAGAGCTATGTTAACATCAGACAGTCGCATCGTATTAATATAACTAGAACATTTCGTCAAAATATTAGATCTAAACATAGAAATTAAAAACTAAAATATCTTGAAAAAACCGATTTCTTACCTGTTACAAAGTGTGCTGAACAAACATACGCGTAGTCTGATTTGGTCACTCATAATTTCCCTCGCGTATCTTCATCTGCTCTGTTAATGGCGAGCAGCCATTTTGTCCTTCTTTCAGGCTCAGTAGCCTCGCTAGGAATCATATAAAATGACAAATGCGACTGGCGAGCAACATTGTTGGTGCAGTTGAACACACAACAGTTCTTCACCATCTTTCCCCCTATCGTAAACTGCACAAAATCAGAAAGAACGGGCACAAAATGCAAAATGCATCGGCTTCGCCAGCAACTGTGAGAGGTTGTTTGCCCCTACGGACTGGTTGCTATGGCCCGCGGATGCCAGTGATCGAGAATGTTCTGTGCGCTCACCCTACAATAAACAAAACAACTAAATAGCCTCTATAAACAAGCTCATCACAAATAACATGACTTCGCTATGTAGATAAAAGTATACACAAACCTTTTTAATAGATGTGCCTCGGTGGAGTTGTCGCTGTTGCTTTTGCCGCTTTTCTGCTCGACGCTCTGCTCTTTGTGCGGCGTCGTCATGCAATCGCGTCCCAGAAAGGCAGTTACGTCAGACGTAGACACACCCCCATCTCCCAAACAACCCAACACTTGAGTTATCAATAACTCATATTGGGTAGAATATTTAATAACCCCTCCGTTGGGTTAATGAAAATATTTTGACCCAAGTCTTGGGTTGCAGAAAATAACCCAACACCCAACAAATAACCCAACATGGGTCAAACATTTCATAACCCAATGGTTGGGTTGTTAAAATAACCCAGCCTTTTTTAGTGTGTAGCTACAGCGTAAACCTACCTATTTGTCATGGAGTGTAGCTGTTTGTTAAAAAGCCTCTGACTTTTTTTTTCCCCAGGAAAAAAAAATGTCAGTTATATGAAATTATTAAATATAACTGACATTTGATCATAAATATTAATTAGTCCAGAAACCAGTTTGAATTTCTTATTTTACTTGTACAGTTTAAGAGATATACAGTCATGGAAAAATTATTAGACCACCATTTTTTCTTCACTTTCTTGTTCATTTTAATACCTGGTACCACTAAACGTCATCATGTGACTAAAACAGACAGAAAAGAAAACACTGAATGCATAAAAGCAGTGTTTTTGGCAGTACAACGCCATAGCTATTGATGTAAAAACTTAAGTGATTTAGGTTATAATCAAGAAAACCATGGAAAATGGTAAGATATCAGCTCTTAAATAAAAGTCTTATGAGCAATCTTTGTGGTTATCGTTATGTTTGTCCAAACAAATGTACCTTTAGTTGTACCAGGCATTAAAATGAACAAGAAACTGAAGAAAACAAGGGTGGTCTAATAATTTTTTCCATGACTGTATATGTGTCATTGCTACTAATAGACCAGTCAAAGAAAATCTTTGTTAAACACTGCTTTTGGCTGCAACGTATGCTACTCACATACTCACAAGAAGATCTGAAGTGTCCTACAGTTTAACATACAGCAGATTAAGGTGCTACTTTCTACAAATTCTTCTTACGGCCCGTCCTCAGTAGTCCACTGATGCCACTCATGCTCGGGGACTGCGAAGGTCAGGTCAGACTGGTTGTTACAACTCACAAGTGTGTTGTGACTCTATCTAACTTCATATAACTTGAAGCTTCCAATCCATTTATCACATTCATCTTCCCCGGAGGAAACCCGCACAAGCACGGGTAGAACATGCAAACTCCACACAGAAAGCCCTCCGCTGAGGTTCAAAAAGACACAGCAATGACCATTCAGATTTTGAAACATATTTGTCAATTGTAAAGGGGGGTTGGCTTTTCCTCTTGCTTTTGATGATCACTCTTATAACTCCTGTTTGTATGTGTTTCAACTTTAGTTTTCGCCAAATTAATCCATCGCAGAAAATTAAAGAAAGCAGCAAAAGCTTTTTGAAAAATTCTGGGGAATTCTAGGGAAGAAGCATTTAAGTGATGAAGGCAAAGCAGACAGTTAGCTAGTTGTCAGATAGCCTTCACAGCTACAATAGCAGAACTTGGTTACTTGGAGGCTATTGTGTCTCTGTGTTTATTACAAATGCTGTTAGGGCATGTTTTAAATCCATACCACACTGCATCATAGATTTTATGATTTTGTGATTCTGACTTGCCTTTTGATTGTGACTGTGATTAAAACAGTGGAAAAAAATGCAAACGGTCCTGCTCCACAAATGATTCCAACATAGTTCTCATACTTTCCTTCATTGTGAACACTGTTTTTTTCTCTTTAGACTCTAAATTTTCTTTACTCAAACTTCATGTTTTTGCTAATATCTTTGTCAGATACCATGTTGTGGCAACTTTGGCCTTCTCAGGGTCAAAAGCCAGCAAGAATAAACAGCGACGGTATATGGTTTTCTGGTTTGAAGATGCCCACCTCAAACTTCAAAACCAGCTTCATTCTGGATCTGTTTTTGCTTTTCCTTTCTTCTGGACTATCTGACTACCATGCTGATTGTGTATTATTTCCATGTCAGTATAGTCATCTACAACTGGCTCTGATATAGAGAGAGAAGTGTAGTGGACTACATGCCAACCTTAGCTTCAGTATGCTTCAGTAGTGATGCGTTCATCATCCATGAAAACTCACCCAGAGAAACCTGATCCTATACTTCTGATGTCAAATAAGTAGTGGTACACAATGCACTGATTGCAGAGAGTGGCCTGGGGCCTGTTTCACAAAACAAATTTACAAACAATGTCTTCATTCAGACTGCAAATGAAAGCTAAATGTTTGGTAAATATATATACATATTGAAACTAAAATTTATGAGTCATGCAGGGACGACAATTATGGGATTTGTTCTGTGTAAAAAAGCACAAGCGCAACATTTTTTTGTGTCCTTAGTTCCAAAGCATGTGCAGTTTCTCCCTTTTTTGTAAATCTCAGCGTTTTCGCCATCACTGCTGCAGTAATGTTGAGACCACTTCCACACAATCGTTCCATGAACTGATTTTCTCAGATATAATTTCTTGGAATGAAATTGAGAAGTTTTTCTTTACTTTCTTCACTTACCCTCAAAAATATATCTACAGTAATTTTACTGCTGCTATAGCACCATGACTGTTTGGACTCTGTCAAAGCACATTGCAAGAATTCATGTTTGCAACATTTGAGGTGGTCCAATTTTCCAAATCCTCTTTACAAACCCAAATAGCTTTTGTAATCTGTTATTTCCTGTCCTTATCTCATCTGTGGGTGGAAGTCTCTCCACAAACGCAAGACATACGGTATTATAAGAAATCAAGCTGACAACCTGAAAATAAGAGATATGTTGAGGGGTTTTTTTTTTAATCCTGCAGGCGGATCCCAGTTTAAGAAGCTATTCCTCATTCACCTCTGCTCCAAAATATCTTCATACTGTGTGTTGGTCAATTTTCACAAGTGCTCAATTTCTTTCTGGGTAGTGTTGTCATATTACAGAGCTACTCAGTGTGTTTGTAGTTGGCTCCAGGGATGATAATTGGCCATTTTATATTTGACCAGAAGTCAAGGGTGTGTTATTTCCCAGGATGATGTCTCTTCCCGCAGTGATGACATTGATACCTGGTGTGATGACATTTCTATCTGCAGTGACAATATTTGCACTTGCACGGATGACTGCATCACCCACTGCACAGATGCTTTCAGTCACGATGGCGGCATATACGTCACATTACCATGGCACTGATTTGTTTTTTTAATGGTATTTTGCCAAATTATTTTTCAGGATTAATGTTTGGTTTTCCCCATGATGCATGAATGAACCTGACCAGGAGTTTGAGTGGGTTACCTAAAATTAAATAAATTTGATGTTTAATTGATTTACTTTTAAACTGATATTCATAATTAAACATGTATGTTTCTTGCTGAATGCTTGTCCACAAATTCTAAATAATAATAATAAATAATGGCTTTATACATATCAGCTCTGATAACCTCTAAATGTACATGCTTTTGCTACATGCTACACATTTCTATGATAAAGTTTACAGTCAGTCCAACTTTTTCCTGTCCTGAAAAAGTTCTTGCTGCAGTGTATAAAACCCCTGAAGTTGCTCAGCTCTCATATTTGCTTATGTCTAACCATTAAACTCCATACTGCACTCTGGGATTTCATGTGGCTAGAGAGGAGTTTAAAGAAAAAGTAGGAAATGTCAACACTGAAGGGAAAATAAACACACAGCTTATAGTGAAATAGACTAAGTAGAGAATGTTTCAGGAAACAGCAGGAAGGAATGAAAGGAAACAAAATGTTTAAATTGATTTCTGTTCCTTAAAAGGCGGCTAGTGTAGCAATGACTGGGGTAATTACCAGGTTCCTGAAATACTTCTGCAGCAATAATAAACAGTGATAGTTCAACCTGGAATCCACTAAGTGTGCATAATGAAATGCTACATTTTGTTTGTAACTATGTAAGACAAGTAAAAATTAAGAAATGAACTGTCCCTCTGGCTCATATTTGATTATCTAAACTCAGTCCTCCTGAGCTCTATTTTATCTGGATATGAAAGTAAAGCAGAGTACGGTATCAGCCTTATTTTATCAGTTTGATTCTGACACTCAGTGCTTTTCATTAGTTCAATTGGGATAATTTCTGTTTTTTTGTTTTTTAAATGGTCATCATGAGCCTTATTGCAGTGGATTACATTGTTATATTGTTAAACCAGCATTACATTTTTACATGCTTTTAATTTGGTGAGAGTCATATTTACTCCATTATAATCACAAACAGATGGGTTTGTGGTTAAGTGTGAAGCTGTAATGGTAATCTGAATAACGGTTCCCCAGTTTGCTTTTATAGCCGGGAAATGCAGAGAAATGCTGATGAATAATCGTGAGATCTGAAAGCATATTTCAACCATGCATCTCACTGCTACACTTCCAATTTTTCAACAATATACAGTATCAGCTGACTTATTGATTGATTGAATCTCAGTTCACTAATGATGTGAACTGTTTTGAATTAATCTATTATCACTTTAGATTTAGAATAGCCTCTTTTTTGTATTATTCTTTTTTCAAAAGTATGAATCCACTCATTCTTTTATTACAGATATAAAAAAAACTTTCTTTAATTAATGCGTAGCACTGGAAGCTAATAACATAAACTAAACTTAACTGGATCATCATATGACCTTCAAAAAAATAGCATATGTTCCCTTCATTCAGACACTCCAAGCTATAATGCATCTATGCATCTACCTCCATTAATTAAAATTCATCAGAACAGATGAGCCACCAAGGTCATGAAGAAGCATTTGCGTATGTAACTGGTACATGGTAGGAAGCCACACCCATCTACACTCCACACATCTTCCCTGAAACCACACATTTCCCAGCTCCTGCAGCAGGCCAGTGGGGTATTTAGAGGACAGAACCCCCCCATAACCCCCATTTTAGCTCGCTTGTCTGGCACAGAATATCACAAAGGGGGGAGTGTTGGGAGTGGGGTGGTGGGGGCTCCTTTCAACTGGTTTCGTCTCCCCAATGCAAACGTCACCTGTGAACTGGCCAGGGGAGTGTTCAAAGCCATTGTTCCCCAAAGCCCAGTGCAATTGCCCCATTATTGTTGACTCATCCACTGTTGATAGAGGAGGAAGATGGGGGCTGTGAGAACTCCACATCCAAGATGGAGTTATTTGACAGAGAGCTTTGAATTTAATTCTGCTCTCATCCCTGTGGTCAGACAGAGAAGAGGTGGTGCTCAACTACATTGTAGATGACAGAAATATCTTTCACTTGCCATCACTTTTAAATTAAACATTTTATGCATATCAAGGAAATTGGGTGTACGACCTGCAGAGGGATTTTACTTTATTATGCATTTGAAATATTTCCAAAGGAGTCTCCTGTGGCACTTTATACTGCTGAAAATGTCTTAAAAATGTGCGAAGTGGGTATTGTGTTTTCTTTTTAATTTACACTGGGTTAGCAAGGACCTACAGTGAGGTGTAGCGTAGAGCTGGAGGTGTCAGGTAGAAAGTCTTTTCATATCTTGAGCTGTGCTCCATGACCGAACCCAGGACAGTTATGCTCAGAGACTTTTGACCAGAGCCTCATTAATCACACTTTCACACATGACATGGAGTAATTACTCTCTGAGAAAGACACATATAGATACACACACTCAAGCACTATAGAACTCTCTCCATGTACGCACTTGCTGAAAGTCTGCATTAACAGTCAGAGCAAGTGTAAGAAAATATATCTCATGCCATTCTACGCATCTTTCACATGTATAGTTTGATTTGAATCATATGAACACCTGAGCTGCATCTCTGAGCATTCACATCAACACACACGGTGAGTTTCAAGGATAAACACACCCGTCTACACATGTAGACGGGTGTGTTTCTTCGAGGTGTTGGGCAGGGTCACGGACCCCTCGTGCCCAGTGAGGGAGTGAGTCTGTCTAAGAATGATGAAATTTCTCCACGTGTCCTCATTCATCAAGCCTACTACACATATTAATTATCACAAACCTTCAGACTTACAGCAGAGGACACACCTCCCTCCCACACTCCAGTTCATGGCCAACAATTCAGAATTGCACTTCATAAGATTTCAATTAATTGTCTACATTCTGATGCTTGCTTTAAGTGCCTGTGGCACATCAAGTCAACACACAGTATTTGGTGGATTATTAGCCAGTGCTAGAACCTAAACTTAGCTGTGAGGTGCAGTTTTCCTGGCTGTCTACTTTAAGTAAAGACCATCAAATTCCCCAGAGCCACAAAATCTTTAAAAAAAAAAATCCTCCAATTGACCCAGCAAGTGTTCTTTGAGAAGGAATATATTGATATATGAACTACAATAACTTTAAATGCTGTTTTAGTATCCGAGGTTTGAATAAATAAATAAAAACAGCTCTGCAGTTACGTGGCGTGAGGGAAAGTGAAGGAGGACCTCAGTTTTTGTCACTTGAAAAAATTATATATACAGTGCCTTGCGAAAGTATTCGGCCCCCTTGAACTTTTCAACCTTTTGCCACGTTTTAGGCTTCAAACAAAAAGATATGAAATTCTAACTTTTTGTCAAGAATCAACAACAAATGGGACACAATCGTGAAGTAGAACAAAATTTATTGGATATTTTAAATGTTTTTAACAAATAAAAAACTGATAAGTGGGGTTTGCAATATTATTTGGTTCAGTGCAGCAAAATGACTCCAGAAGTTCAGTGAGGATCTCTGAATGATCCAATGTTGTCCTGAAAGACTGTTGATGATCAATAGAATCCACCTGTGTGTAATCAAGTCTCCGTATAAATGCACCTGCTCTGTGATAGTCTCAGGGTTCTGGTTAAAGCTCAGAGAGCATCATGAAGACCAAGGAACACACCAGGCAGGTCCCAGATACTGTTGTGGAGAAGTTTAAAGCTGGATGTGGATATAAAAATATTTCCCAAGCTTTAAACATCTCAAGGAGCTCTGAGCAAGTAATCATATTGAAATGGAAGGAGTATCAGACCACTGCAAATCTATCAAGACCTGACCGTCCCTCTAAACTTTCATCTGGAACAAGGAGAAGACTGATCAGAGATGCAGCCAAGAGGCCCATGATCACTCTGGATGAACTGATCTACAGCTGAGGTGGGAGAGTCTGTCCAGAGGACAACAATCAGTCCTACACTGAACAAATCTGGCCTTTATGGAAGAGTAGCAAGAAGAAAGCCATTTCTTAAATATATCTATAAAAAGTCTAATTTAAACTTTGCCACAAGCCACCTGGGAGACTCACCAAACATGTGGAAGAAGGAGCTCTGGACAGATGAAACCAAAATCAAACTTCTTGGCCACAATGCAAAATGATATGTTTGGTTTAAAAGCAACACAGCTCATCACCCTGAACACACCATCCCCACTGTCAAACATGGTGGTGGCAGCATCATGGTCTGGGCCTGCTTTTCTTCAGCAGGGACAGGGAAGATGGTTAAAATTGATGGGAAGATGGATGGAGCCAAATACAGGACCATTCTGGAAGAAAACCTGTTGGAGTCTGCAAAAGACCTAAAACTGGGACGGAGATTTATCTGCCAACAGGACAATGATCCAAAACATAAAGACAAATCTACAAACAAACGGTTCACAAATAAACGTATCCAGGTGTTAGAACGGCCAAGTCAAAGTCCAGACCTGAATCTAATCGAGAATCTGTGGAAAGAGCTGAAGACTGCTGTTCACAAACGCTCTCCATCCAACCTCACTGAGCTCCAGCTGTTTTACAGGAAGAATGGACCAGAATTTAGTCTCTGGATGTGTTTGACTGATAGAGACAAACCCCAAGAGACTGGCAGCTGTAATTGCAGCAGAAGGTGGCGCTACAGAGTATTAACGCAAGGGGGGCAAATAATATTACACGCCCCACTTTTCAGTTTTTTATTTGTTAAAAAAAAAGTTTAAAATATCCAATAAATTTCATTACACTTCACAATTGTGTCCCACTTGTTGATTCCCACTTGTTGACAAAAAAATTGAAATTTTATATCTTGATGTTTGAAGCCTGAAATGTGGCAAAAGGTTGAAAAGTTGTCCCATCAAATTCCCTCTGGGCATCCTGGAAATTATTATAATATCTCTGCTCTCCTCTACTTGGATGGGTTACTATGGTTAAATAATATTTACAACAACAATAATAATAATTTTACCTCCATTTAAAAGTACATGGTTTGAGTGATTTAAGTAAACATAGGGGATCATATATACCAAACCAAAATAATCAAAGCCTTTTATCTACAGCAAGTTTAGCTTCCCTTTGATATTCAATTTTACAAAACTGACAAATTAAAATTATCATTAATTATTTATTAACCATAACCTTTATAGCTGTCAGCGCATTGCAGGATTGATTTCCTTTGTACTCTCACAAGTAAACATGTAAAATGAATAAATAAATAAAACACCACTGATGAAAAAGAAATATCCAAAATCAAAACAAATTCAACAGCTATTCTTATAAAACTTTGCCTCAATGAAATGGGTGTATCTGTCTACAAAGTTTTTCTTGTAATTCATCGAACTCTTTTGGGTGACATTTCTTTAAACGTTGCATGAGATTTGTTGTGTTGCCACAACTCTTTTTTAACATATACCACATTTAAAATCATTATAATTTAACATATCAAAATAACTCCACACCACACAACTTTAATATTGTGCCACTGAGGACAGTTTCCTCTGTGTGCCTTATTACAGCTGCTGTTCAAAACATAGAAGGAAAAGTAGTTCCCATCCAAACAAAACATTTACAAAGAAATAGCATAACTGCTATGAAAATAAATTATTGAATGTATATTAAAGATACTAAAGATTTGGTCTTTTAGCCACTGAAATTATGCCCTGGAGAGTGAGAAATATGTCGTATCCTTTCTAACATTTCTATAAGAAACATAGTTTTTAAACAATGGAACTTGAGGTCCTCTGGGCTTCTTTGTTCCATGAAGACTGATTATGCCTTTATGAGTCTTATAAGCCTTTTATTGTTGGATATTGCTTTTGTACTGCTTATCACCTGCTGGCATCAGCAACTTTACATAAGATTATTATTGTAGTTAGCTGACTCATTTCCATTCCTACACTAACAAATACTAACTTCACATTTCTAAACCTGGGCCAGAGCAAATTTGCCAGTTTACTGCATGATTTGAATTAAAACATATTCAAATGTCAAAGAAAACTAAGCCACTTAAAGGTGGGGTAGGTGTTGTTTGAAAAAACGGTTTCAGCAATCCAACTCAAGTGAGATTTTGAAAATATACACTCCCTCCCTCCTCCCAAAGGCTCCGCCTTCTCCTCTTCAGCCCACCCCTCGAAACCACGCCTTCACACGATTCACGACTACATGAACCACAGGGAGGGAGGGAGGGAGGGGTGGGTGGGAGTGCATTGATATTTGATGGACGTATTAGGCAGCCAATAAATGTAAAGATGATCAGTACATTGATTGGTCAGAGTTTTTCTCTGATTATACCCTCTAGACTGGACCAAAACATTTCGTTTTTTTTTTTGCAAACATTTTATTTCAGTGGGTGCAATGGGAATGTGAAAAAGTTTTCAGGCAATATTGTAAAAAGTGCTGCAAAAAAAGAATACCTACCCCACCTTTAAAGGCTTCAAGCCAGTAGAACATGTTGAAAATCCCCTTCAATATATTTTCAAGCATAAAAGCAAAAATTAGTTACTCATAAACCTCCTAGTAGTTGACATTATTGAGTCCACTTCTCTGGAGTTTCTCACTTTCTGTATTTGAATTAAAGATTATAAATCTCACCCAGAGGCTTCAGGAAACTAATTCTCCTGCATGAATATGGTGGTCTCTGCTCTTTGCCGATGATGTGGTCCTGTTGGCACCATCAGGTCCGGATCTTCATGAAGCTGAGCTGAGCTGAGCATGAAGCAGTGGGGATGAGAATCAGCACCTCCAAATCTGGGACCATGCTTCTCAGTTGGAAAAAGGTAGAATGCCTTCTTTTAGTCTAACTATTTTGAGGTCTTCTTAACAAGTGATGGACAAACGGAGCAGGAGATCAACAGGTGGATCGGTACAGCGTCTGCTGTGGCACAAACTCTGTACCGGTCTGTTATGGTAAAGACAGAGCTGAGCCAAAAGGCAAGGCTCTCTGTTTACAGGTCAGTCTTTGTCCCAACCCTCATCTATGGTCAAGAACTGTGGTTAGTGACCGAAAAGAATGAGATACACGTAGCTGAAACGAGTTTCTTCTCCAGGGTTGCTGGAATCTCCCTTAGAGATAGGGTTAAAGTCAAGTTAGTTTCACTGCTCTTCCACGTCAGGAGGAGCCAGTTGAGGTGGGCATCTGGTGAGGAAACCTCCTGGACACGTCCCTAGGGAGGTATTCTGGGCTTGTCCAACTGGTAGGAGACCCCAAAGCAGACCCAGGACACGCCGGATAGATTATGTCTCTCAGGTGGCCTGTGAACACCTTGGTGTCCTCTTGGAGGAGCTGGAGGAGGCAGCTGGGGAGAGGGAGGTCTGGGCCTGTCTGCTTAACCTTCCAACCCAATTAGAGATGAGCAGAAGTTAGTAGCTGATGGATGGATTATAAAGGTTTACAAAAAAACTCTTAGAAAAAAATAATTAGTCTGCCACTGCTTCTTAAACAAAGTATCTCACTGTAATTCCACCTTTAATTTCTTTGTCTAGACTGAATGAGTGGAAAAAGTGAAATAAAAATATAATATTTAATAATAAACGGCTTTTCTATGCTTTTGGTTTATCCAAAGCTTTATGAGCACGAGGAGCTAAAGCTGTCAACATTTATCTCCTTTATCTCCTTTTACCCATAAAGCCTCGTGTTGAGACGCTGTGTTTCGGTGTGATAGTTGTGAAGCTCTCTCCCACAGTGACTCAAAGATTCCCCTGAGCTTATTCTTAATTGGGAGGAGATCATTAGTACACTGAAGCTTTCTAATCTTTTTTGTTACGCATTTATAATAAGACAGAGACCATCTTGTGTCCGCTGAGAATCTCTCAAAAGCCCACAAGATTAAAGTCCTCTAAATGACCGCCTTTGGTCCTGAGCTGAGATGTTTCCCCTTTAATCAGACATCATTCCTCATCACTCCCCTGTTTCTTTGACACCAGTCACACATGCAGAGCACAACCTTTTCAAAACTGCTGGTCAATTAGAAGGGACATGAAAAAGATGAAAGCACTATTATTAAACTGTCCTCAGCCATACGTCCAACCAATTAAGGATGGTGAGCGTGGACAAAAAAAAAGGAGGGGGGGGGGGGGGGTAGCAGCTCTGCTCTTGCCCCAGGCGAAGAGAGAGTGAACACAGAGACAGTCAGCTTTGTGTGGGAAGGCAGCGACGGGAAAGACACAAGGACCCTTAATTGATCTTCATTACGTTAATCATTGCTGTGATATGGAGCGCGGAATGAAAAACGGGTCACACTGTACACTCTGACTGGATCTACGGCGCTTCCTGCTGACCTTGAAGTGGCAGACGGGGAAGTGATGGCATTTTCTTAGAAAGGGAGTGTGTGCGCACAAATAATTTGGCCTGTTTCTTCGCACTTTAAAATTCTGAAACGGCTGATGGATTTTTCGTGTAACCATCTTACTCTTGAGGTTCTTTTTCGTCAACCCAACTTTACTTTTGTGTACTTAACATACCTTTTTACAAAACTCTCGTGCTTTCAAGGTAATTCACAAGAAAGACTGTGTTTGTGCACGATTCGTCGCCCATCCACTCCACAGTGCACGGATGACTGCACTGTCAGCAAGCCTCTCTCTGCCCTTGCATTTGAATAAACACCATCTGAGTCGGCTGGCTGCGTGTCAGGAAGCTGACACCCAGTGATCTCAGGGACTGTGACCTCTGTCCCCAGGGAGCAGCTTACGGGACACTGCGGTGACGGGGTGTCTTCCCTGTCGATTCACACGTTGATATGCCGTACACCCTTGTCCTGCCCGACTCAAAACTTAAGCCTCTTGCCTGTCTGCCCTGTGAATTTAAAATGAGCCTGGGCCACCTCAGAGGATGCATCAGAGAGTTGTGTGGACAGGATAAACACGATCTTTGAAAACGCCTGTCACCAAGATTGATGGTTCCCTGGAATTTTTGTTGTCTCCTTGTCAGTAAGATAAACTTTCTTTGCTGAATAATAAGTCCATCAGCTGAAGAGTTGTGTCAATCTTTTTAGTCTTTTGTGCTTAATCTCAGGTGGATGGAAGTAAATAAGATCGAGGCATGGTTAATAGAAAAGTGAGTGTCTTTCAAGATATTATACAATATATTAAAAAAAAATCCCCTTGGGTTAACTTCAAAAGACCCGCCATTTTATTTTATTTTTTTAATTTTAGTTTATCACTTTACATGTATGTCCTATTCATGTTGCATGGTGTTCAAACTGCAAAAAAATGACTTTGCTCCAGAACTAAAGGGATTTCATATGCCCGCCCTCAGATCACACAATTAACATTGCATAAGACACTAAACACAATTTTGCACTGTTTCTGTCCTGTGGCTTATCAGCAGCACAAGCCGCATGAAAGAAAGCCGTTCCTCAGCAAACTCTAATTAGTTTTAACACTGACAAGAAAATACAGCATACTTTATGCAGTAAATAGCTTCTCTTCACTTTAATGTGTACCTGTGTAACAATATGTGAGGTAAGATAGAATTTCTTTTTTTTTTTTTTTTTGGAAATGTGTTAATAAACTCTGCACTTCTCTGTGCATTTAAATTAAAAAGTTAAGGCTTTTTGCATATTGAAACACTAAGATTTGTTTTGCATGCTCTGATGAACTCTGGGCATTCAATATGCATTTATTTGCATGTGTGCCAGAGATGTCAAGAGAGAACCAAACCATGCTTCAGTACTACCTTGTTCCAATACTACCCTGCGGGTAGAAAAATAGATTGCTGCAATGTCAGTAAAAATCACTGATGCTCAACATTTATCAACTCCAATTAACCTAAGATATGCTTTATTTGCTCTGTTGCTATGTCTGAGCTACATATAGGAAGTAAATAAACGGAAGCTCAGTAATGCAAACTGCACACCACCACCTGGCGTTTGGTGGTGTAATTATGGAGTCACATAAATGACAGTGGACAAGCATGAAAAACAACAACAACGTTTGTCCTATTTATAGGCAAGATCTGTGGCTGCCTCATAGAGGCATAAATCAGGTTTAATTTGTATGTGTTATGGACCCAAAATGCAGGAGATCAGGCAGGAGTTTCCAATAAAAAAGTTCTTTATACTACAAGAAATGATTAAAAAAACTTAACTGAGGTCTCCAGGGGGTTGAAGGACAGCAGGGCAGGAACACAAGGAAAACACAGGAACCAGGATCATGGCAAGACAGATGGCAAAAATCCATAGACCAACCAGGAGGGAAAACAACAGACGAACCAGCGAGGAAGAGGGGAAAAGACAAGACTTAAATAACCCAGAGAACCAACAAGACACAGATGGAAACAATCGGGAGATTAACAGAAGGAAGTAAAATCAGAGCACAACAAGGACAAGACAGACCTTCAAAGTAAAGCAGGAAATATAGTTAACAGAAGACAAGGAACTCAAGAAAAGCAAACCAAACCATGAAAACAAAGAAGAAAGCCCAGAAAAGAATACATGCCCAACCCGAACCGTAACAGCAGGTACTGCACAACAGCAGCTCTACGTACTTGTTTCTTAGCTACACTATAAAACAATACCACTCCAGACCACCCGAGGGAAGCATATCACAAGAGACTTCATGTTTTAGCCTCTGGAATAAGGCTAGAGGTGAGAATCAAGAACTAATTCCAAATTTTATCAAGAACCAGATCCATATGCGTCTAAACTTATAAATCCCAATCTTGATGCTGCCAGGCGCTGAAAATGTACGTAGCAAATCAACAAGACATAAGTGGAGATGAGTGGTGATGACTAACGTAACACAGGTATGTGGCTATTGTTAAGACAAACCATGTGTGACAGAAAGAGGAGAAGAAAAATTAAACAGAATGCTCAAGTGAACACACTCTGTAAATGAAAATGGGAAATAAAGGCAACTGGACAAAACAGTTGACTAGAAAATATAGCATGGAAAATCCAAATGTCAAAAATATACGAAAGAGAAACAAATAAAACAAAACCTACAGAGATCTAAAAGAAAACATGGCTAAAATAAAAAAACAATGAAAATAAAAAAGGCGCTATAGATCATCATAATGACTCGTGTAAGTCCTGCAGAGCATTTCGTAAATCCATGCTCACTCATACAGTGTTGTATAGTTTGTATATGTTGGTATAGTTGCTGCAGTGCTAAGATCCACTGCGACTAAGACATGAATTCAATATTTCACCACTGCAGTGGTAATATTAACAAATATTATGATGGACATACACTTTTCTACACTGAGAATTCACTTTTCTAATGACAATCAGTCAGAGTGATGATTGACTTGAGTTCATGTTTTGCTGCCTTGCACTTTTTTTTTTTCTTAAGGCTTGACAGATGACTGAGATTGCAATGATATGTATCTAAAGTCACACAGTACCTTGGTTTTGTCATACAGGGCGTGGTTGTCCAGCAGCATCTGTCGCTCCAATCGAGCAAACCGTCTTAGGTCTCTCTCAAACTGCTGTGAAAGACAGAATCAATAGCCTGAAATCAATAATCTGCTTTACTTGTCTGTTTTATGGATTGGAAGGAAATTGTGAGGCCTGCAGGCACATTGTCTTTGTTAGGGCGCCTATTCCTTTTAAATGTCATTAGCAAGATACCAAGGATACCAAACCTTATGGATGTCTTAATCTTTGTTTAGTTGTCTAAAATGTACAGTACACCTGTTTAAAGCCATTTTAAAATTATGTTCCTGGTTGAGTCAAAAAAAAATAAATCTTTGAGTGAAAAAAAAATCTTAGATTATTTTTGCTCTTCTGACATTATTTGGTCCAAGCAATATTTTCTTAGATTTTAAGTGGCACAAACAAGAAATTATCATTGAATTCAATGACTACAATCATATTTTTCTTAATTCTATTCTAACCTTCAGGCTTCACTGTCATTCAGTTTTTACAATTCTTCATACCCTGGAGCCAGTCCAGCCAAGAAGAGCGAAGGCATAACGATCAATAGGTGGCGACACTAAGTCCACACGTACGGCTCTCCAGCCCCTGCTGTCTCCCTCGGCCCGTTGGAGACCTCCCTCCACCCTGCTGCCCTCCAACCGCAGGATCAGGAAACACTTTGCAAAGTGGTCCATGGCCTCAAATTTGTGGCAGGGAAGCTTTGACATATCAAAGGTGGAAGCATGGTATTCACAGAAGAGAAGAATGCCCTATAAAGAGAAGAAAAACAAATTTAATCAGAAATAACACTACCAGTTTCTGTTTACAGAGCTTTATGGATAAAGTATATTCTTCAAATAAAAGTAAAAGTGAGAAACAGCTGACTAAAACAGCTGAAATCTGAAATTCTGATAATGACACCACATTAAAGGAAACATCAAATTTCCTTTTTCTCAAAAATTTGACACCACTTAAAAATCTGCAACATGCTTTGGACAAAATTCCAACAACGGTTTCCTTTTCAACCACCTTCACAGCTCTGTTCAAAACAGTCAGTTTTAGATTAGATGTACTTTATTCAGCCCCCAAATGGGAAATTCACAAATCTCATCAGCTCATCAAAGCACAAATATAAATACAAAATATATAAATAAACAAAAACCACAATCAACAAACTGTGTAAATCCATCAGGTGGGAAGATACACCGACATGATTGAAGTCACCTGATATTATTATAAATGCATCTGGGTGTTTGGTCTGTATCCTAGCAACACATTCATGTAGTATGTCACATGAAACTTCAGCCCAGTATCTCCAGTTCATCACTCTTGTTGGTCAAGGACATTTCCCATGATGACTGACGGCAGAAAGGGCTTCAACTTCGCACCAGTACAACCATGAAAAATCCTCTTAATCTCAGCTGGAATAGGATGATATACTCCAGATTTGCTCCGTTTCAATGAAAGAAGCTTCTGTCTTGGATAAATTCCCCTTTCAACAGTAATATCCACAGAATATCCATCAGTAGTTGATAAAAAAAAAACTGACAAAAACACCTAAAATAGTGCAAAAAATGGACGAGCTGTAGAGACAAGCTGTCAGCTTCAACCAAAAAAAGCTTAAAAAAAGAATATTTTTTTAGGTTGCAGTAAAACATAGCTACTTGATGTGCCCCATTTTAAATTGGTCTTTCAAATTGACACTACTAACTTCTGAAGAACAGCAAATCCAGCATGAATGTGGGTGGAGTTATTGTGAATTCCATTTGTACTTAAACATCAAAATTCAAAAGTCCTGCAGCCTTGTACTAAAAAGTATTAATTTTCTATAATAATTCACTGATCAAGAAAAATTATAAGGTTCTGTCTGAAAATCCTCCACATAGCAATAATAAATGAAAATAGCTGCTTCTCTGAGGAAAAGCATTTCTGCAGATAAATGCACCAGCATATTTGAAAACCAGGATCAGTTCTGAGCAGGTATTGTACTTTAATGCTACAGCCCTCTCACACCATCATCGTCACCATCACCACCATGTCAGAGACCTGACTGCACACTCACAAAATCAGATTGTTTTCCCCAGTGGCGGCGGCAGAACATTTTCATTGCAGTTGCTTAGGGGTTGCTAAACAATTGTATGGAGTTGCTGGACAATTCACTGCAATACCAATTAAATAGCATAAATATGGATATGTATGTCATTACCGGCCTACTCATTCTAATCAGCGCTATCTGAAACTAGCGCGCATGCCATGAAACAGATTAAAAAAATCAATTTGAAGTTCGTTATTATAATTTTACCATATAGTCATGCCGCTTTTCACAGCAGTGAGAAATGCACATTAACAGCCTAGACTACAAATCATTTGACAATAACCTGTTCATCACATTTTAACCAGTTAATATTCACATAAGTACACATCAGAAGAGATCTGGCAGACTTACGCTTCAACAGATAGCGCTCCATTTTGATGTCACTTTTCTAACGGCCCGGTTTAATTTTCCCAAGCTGACTTCGCGTGACCCCTGCAGGCCAGCTCTCGCGAGACGAGTCTCTCTCTCATCGCTTTTAATTGTCTATCTTTTATTTTATTTTAAAACAAAAACACATGAAATTAATTTAAAATTAAATTGTCACCATTTTTATTTTATTTAACACAATTAAGATTTTTTCATTTTTAATAGTCTCCATTCTTGGGGTTGCTTTGAGGTTGCTAGGCCATATTTTGGGGTTGCTATAGCAACTGCAAGCTACCCCCTAGCGCCGCCCCTGGTTTTCCCATCAGCATGAGCCAGACGCTACCTGATCTTGGAGATCAAAAACAGCTTATGTACACGCCTGCTGGTATTGAGTGGTTGAGCCGAGGTTATATTTCTTCAAAAAGAGTTGGATGTTTGCCATTCACAGGGCACTTATTCCCAGTAATGGTTGAATTACCCTCACAAAATGATGAGTTAAGTAACTAAATACAAAAGCATTTTAACGTATATCAGCAATATTTTGTTTACAACTTGTTTTATAAATGGCATTTCAAATTTGAAATAATGTTTTCTGAGTATCCTAATGAATCTATGCTAGTCTATGTTGCCATTTCTGTGAACTGAATATATAATCAAGCTCTATGATATTAATCAAGATTTAATCAAGAGCAAAGTTTCAAGTGGATAAAGAAGGTTTTGGGGGAAAAATAAATCACATCTTTCATACTGGAAGCATAAGAAGCATTTTGAAGAATTTGGATTATAGTAAAATGGCACAAAACATTGTGAAATGTATCAACAGACTTAAAGTCTGAAGATTTGATTAGGAATGTTTAAGAAAGGTAATGGGTGATCTGAAACACATTTGATGTATTCTCACTCTGTAGATAATGAAAATCTCCGACAAGTAAGATGTCAATGTGCTGAAAAAAGAAAAGGGTAGAGGATCAATGATGTAAAAAAAAAAGCCCTAAAAAGAAAAAGTGAAATGAAGTAAGTGAAACTGTTTTAGATAATAAAGAGTTAAACCTTTAAGAGAAAGAGAGTCATAGTTGAATGAGTCCAAAGTGGGAAGAGAGAGGGGAGCAAAAGACAGAAAGTCAATGAAATTATTTCCTGAGGGTCTTATCCTGGTTTATTATGCTACTCCCTGGTTGCAGGAGTGTTAGAGTGATTAAGATTACAAATTGTCAATTTAATTCCAGTACCCAGCATAATTGCTGGCATCCCTCTCTCCTCTCACTGGCCATAAATCTGCCTCTCTTCTCCTTAAAGAGCCATAACTGGGGAAGCAAGTCCAGCATGCAGCCGATCTGCCTGCCCAGCTGATGAGTGAAGTTAATCACAAAACATTAAACACATCGTCAGCAAAGTGCAAACTGTCACTGCTGAACAGTTCGGCCTGAACGCAGGTCATCAGATGAGGGCAGTGTATCCCAGATCCACGGTAATGGGGCTTGAGAAAGAAACCACCAAGCCCCTCCTCACTTCCCTCTAAATGTCTTCAAGACTGAACTCATTTTGTGTGCAACTTCAGGTGCAAATTCACAATGTCACTATTTACCTATATGATATTGCACTATTTGTTACCAAAACTTTCTGAGGTTTTCAGTGACATGTTAGTGACATGCTTTGTTGGAGAAACTGGATGATTCTACTCTGATCTGGGTCTGTAATGTCACAATACCCTGCAAATCAGAACCGTTCACTCAAAATTTTTTCAGACCAAGCGAGCTCCAATCAAAGTGAGAAGGGTTGTTTTGAGTTGCTGGTTACTTCATGTTACTAAAATTTTTGCTCTCGAGCACAGGGAAGATTTATTTTTCATAATTTTTTCACCATTAAAGGTGGTGGTAGATAATCATTTCAAAACCATTTTTCATTTACTCGTTAAAATTGTCTTTAAATTGCCTCTGCTGATGATGCATTTTGAATGGACCCGAGACCTGATTCCGGTCGGGTCGGAACCTTGGGTTTTCGGGTTGTTCCGAAGACCTCTAGTCTATTCTTCTAGGTCTGTGATGGCTGCATATAAAAACGCATATAAACTGACTGTAACCATTTTGTCTGTCCGGTACGGTTTGGTACGAACACATTGTACCATTACACCCCTAATATATACATATACAGATTTACCAATATGTCCTGACAACACTAAAAGCCAATAAATATTGGCCATGTGCTCTAGAACTAGCAGGCACATAACAGATGGATTACCAGACTGTGGTGGTTCTTGCACAGATCATAAACGAACTAAATTCAGATGCCTATTTGATTTGATGAGTGGCACTTTGCCTTCGTGCCTCCACTAACACACTAATACAGCACAGTAGTGTAGCGCAACTCTCTTTATCACTTTCAGTCTAATGCCTATTCTCTCACAAATCCACCATTAAATCAGGATGTCATGAAGTTCCTCATCTCAGCATTTCCAGGAGCTGTTTAGCCCAGCAGCGTTCTCTAATCATCTCCGCAGCAGGTAATGTCAGTGGGCTTATCCCACCAAAACTGTTTACACAAGGAATTACAGAGGAGGATAGCAGGAAGATAATCTTTTCCCCCAAATTGTTCCCTCTGATCACTTAAAAAAAGAAAAAGAACGCAACATTATTTTTGAAATTGTGATTCAAAGGTGAACTGTTTTTCTTTCTCTTGTAATATTTTCTAAAGGCCTTTCCGTGATGAGTCGGAGAGTCGTGAAGAGTGACCACCTACATCCACAGGACAGTGCTGTCATGAGGACGTCAGATTTCATCTTGCAATTTCTCTAACTCACATAAAAGAGACTTCAAAAACTGCCTTCAAGTCACAGATTAGAGTGTTAGCCAGGAACGTTTGAACTGCACTAAGACTTTGATACACAGCTTTACCAGAATGAAAGAGAGTGATTACTGAAATGAAAGTGGAGCATTTTGCATGTCTGTGCCCCACTGCCATTGCTGCTGAGATTTTATACAAGACTCGAAGTGACTTTTTGACTGAAGGATAACCTCAGCAGCTCTTGTCAGAGCACCTTCCAATTCTCCCAGTATGTGGACCAAGTATGGAACAATAAGCCCTAAGCTGAATGGCCTTGTAATGACAGATATGCGTCCAGAGCTCTGCCGTCCTGAAAGTAGTGCTTATACTCTATTTAGAGACAGAGATGATAGATGGCCTCGTCTGTCTCTCTATCGCTATTAGCAGGGCCAAGCTGAAATCATCTGTCTGCCTCTGAAGCTTGTGGCTGACCTTGCTTCTGCCCCCAAGTTATGCTTCCTGAATATCAGCAGTAAAAAAAGGAGGGGGAGAAAAAAAAATGATGAGCCCCTTTTTGCAAGGACATTTCTAGATAGATGTATTTTTAACTCCCTGCAGGCTGAAGAGGGGTGTTGGGGGTGTAGAGAATGGTTTCTGCCTATGATTTTTGGCCTGAGTGAAGATATGCTGGCCCCCAGGGGCTCGATTGCAGATGACAAGGTTACATGACTAAAAGTCGACCTTTGCTATCTCCACTTAATCACCACCTCTTGTGTCCTCCTCCCTGCAGACCTGTCCCCTCTCCATCCCTGTTTCACCTGTTTCACTGAGGAGGTTGGTTCTAGTTGTATCATGGCGCCCCTGCTTAGGCTCCCAAAGCCTTTATTTATTTATTTATCTTATATATTTACCTACCCTATCCACCTAGTTCACTGTCTCACATTCATTCTGTTCAGCTGTCACTGCATATTCTTTCACACCCTCACTTCTGTCCTGTTCTACCTGCAGTGCATGTAAATGGCTGCGAGAGGTGAGAGCTGCCTGTGATAAAACACAGTAAGTAGGAGGTAATTATCATCCACACGGACCTGTGATTGGGGGGGCAGGCATGAGGAGGTGCTGATGGAGCAGGGACTGAGGATGTCAGGATTTATTTTTAAACCCAGTGAGAATAAAATAAAGCCAGTAGCTACAGTACAATCCTGCTCTTCATCCAGCACTTACCTCCATCCCATGACCCCCTCCAACAACATACAGGACAATGTTCATGGAATAAAGTCCTCCCATGTCCTATACTTGTTTTGTTTTTGTTGTTTTCAGAATTTTTACATGAGTAATATGTAGTATTTTCAATGGCGTTATGAAGATATACCTTTCAGATAACTGGGGGAGGGGGGGATACATCCAATACATCCCACATACTAATACGTTACTAATACGTTAGTATTGTTAATGTCTTACTGTGGACACTGTTGTATCACCAACGCAGTTAACTAGGGTTGGTAGACCCACCTGGTCTTGAAGATCCAGATAGATTGAATTTGTGCATGTAAATTAGTTTCTAACTGTAAGTCAAACTTTAGTTTTCCTGTGAAGAAATCTGCCTGAGATACTCAAGATTGTGTGAGGACATAGAAAAGATTTGCAATTGTATCTAAAAAGAAATACATAGAGTAAAGGAAGAGCTTTTGTGAACATCTGGTCACAGATGTGAAGCTGAAAAGTGTCTGACATTGTGATTCTTTGTGATTTCTGACCACTGTCTTTATGTATAAAACTGATTGGACCATGGCAGTTCCATCACAGATCAAAGGCGGAGGATATTCTTGCCATCAACTGTGCAGCCGGTCCTGAAAGTGATATAGATTTTAAATATACACAGCACAAGTACTGCAGCTTAGTAAATATACTTTCTGTTATTGTGGAAACAGATGCTGACCATTTAAGTTCCTAATTGTGTATACAATGAAATTCAATGTATGAGGCATTAAGTAACTTCCCTCTTACTTTAATGAAGTTTTCATTGCACATTGAATTAAAATGAAACAAAACCATTTTGTACTTGAGTTGTTCACCTTTTGGGAATATTTTCACAGATGCATTTCTATTTCTTAGTCTATTTGTGCAACTTGCATTTTCTTTTTTAAAGAAATATAAATCTTTTCTGCAGGAAACAGAGGCCTGTAACATCAGGCCTGACACCCTATAATACTAAATCTAATATATATACAGTCATGGAAAAAATTATTAGACCATCATTTTTTCTTCACTTTCTTGTTCATTTTAATACCTGGTACCACTAAACGTCATCATGTGACTAAAACAGACAGAAAAGAAAACACTGAATGCATAAAAGCAGTGTTTTTGGCAGTACAACGCAATAGCTATTGATGTAAAAACTTAAGTGATTTAGGTTATAATCAAGAAAACCATGGAAAATGGTAAGATATCAGCTCTTAAATAAAACTCATATGAGCAATCTTTGTGGTTATCGTTATGTTTGTCCAAACAAATGTACCTTTAGTTGTACCAGGCATTAAAATGAACAAGAAACTGAAGAAAACAAGGGTGGTCTAATAATTTTTTCCATGTCTGTATATTCTTCTTGGTTCTGAGGCAAATGGCTCAACGGGCTTCCACTCACAGTCTAATCAGGAGTTAAACTGTGATATTGCTCACAATCGATATGAAAAAAATCACAGAAGTCACAAAAGCTTTGATTAGCGCCCACTTCTAATTTGTAGCAAATGCAGCATCATGTAAAGCTTGATGGAGATAAAGATAGGGGAAGAAAGGATAATTCTACTCTAATATTGTCAGTATCCTACAAATCTGAATGGCTCACTGAATGACAAACTTCCAGAATTAATCAGCCCCAAACAAAGTGACAGGGTGGAGGTATATTAGAGTTTTTGCGTTGTTAGTCAATTCAGATACCCAAGTATATGCCCTTAAACACAGATTCTTTTCATATGCTACGTTTCATGTGCCTTTTCTAAGTGCTTTTGAAAGAGGAAACAATTAGCTTTCTATGTTTTTTGTATCTTGGCATCCAAAATGTGTTAGCTATCCCTATAATAAGTATATTTATTGTAGCTGATTGCAAAATTACAGTAGTTATAAACATAAAGAGTTTGGGTCATACTTACAGTTCATAAATTACTCATTTATTGTTGCGCTAATATTTATCAATTCTTTGAATACTGTAAATGGAGTCCTTTTTTTACTATTGCTGTATGACTAGAGGATACTCAGAGTTGTCCATGATGTTCCTAATTTTATGTCCTCTTTTGCACAATCAGCTCTAGAGGCTCCAAAACAGTCTCCAGAACAGAGCCAGATTTCCGTATCATTTTGTTCACATTCTTTACGTCACTTGGCTCTGATGCTGCTCCCTCAACAGATGACCGGAGATAAAACTCTCCACAACTCTTATAGAAGATATGCAACATTTTGCTGCAAACACTGGACCTAAGGACCTAAGCTTCCTCAAGAAGTAAATTCTGCTCTATCTCTTCTTACAAATAGCAATTTCAAGTCACTGGTGATCCAGGGTTTGTTTTTGCAGGTTTGTTTTCCCATAAAATGGGAATGTAAAATTCCCATTTTACATTAATAATTTATCGGTAGTCAGTGAGAAGTAGCATAAATAGGCAAGAAATTATTAACTGAAAAACTTAAACAAACCACAGATGAAATATGAAGCCAGGATTTTTCAGCCTTGTCAAGCCTTTATGACAGAGGAATTACAGTGTGATTTTTGACTGGTCCATTACCCACCGACTGGCTGTTATGTTACTTCAGTGTTCCTCTTTGCAGAGTGATGCTTTAACAACCAGGCCCAGTTCAATAAATGACATTGTGCCCAGTATACACATATCTTGGTTTGCTTTGTGTGTACTGGTGTGAACTCTTGGGTTTGGTACCGTATGGTCTCTCATCTGGTAATAACGCGCTTCAGGTGTTTTAGTTGCAATTTGTGGCCAAAATCTGTTTGTATGGTCACTCAGAGGTGGGGGAGGTAGCTGCAGATGAGAGAGGTGGAGCAGAGTCAAAATGGATCACTCCACTGCCTCCGACAAGTTTCTGTTAAAATGCTAATTCATGCAGGCTGCGGCCACTCTGTGTGTGGTGTTTTGACCAAAGCATGTCACAGGCATTTCATGAATAGCTCAGGAAATTGTGTCAGCTTGCAAAGAAGAGACTATGAAAAGGTGAACTCTTCCTGTATACCATCGGCATGGCCAAAATGACAGCAGAGGGAAACCTAGAATGTTGAAAAGTTACAGCACACTATTAGCTGTTTGACAACATATACAAGACAAACGAACTAGTACGAAAATAATTTAAATATTATTGATTAAGTATAGTTTCAATTCTTGTAAGCAGTAATACAAATTATCCCTAATATTCTGTCCACCATAGAATTCAAAACACAAAAAAGGACCAAACATATGTGGTAGTAAAGTTTTATACAATTTTAAAAGCAACATAAAGGTGTGCTCTGTGTTTGGTTTTTCAAACTCTGGCTTTAGACTCGTCTCATCCTAAGATGGCATGAGACCACGTTCCAGCACCACAATGAAAACATCATATGACAGAACATTTTCTGGAAGAAGGACATTCCAGCCCTCCATTAGAGTGCAAAAGAAACCTTGCAAAACATTATTCCCTTCATTTCTAACTTATCTGTTCTTGTATGACATGAAAAGTATTGAATTATGTGTTCAGTCTATTACATCTGGAGAAAAATGTCCTCAGATGAATGTTGCGTGCAGTGAGTTACACTGATATAACACATTGATGTGAAATGAGCATTTGAGCCATTAATTAAACCGTTAAGTGAATGTAAACACGCAGTAGTCTGCTATTGACACTGTATGCTTTTTTCCACACTTTTTTTGCTTTTATCACTTTGTAATTGCTTGAACTTGATTTCTTTCTGTATTTATTCTACATTCATCCTCTCCTCTTTTCAATCCTCTCACCCACCTGTTTTTTTCCTATTTGCCATTCAAGGTTACAGTTTTCATTATAAGGTGTACTTTGCTCAAATATATTGATTTAACTAACACTACTTTTTTTCTTTCATTGGATTCACACAACCGTTCTAAAATTCTTCCCATCTCAGGCAACTAAACTGGCCAGAAACGAGAACCCAATTACAGAAGCCTTTCAAATGACAACTTCTTAAAAAAAAAAACAAAAAAAACATAAGAATGAGGTCGAGCTGCCTTCCATTCATTGTTATACTTGAATGGTTAACCACTGTAAATCTATAGTTGCACTTTACAGAGAACCAACCAACCACAAAAAGTATGTGAACCCTTTAAAATTAACAGGTTTTATGCATCTATTTGCCATAAAATGTGATCTGATCTTCATGTGTGCTACACCCAAGCAGCAACCATCCCACTTCCAGATTGAAGCCTGACTAGAACTAAGTTTTGTTGTAGTTCCTCAAATAACCACTAGGTTCTGGCCCCAACTAATATCCATTACCTCTGCCAAGGAGGTTATGTTTTTGCCGGCATTTATCTGTCTGTCTGTTTAGTTTGTCTGTGTTCAAGATATTTTTTTAGGAGTTGTTGGAAATGTGAAAAGGAAGAACTGGTTTCATTTTGGGTGTGAGCCAGAAGAAATCCTGGATTCTGGATCTCCTTCAAATTTTCGATAATTGATGCGCTTGGTGGTTACTAGTTATAATCATGAACCAAATTATATATCTTGTTGCTTTATATAATTTTATCTAATGTGGTACAAAAAATGTACCCCCCGTACAGTTGTCATGGATGTCAAATCTTACGACAGAGACCAAAACCATTTATTGTACCAGGCTGTAATGTGTTTAGTTCTACTGCAGAGTTGGTTATTTTATTACAGAATTCAATTGGATTTGCTCTGTTTTAGAGCCAGAACCTCGTGTTTGAAGAACTGCAACAAAACCTCCTCCCTGCTGGGACTCAACCCGATAGTGGGAATGATGGCACTTTGTTTTATCCCGGACCCCTGCTAATAACAGCCAATTACAATGTGCTTAAGCAGGTAACAAACTCATATTTATACTTTTTAAATGCAGAATTCAAGTCTCACACATTCAGAGGGCACAATGAAGAGTGAACTTGTTAACTGATTACTTCAACCAAAGCTAACTGGAGCCAGTAATTTGCACGCTTGGAGTCCAGTTAATGAAATAAGTTTGCAAGTGCGGTTTAAGCTGCTTTGATTGATGAATTACACAGGAACATTTCAAGTTTGCTTTTCTAAAGTATCTGCTCAATGGCCTTGCAAAAATGCAATTTTTGCAGACATATGATCAAGAATAATTAATCTGGATAAAACTGGAAAAGTATAAAGTAATCTCAGAGTGTCTGGGATCAGTGTAGGATTAGACAATGTGTCCAGAAATAAAGACAGTTTGGTACTCTGGCAAAAGAACCCATGAGTAACAGGCAAAGGCTTGAAGATATTACTAGAACCGACAAGCATCTTTGTTCATTAGTCTACCATATGTAAGCTGCTAAACTGGTGGGATGTCCATGGCAGATTGCCACTGGCCCCATGAATGTTTAATGGGTGTGTTCAATAAAGACATGATTCATTATAATTGTTTGTGTGCTATCAGCTTAAGGGTATTATTTTGTTATTGTGATGGATGAACATCAGATCACAATTCATGGCAAGTAAATGAAAAACCAGTTCATTCCAAGCGGTTCACATATTTCTGCTTGTCACCAGGCTTACTGTTAGGGCCTGGTTTTAATAGTGGGGCAAATGATTCTGTTATAGTTTGAGGGTTAGAACCCAGATGGAGGAGAGTGGAAGGTTGGAGTATCCACAAAAAGTCCTTTATTACCACTTTATTAGTCTCCAAAAAAAGGCCAAGAAGTTTAACTGAAGTAAGTCCAGAACAAGCAGCGAAACAGCAGCAACACAAGACACAAACAGGAGCCAAGACCAACAGGATGATAAACAGATGGACCAGCAAGCAGCACAAGAAAAGACAGGACTTAAAAAAACCCAAGGGACGGACGAGACACACAATCAGAGAGATGAACACAGGAAGTAAAACGGAGCAAAACCAAAGAGGGAAACAAGCCATCAAAATAAAACAGGAAGTAAAGTAAACAGCAATAGAAAAGAACACAAGGAATACAAGAAAAGCAGACATAAAAAACAAACAAATAAAAGACATTTCATTCAAAAGTATGGGTGAAGGTCCAAACATTTTCATCACTTACTTGTTTTTCCAACATGTCAATAATATCGGTGAGCAGGTTGCTTTCCTTCCCCAGCTCTGGTGTGGTCACTATAAAGTCAACATCATGTCCAAACTCTTTGCCCCTAGAAATAAAGAGGTAGCACACTTACAGCATTTAACGATGTCTCCATTTCTAAAAGCACAGCTTTAAAACATTTCACAGCAGTAATGTGAGGTAGTAGTTCATTGTACTGTATTGTGCTGTAGCCTCTTAACCCTTGTTAGTTTTTACAGAATTGACAGAATTTATGTGCTGGATTTAGTTAGTTGTAAAAAAAAAATCTCGGTTTCTGTTCCAACATAGGTTAATTTTACTGCACAGGCCCTAAAAGTTGTTGCCTTTGGATCTTCTGCTTACATTGTGAAAAAGTTTCCCCTTGAAGACATCCTTCCCACTGACTAATTTTTAATGCACTGGCTGACTGGAAAAGAAATTTGATTTCTCAGTTTACCAGCCAGTCAAGTGAGTTAGGAGGTATTTCACCTCCAGATCACCTGAGGATTGTCATAAAACAGCAGGAAAACCCAAATGTTTCAAGTGAATTTTCATGGTTACACAAGTACTGCATGAATAAAGGTTTACATAAAGATTTCTTCCCTTTTAAAGGGGAGTTTTTCCTTGCCGCTGTTTGGCTTAAAGGTTTTTCTCGTGCTAGGGGACTTTTTTATTTGTCACTGTTTCTCCACTTAAAATGTAAAAATATTACTAGTTGTTACCAGTTACCAGTTTGTATTGAGTCAATTTGTATTGTAATAGACGCTATACAAATAAAGTTGAATTGAACTGAATAATGAACCCTTATACAGTAAATCCAACACCACAATACAACATCAAAATAATGTCAGGCTGGTTGGTAGATGAGAATATAGAATTTTTACAAGTAATGTTCACAAGATAACAAAGGATGAAAATCAAATTCAGTATGTAAAGCAAAATGACATGGCATGATAGAGAATATAAACATACAGGTCTTGGATGTGAATTGTGAAGGAGTGTAACTGGTGTTTAAGTCGAATGACTTCGAGCACAAAAAGAGACAAAGGACATCTACAATGAGGTGAATTGTGGCCGGTAGGGAACAGCAAAAAGGGCTTTGATGGAAATAGTAACACATTCAGATTGACTTAAACATAAAAAAAAAAAAAATCCAGTATCTTAAAATGTCTTCAAGTAGTTAGGATGTTACAATACAGGATTTTACTGAAGACTATTAGGTTACAAAAATTTTTTTTAGAGACATATATGGTGAGGTGTGGTGGTTAACATGCGTATGCTGCCTCATATCAAGAAGGGTTCATTCTTGGCTGGATTTTTTATCTGTGCATATTCCCCCCGTACCTGGATGGATTTAAGGCTTCCTCCCACAATCCAAAAACATGCATGAATGGCTGACGTCCTTCTAATTTGACTGTCTGAGTGTGTGCATTCATGATTGTTTGCCTGGTTTGTCTCAGGATGGTTTATGTATATCTGTCTTTTGCCACAAATATTTTGACCATATAAATCTATCTATCCAGTGTCTCTGGATCGGCAGTTTCATCAGTGACCAAAACAGCAATGATCTACTGTAGCTTGGTGGTTTAAAAGTTTGCCCCTTTTTCCAAAGCATGTTAGTGAAGCTACAGCCCTAACAAAGTTTTAAACAATTAAAAAAAGTTTTAAAAAAACTGAGATAATACTATATCCACTTTACCATGCTGTAGGTATAAGCTTCTCCTTGAACAGTGACGTCCAAGGGTGTGAAAGAGCCCCAGAGACTCAACTTTTTGTTTTAAACTTAATTTTGCACCACAGCCAAGACATTTCGAGTGGACATTCGCAGAGCAACTATTCAACATCTCAGTGTTTGCAGGAAAAAATTATGTTCATAATTTTTTTTTTTTTGTCAACATCTCTCAGTCAGCTATGAGGATTCAGTTTTTTTTTCTCAGTTTGAACTTTTGTGTGTTTGCTATTATTCAAGCAAGATGAAGCAAAAATAGTATGTTTAAGAAAAGTGACGAAAAGCCTCAATTTGACCGTGCATGTATAAAAACCTCTATGTGGACCAACCAGCTGTCAAACATGCTTTTCTGCCTTGCTGGTAGAAGTCAGCAGGATGACTCAAAACATCAGTCACATGGGATTAAAAAAAAGAAACGGCTGGCTCCTGTGATTATGGTAACCCTCGTTAGAGCCTCATCCAGCAGGTTTTTCATCCATTATGAAAGCAGCGCTGACACAAACACACAGCAACCACAAACCACCAGCTCTGATTTTGGCCTTGAAATGACGGAGGATTTTCCCCCGCCATGCCTCATCAGCTTGGGCCTATGCCTGTGCTACCTGTCAAAAAGCCTGGCATCATTTCAAACTGATCATTAAGCAGCACCCAAACACGAACACACATGCACACATTCACCCACAAACCCTCTGATAAACAAAAGTCAAAATCCTACAGGCGCAAGAGCCAGTGTCACTGCTTCCAACAAAGCAACGTGACAGTGAATGTTCGGGGCTATACAGCTCTGAAGAAGCCTCTGCAGCTGTGAGCCTTTGTGTTTCATCTCAGTTTTCTGCCTCTGACAAATGAGTAACGACAACCAGAGTGAGCAATATTAAAAGAATGGTTTGCAGGAAAGCTTCAAAGGTCACTGTGGTTAATTTAGGAAGCAGATAGCTATTAGCAAACAACCAGCACAGCTCTGTAAAATGGGATCATATTGAACGGGGACCCTTGTGGCGTCAGCAGAATTAGTTAACTTGCATTTTGTCAGCATGTAATTCATCCTGCCTTTGGATGAAAGAAGATATAAGAGAACTTTTTCACATGCTTGTGGTAATACTCCCTGGTATATCCCGAATATGCATTTGTGTGAAAACCTGAAAAAAAATCCTTCATTGGTAGAAAACCAGGGAACGATGGGAACAATCTGCGCTATATTTTCCTCTGCTGAGTGAGCACCTTTCCTCCAAACCTCTCAGGATTTATAACTAGTAAGATTATCAACGTGTCTAGCTTGTACGGTGTTCAAATTTTAATTGAATTTTACTGATAACTTCTTCTGATAAAACTCAGTGCGCAGCATATGTGTTTGCCATGAATATCAAGGAAAAACCAGACCAGGAGTCAGAACGATCATCAGCAGGAATTCATTTCAATCACAGCTTTAGAATAATCCAATTGTGTGAGAGATGGGGGGATAACTAAAAAGTGGTAGATATTTCAGAAATGAGAGTGAGGTATTACAATTCCATCCTCTAAAATGTAATGGATTTTACAAAAGTGCATGCAAAGACAAATGCAAATACCTTCTCTCATTCAACTCCAACCAGGAGAGCAGTTGGTGGCAGGAGTGGATTTAGATTTTAGAAATTTAGCATCCACTCTTCTTGAGGTAATCCTGAAAATGTGCATCTCAAACAGAGATTATGATGGCCACCAATAAAATCTGTGTATATTCCATTATTATTGTGGTTAACTTAATATGTCCATGTTTTACTTCATCATGTATCCTTTGACTAATCTGTTTTGTGCTTGTTGGTGTCTCCTTCCTGTCATGAAAATGAAATGAAATGAAAAATACTTTATTTATCCCATAAAGGGAAATTCAATGTAGTAAGGGCTCTCTCTCTCTTTTTTTTTTTTTTTTTTTTTTTTTTTTGTCATCCCTGCCTCCATGAGCCTGGTTCTGCTGGAATGTTCTTTCTGTGAAAAAGGAGTTGTTCCTCTCCACTGTCACCTCATGCATGCTCAGAAAAGGAAATTAAAGTTTAGTCCAGTCTGTTGGGTTCCTTAGATAAACCGGTTTTTATGACTTGGTATTGTATGAATTTGAACTAAATAGGAAAAACCCAGATACCATGAAAACGGTATTATGGAAGTATTTCTGTGCCATCTGAGTTTGAATATGAATTTTTAAGATTGAAATTTTTCAGCATCAAAATTAGACTTTGAATTTTAAAAAACATCAGATTTCTAGCACTGAATTTTTTTTTGCCTCTGAATTTTATTTTGTTAAAAGAAATTCAGTGTTAAAAAAAATTGTTGTCTTAAAATATTCAGTTTTTCAAAATTCAACATGTAAAGAAATTCAACACCCCAAAAAATTCAGTGTAAAAAAAAATCAACATCTCAAAAAAATTCAGTGTAAAAAAATTCAATTTCTAAAAAAAAAAATCAGTTTAAAAAAATTCAACCTCAAAAATTCAGTGTAAAAAAATTCAACCTCAAAAAATTCAGTGTAAAAAGAACCAGACTCAACATCCGGGTCACCAGGGAGAAGCAATCGATCCCTGTCTCAATTCAGCCAACGTCCAGCCAATCACGTTGCGCTCCATTGAATTGAATTGAATTGAATTGAATTGAATTGAAAATACTTTAATAATCCCCGAGGGGAAATTGGCTATTGGTCATGTGACACCCACCCAGATAGTAAGACGGACCAGTTGGCCATGGCAGCAAACTTAGGTGATGGTGCTGCGGTGAGTCTGTTTACTTTATTTGCTGTTTGTATTAAATTTAAAATAGATTTAGTAAATGATATTATTAATTTTAACACTGTACAATTACCATGGAATAGCGCATTTACCTGTTTATTAGCGGCCTGTCTGTGCGTGTGTTTTGTACTGTGCGTGCGGTGCGACCGCAGGCCAGAGAGACGGCAGGTGTACAGTATTTGGGGCTTTTCTGTTTAATGTAAGCTTCTGGTTTTGAGGTAACTATGCGAACCCCTGCTGACTCAGGAGGTGCCAATCTAGTCAAGGCCAAGGAGAAAACAGGGAGAAATGTTGACTGTCCCATACAGTCTTCTTCAAAAGACTTAAATCTGTGCTTGGCTGGGAGGTTACACGAAATACTTATTTTAGTTTGTGCAGTCAATGAAGGTTATTTAAAAATGGCCAATAATCAGCCAAATGATTAATTGATCTAATTATTGGTCTGCCCCTAATATTATCACTGTATGTTCTCTTTGTATCTTAATGAAAATGCTGAAAAACAAATATGGAAAGTCTTTAAAACTTCATCAAAAATAAGGACTGGGGTGCCTAAAACCTTTTGCACAGTACTGTATTTCAATACCTGCTGGTGAAAATAAATAATTGTGCGCCCAGTTTTATAAGTCAAATTAATCAACACGGTTGTTGACATCCAAATCTAGCCGACAACTTTAATTACTTCTGAAGAAAAGTTTATGTCCAAAGTTTTGGAATAAATGATCTCTAAGAAAACCCTCCTTTAAATGATTGTTTTCTTGATGAAATAAGTGAATAGGTAGTGATGACAGGCAGGAGTACTAACACCTGTTTTACACCTGTTAAATAACTGAATTTCAACAACCATCATAAAAGTTGTTCAGATGTTCTTTAACCACAATACAGTATTGATTCTAAGTGCAACACAGAGTTTTGAAGTTTGAAAAACCTGGTGTGAATTCACCCAATCTATTATTTCATTGCGTGAGAGAAAACGTTAAATTATTAAGTGTTTCATATAAAGCCCATAAAATATATGTTATTTATTATTCATACATGTCACCTTGTTGTCCATAAGAATTTGCATGGATGACAAGGCAACATGTATGAATAATAAAGGTGTTGGAATGAAGTCATCTGCAGGAAGGGGAGAGTTCAGCAGCACTAAAAGTAGCCAGTCAGGGAAAAGAACTGGCAATTCTTTCACTTCCTATCAGACACTTCTAAATTTGTGGATAAAGACAGAAAATCAAGGTGATAATTAGGAAGATCTGACATGGACACAAAGAAAATCAAGTGTGAATGAGCTATGTGTCGAGATCAAACAGTTTGTTTTGCTCTTTCTTTCTGCTAGCTCATAATAAAATACATTTTAGAAATCATGACTCCCTGAACTAATAGGATGAAGAATACTTATTTTATTGTGCTCCAGTTTTAAGATTTAAGAGCAGTCACCACTCACCCAACCATCAATGTCACATTAAGTTACTATACACACAAGCTAATGATTAATTAGATCCACAGCAGGTTCTTGGTGGCTTCACACTTAAAAAAAAAAAAAAAAAACAGCATTTAGTTGACACCACATGAGCCTTTCACACAGTAGTGGTAGGGGATTAATTTACACACCTAATCTATTTTAAATCCTCCCTCATCAAAACCACTTTAAGGCTTGTTAGCTGCCTTCCTCGGGTCATTTTTAAGCCCTTTTCAGATGTGAGATTTTTGTCTTCACCAATCTGTAAAAAAACAAGGTGGATTCACTCATTCAGATATTGGGCACTTTTGCATCAAGTTTCCTTGAAGCCTCATTCTCAGATTTCTGTGAATGTGGCATGTTTGAATAATAAAGACGTGGGAAGTGTTGCCTCAGTATACAACAATAAATCAAGGGAGCCCTAACATCAAAGTCCTCATCGAGTAACATTTATCTCAAAGCAAGATGTTGTCATTCATGTCAGCACGCCAACCATGCAGTGGTTGTGTCAAACATAGTGGCAGGTAAAAGCAATTCTAAATATATTTTTTCTACATGTGTAAGCTTATTGAACAGCCAGTGAGTGTATTTACATGTACTGTTAAGATAAGCTATGGCATAACTAGGCTATTTAAATTGGACTGCTATCTTTCTCCCAGTATATGAGCATGGAAAGGGAAACAATTTATTGACTCAAGTAAGTCCAACTCTTCTGTGACAGACAGCAAATTGCTACCTTTCAGCTTATAATTATGGAGCTTTTTCTGGTTAACCCATTACATCACAAACCAAAACAATTAAACAATTGAGCTGACAGCAAAATAGTTTCATGCTGGGATGTTGGACAGTTTACAGGTCTGTACTGGCATAAAAGTAGTACATTTAATCCTTTTTTCAAATAAGATGCACACTATCACCTTTGGTCTTTATCTGGTGTTTTTGGCCTCTTCTTCTTCTGTTTCCACTGTTACTTCCATGTCAAAAATATAGACTATATAAGAAGAACAAACCCATCTTAGTTCAGTTGCTGCAAGTCTATGCTAAGCTATGACCTTAATTAATATAAGTTTACATTCATTCTCTTTGGGTGAATGGATAGATGGTACACCCTGGACAGGTTGCCAGTCCATCACAGGACCACATATAGTAGACAAACAACCAACAACACTCACAATCACTCCTATGGGAAATTTAGAACCAGCAGTTAACCTAACATGCATGTCTTTGGATTGTGGGAGGAAGCTGGAGTACCTGGAGAAGACCCACGCAAGCAAGGGGAGAACATGCTAACTCCACACAGAAAGGCCCCAGCCAAGGTTCAAACCACCAAGCCACCATGCTGCCCACTTTCTGTCCAAATCTCTCCAAACATCCTCATTTCAGACATTGCTACAGAAAAAACATCCAAAACAAGTGATGTTCGAGCAGAACAAGGAGTTCTGCTGGGACCCACCATTGCTTGGCCTACCATTGCTACCATGCAAGTCATAATGCCAGTGACTGCCTGTCCCAACTGGCCTCTGCTAATTTATATTCAGATCTGGCAGCACTCATTTTAGATGCCAATGGCTCGTGGTCCATACAGTCAAGTTGGAAGAGTCCTGAAATGATCCAAGGCAAAAGTTGCTCAACTGGAGGACCCAAACAGCTGCAACAGGTAGAAGCCTGATAAGCTAGAGACTGTCCAGCTGATGTCCTCTGGTTAGCCCTGGCCAGCACCCACCAACTGACTGTTGAAGACAACAGTTTCAGGCTGCTTTGCTTCTCCCCTGAACCCAGTTGGCCAACCCAAAACTAGTCATAGTGGTGTCTTAGTACTGTTAACGGTACAAGAAGCCTCATTATCTTTAAAACAAAAATGACGATGTTCTGACACTGTCAAGATACTGTTAACCATGAAGTAGTTAAAGTGATGACAGATAGCTATTGGCTATGCCCACCATCAATCAAAAGACCATGTCTCTAATTATTCATAAATTTGTTGTTCTATATAATTTGTTGTACAGTAATCCCTCACACTTTGCAATCAATGGGGGCTGGAAGATCAGATGTTGCCATTTAGTCAAAACATGAAATGAACTCTGGAGGAATGTGCAGTTGTGCTTCATTTGTTCTTAAATTATTATAAGCAGTAATCTGTCTGAATCCACTGTAAAGCTGATCTGTCATATGAACCCACTGCTGCCTTGCATTCGCTGTCCAGTGTGTTTATGTGACTGCACAGGTTCAGATCTGTGACATGCTGAAAGTAATACACAAATGTTATGAGATATGACCCAAACAGACCAATGTTGCATAATATTATGGAGAAGCACCAGGGGGGGTCATTCACATATTATACAGACATATTAGGCAGCTGTCTGATAAAAGTAAGCAGTGTCTCTCTGACAGAGGCTTAAGGCTAAAGTCAGTGGCTTTGAAAAGATCCACACCATGCTGTCTCCTTTCAAAGCGGATGACAACTTGTGCTTACGAAGCGCCATGCTTATTTGTGATTCTCTTGGATGGGTTATCTCCCTGTGTGTCTTATCCGAGAGATGAAAGATTTTCCAGACCCAAAGATAGCTGCTTAATGAGGTATGTCGTATATGTGTACTTTTCACAAGGGTTATTGTCTAGTAAGATGAAGCTACTGAAAGATACAACATCCCATTGGAAATGTAAGATAATTACGTCAAGTTTTGACAGGGTTTTAGAAAACAACATTTTCAAATACAGTATATTGCCAAAAGTATTCAGTCACCTGTCTTGTCTCACATATAAGCTTTAGTTCATCCCATTCCTAATCAATATGACGTGGGTCCACCCTGCTGCTGCCTGTACAGCAGGGGCCTCTAATGTGGACTCAGACCAGGGGTTAGCGTTAACCGAAAATTCTCTGTCATTGACGGATTTTTTAAAGATTTGACAGACAAATGTGAAGGGCATCTGCTGGCACTTGTTATCCCAGTGTCCAGTGTGGCAGGATTCAGCCTTCAGAAAAATATTAAAATAGCCACAAGAAGCCGTCTGTCCGAGGCAGTGACCAAATTTTATGACAGTTGCCTCTGCGGCTTTCTCACTTGACGCACAAGCAGGCACCTTGTTTCAGTCCATGAAGGAGGAAGGTGTGAATGAGACTAAGCTCAGGGCGCAGCAGGTTAAATTCAGCTGATTTCTTGTGAAGATTCACATTTTAATTGCAAGTATTTCATTTTGTAAAACAGCGTTGTTCATTTATGCATATGGCCACAGTTGGTATTTTTAGTGGCCACCGATGTAACAGCGGGGAAATGTGGTGTTGATATTGCAGTGATCTGGCAGGTCCTTCTGGGTTGTTTTCCAGCATCCTTTGCAACACTGGTTATTGAGGTGTTTGTCTGTGTTTATCTGTTAGGAATTTGTTTTAATGCTTCCATTTGAAGGCTGTTGTCAGTTTGACCCCCTGTATAATATCACATCTTCACTCTAATGTCTTTGTAAGTGTATCATGTGGCTTATTCCCATTGGATTTGCATTAAGAGTGAATTAATGAAAATAAAGTAATAATAACGGTAATTTAAAAAAGGAAAATTAAAATGACATATTTTTATTTGACATGTCCGTCAAAGTGACAGACAATGAAAAACCAACCTCTGGCTCAGATTCTGTCTAGGAATCAGAGTTCAGTTCTGACTCAGGAGGAAGAGCTTGAAGTGCTGCAGAGAACAGCAGATGACTGCAGCTAATAGATTGTTTGTTTGAAATCAAATAGTTCATATTCTTGATATTGTCAGCATGCTGTTGATGAATAAAATGGGTTTGATATATAATTGAATGTATTTGCTAATCTGAGATTGAACATTTTTGCCAATTGATTGTCTGCAATTAATTTGCTCTGATCTAGAAATTAGTATGTTCTAGAATGAAATGTCATTCATTAGACTGCTTGTCATTGATTACTCTGATGTGCTTCTAAATTAACAATGATTGAATCAATTTGGATTTTATTGTTTTTATTCAGAATTTGCGAGGTAAATTTATTGCTTGTTTTAAAAAAGTCCCAGGTTGCTCTTTAACATTAATAAAATGTACTTAGAGATGATCCCCTGCCAATTTGCCTGATAAGTTTAAAAAATTTGACCTTTGTTTTTTTCGTTTTCTTTTTTTTTTTTATTTACTCAAAAAATCCCAAAAATATGGGGCTGATTTTGTCCACAGATATCACCAGATTGCACCATTTGCATCCTTTGCAGGTGGTTTGGCAACCGACTTTTCATGAGGGAACCTAACTATACTTACTTTGATGCCCTCATGGTAACAAACTATTTTTTCTTAGGGGCAAACCCTGTATACAGTAATAATTTACTTATTTATTCTTGGATCAATCCTGTTAGCTTGTAGTCTAGACTGGATTCCAAGTTTCCAAATAAAAACTTCCATTTCGCTACATGGAGTGATCCGCTTGGGAAGTTTTACCCCGACTGCCCTACCTGATGCAACATGGGACCTCCCCCGTTGGGAGGCAACAGCACTGCCACTAAGCCCCAGATGTAGTCAAATGTAGTGTAGGATGTAATGACTCAGTGCTGCAGAAAGCTAATAGCACTAATATTATGTGACAGATGTTTTATGACAACGCCGTAACTTGGCAACTATTCAAGCATCCAATTCCCTCTTCACAGCAGCGTAAGCAAGCTTCAATATCTTGCGCAGTTACTAAGTTACCATGCGTAGAAGAGTTTGCACACTTCCCATACTGTCAGAGTGTGTATGAAATGCACGCAGTGATTCTCAGTGTGAGATATCGTAGGCCTAGCATGAAAGTGTGTGAACAGGTTGCATGACTCTCATGGCAAAATGTGTGAGACTTGGCCCTGAGACAGTATAGTGACAAGTTACAGGTTACTAGGATAAGTTCATTTAATGATCAATAAATACTCTTAAACAGTAGACTAACCCGGCCAGCATACAGTGTATGACTAAATCTTTTTTAAAAAATGAATGTTTTTAGGAATTTGGAGTGTTTATGACCATTTTGTATCATTTTTTCAGTAGCTTAGTATTTACTGGTGTTTAGCATTAGCTTAGAATTCCCATTCATTAAAAGGTCAGCATATGGTAATTTTCATAAAAATCTTTGACAGAAAGGAATATGTTAGAGTACACAAAATACACAAAAGGGAAACATTCACAAGGTCTGCAGAGAAAAAGGAGCATTCTGGTAACATATGACGTTTGTAGCACAGGCATTATTAAAGGCCATCAGCCAGAGATGTGACAGCTCTGTCACTCCTGTTGAGAGGCAATCATCTGTTCCCACTGCCAGAATGCTTTTAAATTATTTACCTCACACGCCACTGCTTATGGCTGGATTTTTAAAGTACTACAGAGCAGAGTGCTCCACGCTTATTCAGGCACAAAGCGCTCCATATAAAAAAAAGAGCTACACAAAGAGGTGGCAACAGCGAGGTGAGCAAATAGCTGCACAATGCTGGTTGCTTGACAAGAGCAGTCACTATGCTCTCTGGTTTGTTACATGTAATCAGGCGTGGACCTTCAGGGGGGCTGGGGGGGCAGTACTCCCCCAGCCCTGGGCCCAGGAGGACCCGGTGAAAGACAAAGAAACAGGCCTTTCCTCAGGCATCAGTCGCACCTTAAGCACTACTGGATACAACAACTTCTGCGAAAAATACATACACTACGTACGAGGTTATATATAGGCTTACCCAGCCAGAATTAATCATGGTTGGTCAAAAAAAATATTTAAGACTGACTTTGGTCATGTAGGTTTCTACACAGTGAATTAAATGTTGTGCTGCATGGCTGGCTTCATGTTCACTCTCACAGTTAACTTTACAATGTGCACATTTACAAGTGGATCGCCGGTAAGACTTTTGGGTAAAATCGTCATCAACAGCCGTCCATCAGCGTCATCATCAGTCACTAGTCAACAGAGTCTATGTGGTGCAGGGTAGGTGGATTACAAACTAATGTAATCATGAGTGACAGTTCATACAAGCGTAGAAGTGGAGCAACAAAACGCAAAGAAAAGGAAAAAAAAGAGCGCAGGAATAGACAAAACTAAAAAAGCTGGATACATATCCTCCTGGAGATGAACCTGACATTGTTGGCAGCGGGTCAAGCCCACCAGAACTGGCACCACAGTCAGGGAACCAGATTTACAGGTACAATTTCTCACAATCACTGACACTGAAAACAATATGTGAGTTAGTTGTAAACTGTTGATGTGGTTGTTATCGTAGTAGCCCGACCGCCAAACGTTATTCTAGGGGCCAGGTAGCCTAATGTTTTTGTTGTTCTCATGGTTTGTTAGACTTCATGTCGGTTTTGTCGGGTTACTCTTGCAAAAAGGCTCGTACAACAACGTGGTTGGAGTTGGTATTTATTAACAGCAATGGAAACACATCAGGCAAAATCGGCACTTTGTACCGAGCAGCATTAATGAATGAATGAATGTCGGTAGCTATTAAATCAATAACAGTGGTGCATCTCCCACGTGACGTCACAACTGCATACTGCCAAATACATTTTAGACTATATTATTATACCATAATATTACAGGTTTGATTGATTTCAGAATGACATTGTCACTCTACGTGGTGTTGAACTCTTACTATCAAGTGCTTTGAGCTATGTGTCAAAAATGTAGTAATGTAATGATTGTAAGCCCCGCTAAAATGATGTAATCACAAGCTTTATTGGGCTTTAAAGGGCCCGGTCATGTGCCCCGCCCCCCGCCTGGCAGTGACATGCTCTGCTGCTGCTGCATGTAATGCATTTAAGTGACTTCATGAAATCAAAAGTGACTATTGATATTCTCTAAGATCAAAGAAGGAATTGCCTTTGCAACTTTAAATGTCAGATAAGTATATTTTTGCATTTAAGTCTTAAAAAGGTTTTTTTTTTGTCTTTTAAATGAAGCTGCAGTAACACACCAAGTTATGCTACTCGCACACTCCACTCCCACAGTTGCTGCTCAGACAGCAGCTAACAGGAATAGCCAAATGGGAATCAAGCAGATCTCTTGAGACTTGCATTTCCCTGTGCCTAACAAATACGAATTTAACAACAGTAGGAGAAAAAAAAGCAAAAAATGAGAATTGCTCTTCTATTTCATCTACATCATCAGCACTGAAAGGATTAGACAAGACTTGTACCTGGAAAAGCCACCTGTCAGTGTTAGTATGGCATCGGATGTGATTGCATGGGCAGCTTCGTCAATAATGTTCCCCAGGGCCCGGGCCTCTGCTTTACTGACAGCCCTGGAGATGTCTTCATAATGCAGGAAACCTGCAGGGAAAAGACCACATTGTTATCTGTCTGGCAGCTGGCCATCAATCATAGCTGTTTGCTCTGGGGAAACAGGAGTCAGGTTGAATTAAACTTAAGGTAAAAATGTAATATGTTCTGCCGGCTGAGAGGAGGCAGCTACCAGGGACACAGATTACAGTCTGGAAACTAGGCTTAATTATATTTGATGCATTAACGGGTATCTTGCTTTGTCCTTTCTTCTGTTTTTGTGCTGCATTAAAAGCACTATTCCTCTTTTCTTGTCTATATAGACAACCAGAAGTGCACTTCCAATTAATTACAAAACCTTTAAAGATATTTCTGTCTGTGCTGCAGTATTATTAATGGACTCCTGAATAACTGAGAATACAACCGAGCGTTCCAGATTCAAATGTCAAAAACCTTATTAAGCATTATTTCTCTGCTCAGAGTGGAGACAGCAGGCTTTCGGATGATGGACTATGATGACCAGGTTGATGGACATGTCTGCCAGCATAATCAATTATTGAATGGAGTCTGAAAGCGAATGGGAACCTGAAAGCAGTGCAATTTAAGGTTTTGAATGACCACTTCAGTTTAACAGCGTCTGCATCCACCAACATCCTACAGAGCAGCAGAAAAAAAACAGCAAAATAATACGGGCCGATGAAAGGCTATTAATCAGTATTTTATTATCCACATTTGAATTTTTTGGAGCACAGTTTATTGGAAACCCAATCTCACAGCAGGACGTGTAATACTGCATTACTACATGAATTTCTAACATACTTGGTACTTGATGATAAGTATTTTCAACACTGCTGATTTGGACTCTCAGTAGGAGACAGAGGGCTGAGAGATGTTACTTTGCCTCCATGTCAGACACCACTTAATAATGTGTACAACAGAAACAGCAGTAATTCATCAATTAGTTGTTCAGTTTGTGTTTGTTTTTACATTATAAATAGCCAACACATTAATTTCTCACTGTAAAAAATACTACGGAATGGAACGGAATTAAACTGCTTTCTAACAACAAAATCTCTATTCTGTTACATTTAATCTGCTTTATCATGTTGTACGTCGAAGCGCCTCCATGGCAACGCCGACGTGATGTTAGGTTTTGAGTGTTTGTTGCTGAAATGGTAGACCTCTGGATGGCTGTTGTGTTGTAGGTGTGCCATTGCCATATGTACGCTGAACTACATTATTTTTCAGTTTGAAATAGTCACAGACCAAACTTTGCTAATGTCCCCACATGTTTGCTTTACTTTCATATCTACAGTGGCCCAGTGGGACGTTCAGGCAACAAACTCGTCTAATCTGTTCACTGGGCCAGCAACATAACGTTTTTAGTTTTACTAAATTCTGCATGATGGAAAAAAAATTCTTCATTTATTAACAAATGCCCATGTACACTTTGTCAAACGTTTTATTTTCTGGTGCATTAAGCATCACAGCCTAATGCAGCTGCTGGCACCGGAGATGCAGCTCTCAACATTTTTACCAGCAAATTATTTCTTCTATGCAAAATTGCCTCCTAACTATTCAACCAAACTCGGTAATTAAAAAATATTATCATATTCAGCTCTCCGACCCAGTGTTTGTGACCACAGCCTTCGCTTTGATAACCAGCTCTGCCCTGAACGAATTCTACAGAAACCCATTATTTTTTGTTGTGTTTCTATTCAGTGTTCTTTCTTTTATTTCTCGTCTTGTTTTAGAGCCTTAAACAACTATAAGGAACTTCATTTGGCAAAACAAAAAGCCCTACATAACATGCAGATTTAAACTTAAATTTCTTATCTCTGTTGGAAGCAAATTCGTGTTGATATTTCTACTCTTTAGTTTGTGAAGCGAGTGAAAATGGGGAGATGTTAATGTACCACTTTGCTGCATCCGGTTCAGATGAACGCTGGGCTCTGCCAGAGCGTCGCTGAACGATGCGCAGCCCTCTGCGGTACCACTTCTCAGCTGTCTTCGGTCCAACCCCAAACACACTTGTGAACAGCTGGCAGGAAACGAGGTAAGGATGTAATCAAGATGATAAACTCTGAAGCGACAGGCTCTTCTCAGAAGGAGTTAGCATTCAGAGATTTGAAGAGGTCTGTGTACTTACGAGATGGCAAAATGCAAATCCTTTTGAACGTGGTTTCAAAGCTTCAAAACTGAGAAAGCGAGTGAATGACTGGGTTGTTTGTTATCCACTGACCTTGAGTGTTTTATACCTTTCATCCGAGAGCACTTTCTCGACTTCAAACGAGCGACCATGTTGAAGGATTTCCTGCAAAACATAAAAAGTAGGGAGTATTAGCGAGTGGGGAAATCTGTTTCCATCAGCATGTTTTTCCTGGTTGCTGTTCCATCTGCCATCAGCAAATTGCTGCTCATTTGAAAACCATTTCTACTGAAATCAGGTGTCCTCATTTCCATTCCATTTCCAGAACAAATGACTTTGTTTTTGTGAAACCTGGGATTAATACCAGTTTAATGGCAATCATAAAAAGCCCGGGGTAATGGGTTCCTCATATTCTATTGTTTGCTCTGAAACTACTCTGCCCCGCATTTTATAGTATAGGCACACATTTTAACTGTCTTCGTTATGTGGACGTGTCGAATCAGGCTGCAGTTATCTGGTTAGTATCAGCCAGCTCCCACAGGGAAATAGTGAAACTATTGAAAATAAAATGTATGTAGCTGTGCTGTGTGAATTTTAAGCTTTAACCATGAAGGGATGACAGCCAGCACAGATGAATCACTGACACTGTGAGTATGGTGCCTTCACTGCTCAGCAAGCACCCACCCGTCCACCTCTGCGTTTCAACCCTTCAGCGAAGGCCAACCTCAAACACAAGGATAATGCTTCACCACACTCCCCGCTCGGGGGGGGGGGGAAGACACATTCCTTTACACTCACAGAAACACAGAAAACACATACTGACTATTCATCCCTGATTCCGCCTCAGTGCTCCCAGACTTTCATGTCAGTCACTGTGTATCCTCTCCTCACTTTGGGATGTTCAGTCAACTTTGAACGGTTCAGTCGCTGCTGATAGTGTCACTCTGATGTTCACAGGCACATCAAGCGTTTTGTTTTTTACTCTGTTTGGTTTCCCTTTGTTTCTCGTGTCACGCCGTTTTCTTGTTTTGAGCAGCAATCTGTTCAAAGAGACAACCCAGAGACAGAAAAACCTCTGCGCCAGGCGTGAAATCTGAATTCTGTACAAACGAGGAGGAGGAGAGGTCATTCACAGACGGTCTAATTTGGTCTCACTGGGACATTTATGCTACTTTGTTTAATGACTCTGCCTCAGCGCTGACAGATTTGAGAGGTTTAGAGACTCGCTCCTGCTTGTGTATTAAGTGTAACATGTCAGGAAATTGGATTGCAGTGGTCACCTTTTCTCCTGGAGGGACTTTGGCTTCTCTCAGAGAAAACATTTTTCCACACTGTCTGTGACAAGCTGCCACGATATCTGACCTGAGTTCAGCTGTGGGGGAGGGGAAGTTTTTTTTTTCACTCAAAGACAACATAGATTTATCTTAAGCCTGTCATTGTGCAGTGCAGGTGTACAGTAACTTTTAGAGCGTCAGTAAAAAGTAAACTTCAAAAAATCCGAAAACAGACTTTTTATGAATTTTCTTGGAAAACATCAAGTTCTTTGATTCATTTTCTTCTTTTCTGCCTTCACTACTACTAACTAATGTGTAGCACACTCAGTTGCAGACTTTTAATGGCACAGTACAATAATAAAAAGAACATGTAATAAAAACACTCTCCAAAGATTCCATTTTATAAATTGTATAACATTTGATGATTTAGTCATTTTTTTTCCACATTGTCTGACCCTGAAACTCCAGCCCATGTTGTGTTGAGCTTCATAAGGATGAAGGTTGCTTGCAGCAGGCTTTATTCATGTAATTATTACATGAGCATCAGTTTTTCTCCTCGCAGTTTCAAACACTGCTTTAGTAGCTGCAGCTGCTTCCCTGAACAACAGAGCAGTGAAATCCTGACCACATCGTGCCAAGTAGTGCGTCATGTATCACACTGCTTGTCATGTATGTCATGTGTCATGTCTAAAAATATTCCACCCAGTTACAGTGGAAAGTCATATGATGGTTTTTTTTTCTTTTGTTTTATGCTTTTGTATTTCAGCTGTGTTATAATTTTGGTAAAGCCAAAAATAAAAACATTTCCAAAAATCTTGGGTGAAATTTATATAATAGGCTCTATCTTGATGACTTCACCACTAATTTGAAGCTAGAAAACAATTTTCTCACATGAAAACATCTTAAACCTGTATACCATTATACAAAAATGAAAGTTCTAGCTGTCAATGATCAAGGGAAACAATGAGAAGAGAGCTGTTTTCCTTTTTCAAATACACCAAGTATAGACTTATGGCCTGTTCAAACTACTGCCTACACATCACTCAGGAGAGTGTACTTCAGAGGATGTACTCTGGTCTCTGCAGTGTACACGTGTACTGGACAGTATAACAACAGCAGACTAACACATACTCAAAAACAGTTAAACTGAACATAAAATAAACACTTTGAGCTTTGACGTGACTCAGAATGGACTAGGGACTCCTCTGGCCCAAATGTCTACAACTGTTACTTTATACGATGTGTTTTATAATGGGTTTTATGTTTTTGTATTTCAGCCTTCTTCAGCATTTGCAGAGTTATTCTGGGTGCAGAGGAACCAAAGACTGAAATGAGATGTCTTTTGATTAGCATCATATGCTCACTTTAAGCATTTATCACTGACAATGTTCTGCTGGGGTTTCTTCTTTGGAATCTTTAGTTAGGTTTCTTAGCTCCAAGACAACACAGATGATTTCATAAAAATGTGAAAGACTATGTTAGAGAAGGAATCAGTCACAATAAACACTGCATCATTTATTCAGAAAACTTTGCATTTACAAGGGATGTTGTTTGGAAAATCAGACTCAGGGTATAAAACCTGAATAATAGCCCTCAACTCATGAAAAAAAGTCTGCTTTCCACTGTTTTAAGTATGGTCAGCTGTATTAAAACCAAGGTCAACTTGTGTCTGAACTGTGTGTGGAACCTGAGCCTTACCTCCATGACAGCTTTGGTGTGTTCACCCAGGCAGGGCAGGTTCTGTGTTGCCCCCATACACCGCACTTCCCAGGGCAGACTTTTCAGCACAGACGCAGCTCTCCTGAGGGCCAGGCCTGGACCCTCCATGTCGCTGAATTCATAGTTCTCCACCAGGACTTCAAATGCATCCTACAGGGAGGAGGAGACCGAGGCAGATGAAGGCAGATGGAAAGGTTTTTGTGGAGGGGCTTTGGTAAAAAAACATCCAAAAACCTGAAAACCTGAAAAGACAGATATTTATTTCAGAAGCTCAAATTTGCTTATCAACTTCAGAGCTGCAGTTTCTCACTGAGGACTTTTGATAACAACCCAGTAGTTAATAAATGCATGATCTCTGATCCAATCTCCTCTGATGTTCTAATTAGCTTATTATGTTTAATATGGGAACTAAACCAATCAAAGAGCTCATGTTCAATTTCCCCTCTCAAGTGAGCTTAGCCTCCCTCTTGTTCAAAACGATTTTATTCATCTTTGACACCAGTGGTAAACAGTATAGCATATCAAAACCAGAGACAAGATTACATTTTATTATGAGATTCAAATTTGAAATGAATTTGGTTAGACTGGCCTTTTACTAACTAATCCAACAGGGTGTTTAATAAATGATATTGTCCTCACCTAATCATTAATGTTAATATTTTTCTCTCTTAGGGAAAAAAGACAAATGAGCTGAAAATCTTATTACTCAACATTATTGTTCAACATCATTCACGCCTAAAGATATAACATGTACCATATAATCATAAAAGGGAGGATTTCTGATGAGGAGCTAGGTTAGCTAAAACATCTTAAAATGCAAACATTTCATAATAAATACATTATTAGGTATATATTCTGTATTTACACTGTATTACTTTTGTACCAGTTACAAGAACTATGGCTGTGCAATGTGATCTATTTTGCACAAAATGTCTGTGTTGTACTATAAAACAAAAGTAAGTAAATAACTGTCTGTTGCAAAAGGTACGCACAGTAAATATATCTTACACGACGTTCGCTCTAACCACGCCACAATTTGGGAGGTTTGACTCCGTAGCTCTTAGCTTCGTATCGTTTCAAAACTCCCCCTTGATTCTCCAATATGAGAGTCAGTGACTGCTTTATACCATAGGTAAGGCCAATTTCTACATTACTTTCACTGTCCACAGATTGCTGTGCTGTTCAGACTACATGACTTTTAGCTTTGTAATCATAAGTATAGCAACTCTGAGCAATTCAGGGTTGTAAGCTAGCAAGAACAATCATATGGTATATGGTTTTTCAGTTTCTATTATGGATCTTACCAAGACATGGCAGCAGCAGGCCAGGCAACCACTGGCCACTCGTGGATTTGGAGATTGTGATTATCATATTATTTCCTATAAGAAGCACTTTCAGAAAAGTAGTTACTTGATATTGGAAGAAGAGGATTCTCTGAACTAGGGTGTCAGTTGCAGTTCTTTCTGTTAATCCGCCATCTTTAAAACAATCCACAAAGGTTCCAGCAATAACTGATTTGGAAAAACTGCAGTAGAGTAGCACAATAATTTACCTTAAAAACTCAATATACACATACACAGAGCTACACATTTGAAATATTGTGAAAAAGTATTTGCAATTCAATTATCACATTTCAGCCACGTTTGAAGAAGATAACAAAAAATATTAGTGCATTTCTTGTTATGTGTAAATAATGTTCTGCACTATTTACTGCTGCATGCCAGGTTTTTATAAATAACAATAGAGTGATAACTGAACTGTCTTTTTTCCTCTCTTTGTTCTGTACCCTCCAGCAATAACTATTTTACCATTTTCTTTTGTATAATAAAATACCTTCATATTCTTAAAAAAAAAAAAGATTATAACAAATATATCTGCAATCATCTTATTATTTTTAGTTAATGGCTACCCTCTTTCAAAGCAAATAATGGTTGCATTGTTATATTACAAAAAAAAAAAACAGCATGCGATGCTAACAATATCAACAATACTTATTATTAATGGTAAGAAAGCATATTCAGTTCCATGTATAATGTTTTCTCAGACATCCAATCAGTTGAGTTACTTTGGAAATAGATAATAAATGACACAGGAACGGCCAGAGCAGCCTCTACCTCCTGAGGAGATTACGGACTCCTGGACTGAAGGGCCAGAGCAGGCTCTACCTCCTGAGGAGATTACGGTCTCTTGGAGTGAAGGGCCAGAGCAGGCTCTACCTCCTGAGGAGATTACAGTCTCTTGGAGGGAAGGGCCAGAGCAGGCTCTACCTCCTGAGGAGATTACGGACTCTTGGACTGAAGGGCCAGAGCAGGCTCAGAAGTTTGTACAGACTGGTTGCAGGAGTTTGGGAGAAGAATGCTGACCCGTTATTGTCTTGCTCTACAGTTCTGGATCTTCTTTGTTGAATTTTGTTTCACTACATGTTGTCACCTGGTGGAAAGGTGTGGATAGCAGGCAGGTCAGTTCAGTACCCAGACTACTACAAATACATATGGTCCCTCTCCTCTTTAGCGCATATTACACTACATCCAAATTTCAATTAATCTGACCACAGGACAGCTTTCCACCTCAGTCTATTTTAAATGAGCTTTGGCTCAGAGAAGATAGATGTGTGATATTTCTGGATCACATACTGCTTCTTCCTTGCATGATGTAGCCTTAAGCTGTATTCCAGGATGACATGGTAAACTGTGTTGTCTACTGTATAAAACAAATCAACTGCAATGCATGGATCCTATTTTTTTTTTTTATTTAAAGTGAAAGATGTGGTTAATGACTGTGCAAAGCATCTTGGAAAGGTAGCTTGTTCTGGCAGCATGTCAAAACGTTGAGCTTGGGCAAGGGTTTTATCCAATCAAAGTAGACATTTTTCTCCTACATAATTGCAGTCAATAAACAACATTTCTCTTAAGCACACGCCTCTGTGTGATGAAATGGGAGAAGCAATTTCTGCTTCCCCTATTACGCGTGGTATTTTTTGACGTGTTCGTAGACAGTGAATTTCTGGAGCTGTTGCTGAGCTTGTGCTCTGATTTCCATTACAGAATCAGGTCTGCTTTTATTGACATCATGGACACGAAACATTACCAGCATTTGCCCCTTGCACACAAAGATTTCTCCAGATTTTTGGAATCTTTACATGGTATTATGTGGTGTCAATAATGGAATACTCTCTGCATTCGCAAGGCCATGGAAACACTCAAGCATTATTCACCTGGGTTAACAAAACCCTACACTTACCAGACTGTTTCTCTCCTCATTTCTATTCAATGGACTTCTGTAATTCCATTGTGGCATTCTTCAGCGCAAAAATTGACAGTATTCATCAGAGATTAGCCCCTCTCATATCAGCGCCGTCACCCTTCTCCCACCCACCCTTCTCAAGTTTCAAACTTCCCTCTGTTGCTGACATAACAGACCTTATCCATAAACCTAAACCGTCTAACCTGTCAGCTTGACCCTCTCCCTACCTCTCTGGTCAAAGCCCCATTTCATTCTTTGACCCCTATAATAACTGCTATTGTTCATTCTTCTCATACCTCTGGTATTCTTCCTTCAGCTCTCAAATCTGGCCATGGTAACTCCAATTCCCAAAAATCTGGTGCTGATCCTAATAATCTCAACAACCTTCGTCCCATTTCCAATCTACCTTTCGTTTCCAAAATTCTAGAAAAAACCTCTCAGGTTCAGGTTGCATCTTAGGTTCATAATCACCTCTCCCACAACAACCTCTATGAACAATTCCAGTCTGGTTTTTTGTCCATTTCACAGCACTGAAACAACACTTCTCAAGATCACCAATGACCTCCTCATCGCTGCAAACACTGGACTCATCACCATTCTCATCCTCCTTGACCTGAGTGTGCCCTTTGACACAATCTCCCAGACCATCCTCATTGACAGATTGGCCACCATTGGACTATCCGACACACCCCTGTACTGGTTTAAGTCATATCTTTCTGGACGCACTCAGCAGGTTCAACTGAAAACATTTGCATCACAAACTGTCCCCCTTTCCTCTGGCGTACCCCAAGGCTCAGTGCTTGGACCTCTTCTATTCATCATCTACCTTTCTCCCCCTTGGCAGTATTTTACATAAATATAATATACATTTTCATTGCAATGCAGATGACACCCAGCTCTACCTGTCCACCAAACCCTCAAACCCACCTCTTCCCTCCCACCTACCTCCCTCACCGACTGCCTACAGGAAATCAGTTCCTCAAACTTAACAGTGACAAAACTGAGCTCCTCCTCATTGGCACCAATCCACCCTTTCAAAGATAGACAGTTTATCAATGTCTTTTGACAACTCCTCAGTTTTCCCCTCCCCCCAGCTTAAGAGTCTGGGTGTCATCCTTGACAGTACACTTTCATTTCAGTCTCACATTGATAATGTCAAATGCTCATCTTATTTCCACCTACGGAATATCTCTTGTCTCCGCCCATCTCTCACACCCAACACACTCTGGTTGCATCCCACCTGGACTTCTGTAACTCCCTGCTCTTCGGTTTACCACACAAATCCATCCATAATGTAATGGCCTGGGTCGGCCATGCCAGCCCTGTGTGTCTGTGTCTGTCAAGTTGGCATCTCTCCCTGTCTTTAGTAGTTCCTGTTTTACTTTGAAAGGTCTGTCCTGTCTTCTTTGTTGTCTTGCTTTGCTTCCTTCCTCTTGTTAGCTTGATTCCCTGCACCTGCCTCTCGTCTGATCCCTTGTGTATTTAAGTTTTGTCATTTTCTCCTGTCCTCCATGGGTCCATTAGTCGCGTTTAAGTTAATGTTTTTTCGTATTTTGGACTTTTGTGTTTTTGTACAATAAACCCTTTTCTTTTTGAGATCTGCTCTTGGGTCCTTCATCCTTCTGCAAACCATGACACATAAACTGCTGGTTCAACTGGTTCAAAACTCTTTGTCAAAACTTTGTCTGGTATACCAGACAAATCCATCCATAAACTGCAACTGGTTCAAAACTCCTCTTCCAGTCATATAACACCAATCCTACCAGCAGCTCCATTGGCTTCCAATCAATTCTGTTTTATCTATAAAATCCTCCTCCTCACTTTCAAATGCTTTCCATGTTTTATTGTGAATAAATTATGGGATTATGAGATTTGCAAATGATTGCATTCTGAATTTTTGGAATTGTGGTTTTTCAAGAGAGTATTGCTAAATCAAGGGGCAGATCTAAATGCAGTGGAGTGCTAGCATAGCTAGCCTTCATGGCTTCATTTCCTCTTCTCCAGCTAAGCTACGATCTGAGGTCACCACACCACCTGCGGTTCTGTGTAGACATGCAGCTTCAGGTCAGTGAGCAGCAGACTTTAGGCCAGTTCACACAAGAGATTCACTGACCCATTTACTCCAACACATGGGGGGGAAACAAGCCTTTACCTCACACACAAACACACAGCAGGGTTCTCCTCACAGCATGCAACAAATAGGAAAAGCAAGTTTATTAAAAGATAGGTTATTAGGCACGCTTGTGTTGTGCATTACCTTACATTACCTTCCATGGATTCTAAAAATACATGCTGATCTTTGGTTGATTTAGAATATAGAGTTTATCCATTCTTCAACATGAAGTAGTAGGTCTTTCATGACCTTTACTAAAACTCAGCAAAGATTTTTTTTTTTTACAGACACAACAGAATTTGGTGATTTTTAGCCTTTCATCCTCATAAAAGCAATCAAAATGTGTTTTTTTTTTCCAAGACTTTCTGGTTTATTGGATGCATAAGATACTTTTGTGACATTGTTACAATGAACACAGCTTTTCCGTCTGTTGTACTGAGCTGACGGTGTAGCTGTCACAAACACTGCCTTCTCCAGTCTCACCTTCACCACCTGCACATACAGATTGTGGAAATTAGCAAAGTCTGGGAATAAAACCGTTGACCGCCTTTGCAGAATCATGGCACTTTCTTTCCTCATTAGAAGCCCTAATCATAATGCAGGATAAGTAGAAGAGAAATAAATAGTGTTTACCTATCAAACTTAGTTTGTAGCTTGTGATATTTTGTAGGAAAATATATAATTTGTGATGACTGTTTTGCCGAAGTGATAAGTAATCGGTCCAGCTGCTGGAAAGACATAAAGACTTATTGGATGATGGATGACCATAATAATTTGAAGAATTAGGAAGGAACAAGTGACGAAGCTTCTTAACATTGGATTTTTTTTTTCTTTTCCTGGGCATCCAAAATGGAAGTGTTTCTTCTACCTCTCATGATCAGCACCACTGATGAGGAGGCTCATTTTCATGCATCATCTTAAGTACTTTGCACTGACCATTTATAGTTAAACATGGGATTGTAGAGACCAGACTATTAGTTTAATCCACATTGCTCATGTTTCAAGGATCAGGACTTAATTTATGAAGGAACTTTTGAAGCGTTTGGACACAGTTTTATCAATCTGAATATCTTATGGCCTTGTCTTTTTGTTAATAATCTTTCCCCTCTGCAGACGGATGACAAAAAAAAAAAGAGTTAAAATTATCATGATTATTGAGTATCCCTGACAGCATTTTGTGTCTGCTAGATATTTGCATTTATTTCAAGCAGGATGAAACACTGGCACGAAATGTTTACATCCTCAACCAGAAACATTTGGGACAGCTTCTCCTCCAGGTTGTTTCTCCTGAGCACCCTCAGGAAGTGGAGTCGCTGCTGGGCTTTCTTCACCACCGCAGTGGTGTTAGCAGTCCAGGAGATGTCTGCAGACATCTGCGCTCCCAGGAATCTGATGGAGCTGACCCGTTCCACACAGTCCCCCTGCATGTAAAGTGGGGCTGGGTCAGCTCTGCCCTTTCTGAAGTCCAGTATTATCTCTTTGTTTTTTGTGGTGTTCAGCGGCAGGTTGTTGGCTGAACACCACACTGTCAGACGGTTGAACTCATCTCTGTAGTCAGACTCATCCCCCCCTGAGATGAGCCCGACCACGGTGGTATCATCTGCAAACTTTATGATGGTGTTTGAGAGATGGGTCGGAGAGCAGTCATGAGTGTACAGAGTGAACAGGAGGGGGCTCAGTACACAGCCTTGAGGGGAACCGGTGCTGAGTGTGATGGTGTAGGAGAGGTAGGGGCCAAGTTTCACTGACTGTGGGCGATCCGTGAGGAAGTCCTTTATCCACTGGCAGATGGGGGTGGAGATGCCCAGGTCTCGCAATTTCTGGACCAGGATCTCCAGGATGATGTTGTTAAATTCCGAACTGAAGTCCAGGGAGAGCATCCTAACGTAGCTGCCCAGGTGCTCCAGGTGGCTCAGTGCGGTGTGGAGTGCTATGGTGATGGAGTCCTCTGTGGATCGGTTTGCACTGCAGGCAAACTGATGAGGGTCCAGAGTGGGAGGCAGACAGGTCTTGATCTGCCGGGAGACCAGTCTTTCAAAGCACTTCATGACCACAGGCGTAAGTGCCACAGGCCTGTAGTGATGCTGGTAAACAATACAGCCAGTTGGTCGGCACAAGCTTTGAGTACCTTGCCAGGTATGCCATCAGGTCCGGCCGTCTTCCTGGGGTTCATCGACATCAGGACACGTCTCACTTCATGCTCCTGAAGTGTCAGTGTGTTAGTACTGGAGGGTGGTGGGTGTGGGGTGTCCGCAAAGCGGGTAAAGAAGCGGTTCAGCTCCTCTGCCAGCGAGGCATCAGTCCTGGTGTTGTCCGGGTTGCTGCTTCTGTAGTTAGTTATGTGGTTTCTTCCCCGCCACATCTTCCTGGGGTCATTTTCAGCGAAGAGGTCCTCTGTTTTTTTTCCTGTAGACCGCCTTGGCCTCCCTGATGCCTCTTTTAAGGTCTGACCTAGTCGCATTGTACAGGGCCCTGTCCCCTGATTTAAAGGCGATGTTGCATCTTTTTAACAGGGACTGGACTTCGCTGGTCATCCAGGGTTTCTGGTTTGCAAAAACCCTGACCCTCTTTTTGACTGTGACAGTGTCAACACAGTTCTTGATGTATGAGAGTACGGTGTCAGTGTACTCTTGCAGGTTGTGGCTGGAGAGTAAATCCCATACAGTTCTTTGGAAGCAGTCCTGAAGTTGGGAGAGGGCCTGTTGGGTTGTTTACATAGCCTAGCATCCAAGCCCGACTTGCATCCTCGCTTCTGCTTCCTGTCCCTGCGCCGCCGTTTTCGTTTGCTGGGCATGCTAGTAATCCACGGAGAACCCGGCGATCTTGTTATGTCCTCTGGGATGTTGTATGTGCGGTGGAAGTCGCCAGTAAAAGACAAATTGTCTCCCAGACCAAGGTCAATAAGGTTCTGACGGCTGTAGCTATAGTTGGCTTTGGTGCACGGATGTTCTAAAAAATAAAAAATGATCAAATATCACCACATACTGCCACATTATTGAGTTTTCCCACTAGGGACATTAAATAGAACAAGTGCATCTGCATCTTCTACCGTTTTTGAAATAAAGACCCTCAGGAGGACAGTAATGATGATATTCTGACAGAAAACAGAACTTTCAGTGCTTTTAAATAGCAACTGTTAGAAACTTGAATTAATGAAAGACATCTTTTTTGTTACTATGTTTTAAGGGTCATTTTAAGAAAGAGCTAATTACTGTGGGGCTTCCAAGACAGATATTTTGTTGTAATACTTTTGTTAATTTTCAGTTCACATTAAAGCACGCTTTCTACAGATCCCATTATATTTTTTTTCTCCTATGGAGGTGTGTCACCAAAACACTCCATCCATCTGCTCCTGGTCTGGCCCTTCTGTCAAACTGTAGAACCCATCGTGGCCAACTGGTCAAAATGTTTGCCCACCGCTGATCTAAACTGAGACTGCTTTGTGCATAGGGATGGTGTTATAATAATAATTATTATTATTATTTTTCCCAAAGAGAGCACAGTAGTCAAGAAAGCACAAGCCTAAATGACTGAGATTACACTGAAAAAAATGATTTTGTGGTGCAGTAATATTTATTAGGTTAACTATCACAATTTTTATTTTCTAATTGTAAGTATTTGTGAGAACTGGAACTATTTAAGTAAATCCTATATATGTCATCAATGTAATAAGTAAACTCTGTGGGAAGAATAAATTTTATTATGTATTTTCACGTAATATTCAAAGCTTTCAGAGTCTTTGCAATGAACTTTTAAATACCAAGTAGGTTTTACTTGTGCTGCGTGCTTTGAACCCGCGCATGCGCCCTGTGACGTGCATACACGACGCATGCGCTTCGTTGTCCGCCAAAACACGAGAGGAAAACTGCCGCGGTCAGGTTTAAGGTAAGACATTCAGGATTTTTTCTGTAACGTAACGGAGTTAAATGTAGTAATATGATAATATAAACTGTAATATTTGCCATTATCGCACATTACGTATCACTGTAGCTTAATTTTACTACGGTCACTAAACGTCCATGTGGACTTGGGTCGTGAACCCCTGGGATATGTCACAACTTGCTGTCCCCTCGGTAAGTGCACAGGTTTATCAACGGTCGAGTGCATTCTTTAATGTAAAGTTGACGGTGGCTTTATTTATTTTTTCATACAACGTGGCCAGTGAGCACCGAATGTACAAATTTGCCCTCGGCGGGCCGAGTCAGTTTCTACCGGGGCTGTCGCAGACGGTATATACCTGGTCAGGCTCTCTCGCACGTGGTGTCTGTGCATGTTACAGACAACCTCGTGTCCGGCGTGTTCCAGAGTCCGACCGCGAGTTCGACTGCAGGCCACACGGTACAATTTAAGCGATTTAGCCCCCATTTACCGTGTATTAGCCGCCAAGCACATCTTGTCCATGCAGTGCACCCGTGTTTGTGGGTGTTTGCGCACAGGTGCGTGTGCGAGGGAGAAGGCAGGTGGAGGGGCTGACTGACAGGGATGAGAGACAGTGAAGTGCTGTTCAAAAAAACAGGAGTTAATTAATGAGAAACGCTGGTGATATTTTGAAAATATTTTACAGCATATTATCAAATGTACATTTGTTTGATAGTGGTGTAGTTTATTTTGGTTACATGATTCTTATTATTTTGTCTTTGTTTCTTGTCCTCCCCAAAGCAACAACTTTCTGCAGCTGACAGTGATCTCTCAAGCAGCAACTACATCAAGCAGTGACACAAGCAAAGCCAACTGGCTATTCAGGTAAAAATAAATGTGTAGTGCTTTGTATTTCATAAGTTCATCAATGATATTTTAAAATATGGTGACAGCAGTACAGTAATCCATCACTACTTAGTTGACTGTTTCATTTCCTCTTTAATGTATTATTTTGTCTTTGTTTCTTGTCCTCCCCAGAGCAACAACTTTCTACAGCTGACATGGTGCCCTCTCAAGCTGCAACTACAGCAAGCAGTGTCACAAGTAAAGCCATCTGGGTATTCAGGTAAAAAGAATTGTTTAGTTCTCTGCACTTCTTAAGTTATATGAGGTTTACCCTCATCACAGAATTTATAGGTACCATTCCAAATTGAAATGAAGCAGAATATATTTAGAATTTTGAAGTTATGTATTGTGATGCATAAAGTTCAATGTACACAAAGTTGAAAGGACAATCTTATGTTATTCTAGTGATATGAATATAGCCCAAGAAATGTGACTTCTCCATTATCCCTGGCATTAAAGTAACTTTTGAGTATGATGCTTTAAATATTATATTTCTTTGTATTTTACAGCCTCTGCTGGGAACGTTCTCCTACTACAGTATTTGATTTGAACGGCTAATGTAAGGTAATCTTAAACCTTACTTACCTCTCATTCTTTGTTTTAAGTTGACTTTTATACTGATATGAAAATCTAGTTCAGATGAGGTTTGATTTTTTTTTTCTGTCTGTTTTTTTCCAGATTAAAAAAAAAGATGAAGATGCATCCGTGTCGATTGTCGTTGAGGGGACTGAGGTACTTGACAACTGTAGAAGTGTTGCAAAGGCCTGTCTCCTGCTGATGGGCATCATTTATGCCATGAACTTGAGTTACCCACCAAAAATGAAGTACACTTTTGAAGTGTTTCAAAAGCTTCTTTTAAGGCTTGATGTCCTTAAGATGTCCCCAAAACTCTGTCTCTGCGAAACAAACTTATAGCTTGAGTCCACATGTTTGACCCAAGAGTTGTCCCTTCAAAGAGGGTACTAAAAGAAAAAAGTGCCACAGTTGTTTGTCGCTATTTGTCTGTGTTCTTTTTCTGCTGTTTTAAAGTTGTAATTTTGTATTTCAACTTGTTCCACTGTAACAAACAAAGTTAAACCAGAGGTTCTCAACTGATCGTGGAACCATTTTAATGGGTCACGGATGTGAGTGTGGGCTTGAAAAGGAGGAAATATGGCACTTTTTAGTGTCAAGATGCTCTGCCCTGAGGTTCTAAACATGTGTTTCTGTATCATAAGCTTCTAAAAGCAAACACTGTTCTTTAAAGTGAAACATCATGTCTACACTTAAGTTTTCAAAGCATGTCAATTTTTTTTTTTCAGGGTGAAATATACCTTGTTTTGCAATGCAAACCCTGTTGAGCAATGTTTTATTGAAAAAAAATATATTTATTTTTTCACTTAAGAAAAATAAAGGTTTTAAATTAAAACAGTTGCCTCATTTTTTAAGTCATTGTTTCAATAAACAATATTATGAACAAATTTAGGCAGTTAAAACTGCAGAAAAACTATGTAAAATCTTGTGTAAATGTTACTCATTTATAGTTCATAAATAAAAGTTTAAAAAAGTATTTTAAAATTACATTAAAAAGCCATTGATTTTAGATGAGATTTTTCAGTTTGAAGCAGTCAGAGTCTAAAAACTTACAAAGAAGGAGAGAGTAAAATTCAATGACTATATTAATAATCAACAGTAAATTACCTGAGGTTTGCGAGTAAAATAAACTGATATCTGCAAGTAAAGTTTACTTGATGATCGCCCTTGTAGAATTTACTTGCAATATCTAAGTGCAAAAACTTTCCTAAGTTTTCTTAAGTAAATATCACTCCACATTTTTTTCAGTGTAGGTAGCTTGGTGCATATCCCACAATCACTTTAAAAGGAAGCATTTATCACCTAAATTTGATCCATGCAGTCTTGGGTACGTCAATGAGCAGTGGAATGACATGCGGCCTTTTTATCCAACACCAGATGCACCACTGCACCATCTGTGATTGTTTCACAGTACAAACAGATATAAAAAATAGTCTATATTTCACCTACTGGTGCTAAAAGGATCCTCTTATTAAGCATAAAGCAGTCACAGTGTGTGTGGTTTTACAGTGGATGGCTCTGTAATCATTTACTAACAAAGTTAAGAGATACCAGTTCAGCTCTGAGATTACATTTATTTCCCAAAAACCCACAAATCAGTGTAATCCTGCCTTGATCAGGCTGTGTGAAGGAACCTTAGAGGCCATGAAATATTTCTCTAATCTTCTCTGTTATTACCTCCGGCAAGGAGGTTATGTTTTTGCTGGTGTTTATCTGTCTGTGTACAAGCTAACTCAAAAAGTTATGGATGGATTTTGACGAAATTTTCAGGAGTTGTCAGAAATGTGAAAAGGAAGAACTGGTTTCATTTTGGGTGTGATCCGGAAGAAATCCTGGATTCTGGAATTTTCGATAACATTGCCGTCAATGGGGCCAAAAATTTTGTTTCTCAATATCTCCGTTAATTATTGCCCAAAACTCATGAAATTTTACTCAGGGATTGACAATGGGAACCTCTATCAAATTTCAAAGGCTGATCCGGATCTGATCCAGAATGCGGATTTTATTGCAATCTGTAAATCGCTATATGGGGGAATTGTTCCGCTCAGGTAACTGGTTTTCTAGTTATGACAGTGGTTAAGTGAGTTATTGGGACTTCTTTCAGAAAAGATTCAGAAATTCCTGAAAAAAATTGAAAACAACCCAAGGATTTCATTTAATTATCCAACTTGCTGAAAAACACGGCTTTAGGACCTCTTATAAATAAACACACGTAGGCAAGCACATGCACACCATGGCCGGAAGTCTGTCGACTGTCGCGTCGTTGGAGCAGCTGTGTGGAGTCAGTGCTGCAGGCTGGATAATCCACCCTACGTATGTGTACAGCTAATTAATAAGAAGTTAAGCCCGGTTGCTGTGCAGCGACGTTGATGTATATCGCACCGATTTACCCCCCACAGCTCGATACCACGGACACGCCTGCAAGTCATGTTTGCACAGCAGCCGATCCCACTGCAAAAGGAAACCACGAAAGGAGGTCAAACATCCCGCTGAGAAGAGATTTAACATATTTAAGGCAGAGAAGGTGACTTTTATCACTCCGATATCTGATAAATGAGAAACATGATTCTGGATCCACGCTGGAAATGTTTTACTTCAGGGTGTTTGCTTGTTTGTGTGTGAGAGTATATTTGTGTGGAACATATGGAAAACGTAAGCCATGCTGCACATCAATCATCCAAGACACAACTAATACATTTTTGTGTTCCTGAACATCCGGCTTGTGGTGAAATTATGTCGGGGGAGCACCCGAGCATGAAAGCCTGTCTGAGTTTCCATGGATTTCCCAGTCACAGCAAGAGCAAGACGGCAGATGAGAGCACCGTAAGAATGTGTTGTATGGAGGCGAAGCAACGTTGGGAATAACAAAAGGGGATGGGGGAATGATATGGGTGTTAAAGAGAAACAGAGAGGCTGAGAGAAAAAAGGAAGGGATAGCACATGGCTATGGAATGAAGGCTTGCTTGTCGCTAGTGTATGATTGACACTTGGGAGCTGTTGCTGAGATGATGCTCGTCCTCCTGATACCACTCTGCACCACTTTGTTCCTCCTCCAGGATCAGCAGGTTCCACTTCATTGAATGCTCCACTCCACCCCTTGTTCCTGAAATCATAGCTGGCTATCCTCCAACACTTCCTTTACCTGATTTTTAGATCCCTGCATCTATTATTTGTTAAAAATATTTTCACTAATTTGTATCTTCGTAAAAACATTCTGTTTGAACGAATATGTCAGTGATATTTAATGACAGGGTTAGAGTAATATATTTCATGATGACATCATGTCTATTGGTATTTGAAACAAAACAACTACAAAACGTCTCCAGTGCTCCCTGAAAAAAAAACATACCTTATCATGAACTCTCGCAAGCTTCCCCTTCCCTCAAGCCCTTCACGTGCACGACCATGAACCCTCTGGCTATGTAATCTTTGATTGGTCGGACCAACACTTGTTATGGTGACCCTGCTTGTTTTCAGTTTACAGGGCAAAGACTATTAAGAACTAATTTGTCGCAAAACGTGTCCTGGCTTAGAAATGACCTAGGATTTCTTACCCTGCCTTTAACTCATGCACATAAACAGAGTCCCTTCGAAAATATGTTCTTGAGACCTTTTAATCTCTCTTCTCACCAAGCAGCCAGCAGGAAAGCTCGAAGATTACTTTTTCGATTATAGATCACTTGCCCGCTCCTCATTAGCACCGCCACACACACACACAGTCCACATCTATTGCTGCCTGGTTCCTAGTTCCACATGACAATTTGTTTACAGACAAAGGGAAAAGCAAGATATCCTTTATTTCTGTCTCATTTGGGTAGTTTTATCTCCCGCTCCTTGAGTGAAGTGTTACCTGTGGTTTCCTCGGGTCCAGTAGCTAGAAAAACTCTTTAATCTAATGAGAAAGAATCCTTCAATGTGGCTTTATGTGGAAATAATTGAGTTAATCATGGGGCTAGGGAAAGTTAGCAGCATTGCTAATTAGGGAGTTAATGCTGTGGAAAGAAATAAGGGGTAAGAAATTAAACAGCTGTCTTCCCCAGGTGAGACGCGTGATGGTGCACAAATCTGCACCTGTGTGTTCATGTAGACAGATGCATGTGTCCGTGGATTTCACATGCCATGCCTGCCTTTGTAGGCGGTGGTTAATAGGTTTTACAAAAACTCATCAGAAGGTCTGCACACTCCCACATAAGCATACACACATGCACTTGCCACTCAGTTCAGTTATAATACACATCTGGACCTCCACAATTGAATTCAAAGCCAAATAATAACTCAAGAATGTGCAGGTTACAAAAAATAAAATTACAGCAGTGTCATTTGAGCAGTACGAAGGAACTTATACAATTGAATTAAGGTTGATTCCATCTCTTCCTCGGTCACTCTTTTTTTTTTTCTGTTATTATTACTTTCATGAGTCTCCCAGTGGCCTCTGGCACAATGTCCACTAAAGCTCTGTAGGATAGTTTCATAAGTGTTGATGTGAGACAGTACCGTTAAGTGATCCGCAGTTGTCTCAAGAGACAACAAGAGATGAAAGTCCAGAGTTACTATAAATCAAATATTTCTTTAAATGAAATTAAAATGTATATGTTAACATGAAAAAGCTCCTCTGTTACATTAAAACAGAAGTAATTCCTAAATGTTATCATTATATATATATATATATATAGAGAGAGAGAGAGAGAGAGAGAGAGAGAGAGAGAGAGAGAGAGAGAGAGAGAGAGAGATAGCACTACTCACATTTCCCTTTTTATTCTCAGTTTTTAGAGGTACTTTTCCTCATGTTGACATGGGGTTGATCCTAAATTCAAACTGGTTTCTTACTCAACAAGCGCACCCAGTGCCAGTCTCTTCTACCAGCAATATGGTCAGTGAACTTGGCTGCCGCTGTAAAATTTATATTCATATCAAAACAAATAAGATAAAACTGTTGAAAACAGAAGAGGCCAAATCATATTCTTCCATGTTCTTTTTAAAGTTCTCATTCTTAATGATTGGGTTTATCACATCACTAGGGGACTACTGCGTTATTAGTAGCATCCTATATTGTTCTATTTATTATGATGCATTATTACCTTTGACTTTGTGAGGCACTACTGATGAGGTGGTTTTTTATTGGTACTGATGGCAGCTCCTGTAAACCCTCATTATCACTAATACAATTTTCTCTTTCTTTCACACTCAGTCAATTACCATTTTGCCATTCCATGGGCGAACCTGAGCGCCTCATTCCTCAGCTTCTGATTTTGCTAATGCTTCCCTCCCACTCTGCCCACCAGATGGCAGAGGAACAAATCCATCAATGCTTGCGAGAAGTGTCACGTCCACGGGCACGTCTCAGCATCACCTAGCAGTGCCTCAGGGCGTGTCCCATGCTAGAGACATGTCACCTGGCGCTCCCCTAACGTGCCACAGCTGCAGATGCTGCTACTCATTTGCAGGTTAATGTATTGTGGGAGATCTGCATTCGAGGGCTGGCGAGTGAAGCAAGCCAGCTACCAAATTAGTGCAGAGCTGATTTGGGAGTTTTTTCACACCCCAAAGTGAAAGCGACAGCTTGTGATGGCTGAAAGTGCTTCGTGTCCGGAGCGATATTAGAGCGGCGGTCTCTTACTGTGAACATTTTGTTGTTGTTTTCTGTAGTAGTCCTTCTCTGGCAGGCATATCGAGAAACTGTGGGCGGACCAACTTCTGGCAAGATGTCCTGTGTGCAAAAAACAACCAATAATAAGTTTCACAAACACATAGATATGTGCGCATTCATATATAGCCAGTATTTGTGGACCCAAACTGTTGACAGGCTAAATGTGTAAATGTTTATAATGTCAGTCCCAATGAGCACAGGGCCCAGAGTTCAAACTGAATTACATAAAAATGCAGTCATTTGCCTTGGAGAAGCTATTTTTACAGCTCTGTGTCTCCAGGGTAACAGGCTAATGACACTCATCTCACAGTCTGGTGGCAACCAAATCCATTACACCACCTAACCCATGGCATTACAAATCTACTTGCCATCATCCAATTTCCCTCCTGTAAATTGCCTTTTCATTCTATGAAGAAAGGGCTCCTCATTTATAATATATGTGTGAAAAGGATTACCAGTGTATTATTGATATAATTGCAATTAGAAAATCCCAAAATGTAATACTTTTATCTCCAAAACTGCTTCGAGAATTTGGGTGAGGAGAGTGAGGAGTATTGAGTATATGGGGAAGGTGTCAACTGGGACGACTGCTGCAGCAGGAACAGGAGTGCCTTTAATGGATGATTAAAAAGAGCCAAGCCATCTAACAGCACTGAGCTGAATCAATCAGCAAAGGAGTCACAAATGTTCATCGTTTATTCTCTGCTCAGAGCCTTTCATGATTAAAAAAAAAAAAAAAAAAAAAACACACAACACAATTTTTCTGCCAATCAAAAGTAAAACTGCCCCAGAAACTCCCTGCCTTTGTTCCTTCTAAATAAAGCAGAATTGCACTGTGGTCCATGGAGACAAACTCATGTGCATCAGCATGCAGAGGCTGCTTTACCCCCATCTGGGCTCAGTTATTATACAAGCGTACTGTATGAGTGTGTGGAAGTTAAAGTACGCAGACCGTTCTCAGTGGGATCATTTCCCCTCCTGGCCCTCTCCCAGGTGTCCTCTCCACCTTTTCTGCATGACTTGGATGTAACTAAGCTAATATGTGCAGTCTGCACGGCGGGGTTTCACTCGCCATACAGAATGCTAAAGATGAAAGGGTACAGTAAGTGTTCCTCCACGTCACTCACACGTGCTTTCATTTAAACCGCAGAGACACTCCAGGCTCACGCATCCTGCCACACACTGGGAAGAGTGGGCTAATGAAATCCTCTCCAGCCGCGAAGCAGACCAAAGGTCAGTTAGGTTCACGTCCTGTGGGAAGCGGTGTGAGCCTGCATCTACACACATCCTACCTCCTATGCAGAGGCAAACTCTCAATCTCCAGTAGTCGTTTCCATTTTTTTTTATTTCTTTCGAGTCAGGCACTCTTTCATCTTTCCACACTTTTACTTGAAACAGATATAAACAGTTCCCTCTGTGAGTCTGAAGGTAACAGAAAACATTACATTTTAATGAGTTTAAGACTTGAAATTCTTTCTGATTTCCTGTGGAATATTCATGACAGCAAAACATTGCAAACGCCAAACTGTCATGAAAAGCGAGAGCTTATTTGTGGGACTTTTTTATCTGCACAGTAGCTCCTCAAACACGTTTCTCACTCATAAAACAAACTCATCGAGGCGCTGCCGCATAAATGGTAGCGTGCGTTACCATGTTTGCTTCACAGTTGAACTACAATACAAAACAAGCAAAGCAGTGGGCTGGTTACCTTGGGAGATGGGGAAATAAATGTCAGCATGACATTATTAGCCCTGTCTGCTAATGATGCAGCCAAATGGAAGCGTGCCACCGATGTTCTTACGTGACCCTCTGGAAACAATGCTACTGAATGGCAAAAGGAGTTGTTTCACACGGGAGGCACAAATAAATTCATAGTCACGGTTCGCCCTGGCTGTTTTGAGAAAACTGGCAAAAAAAAAAAAAAAATGTTTTTCCTCCTCCACTGTTGATAGAAAGGAGACAAAATATTATTACTGTATCCATATTCTGCCAGGCTCTAGTTCTGCTTTCTCAAGGGAAAATATGCAACTATCGCTGGGAATGTGTATGTTTATCTGTTGGCAGGCTGCTATAAGCCTTGACATCCAGCTGAAGGGTTCATTTGACACTCCCACACAGCATGGAGGATGCTTTTGCCATCAGTGGGGTGAAGTGAGGAAATATAAGCAAAGACCAAGAGCGTGTCTCTCTTTGAAATGTTGAACCTATCCTAGTTGTCATTTGCCAAGAGATAAGACACCCTGAACAGTCATCAGTCCAGTGCAGCTTCTATCCACAATCTAGCAACAAACTGCATCTTTATCTGCAGGTTGCATCATATAAAAATGAGAAAACAAACAATCTTTTGGTTTCTCTGAAGACATTTTTTTTCTTTATTAGCAATTTCCACCTGGGAAAAGCCACATCTGTCTTTATTTCATTTCACTTAATTTCACTTCTTCAGGTTTTTGCTTCTTGAATCAGCTTGACTCACACATCATTACATGCTCTTTTACTGCATTAATAAATATGATCCTCCATGTCTTAAATTGCGTATAAAACAGCATCCACAACTACTAAATTCTTCTTTTTATTCTTCTTTACAGCCCCTTGAAAAGTGCTCTTCTTCTGTAAACCTTTGATGGCAGTAATATAGCCATTCTCCTCTACACAAGGGTCCAGTGGGTAAATAGATCTCAGTTTCTGTTACACACTGCTACTTTAAACAGTTTTGTTCCCTCTCCTCATCACTTCCCATTTGGTTCGAAGTCCCGTCGATTGCTAACCCTTCATATGTATTGATAACTGTGCGCTTTAATTGTGACACACACAAACCTGAATGAGGTGCCTTGTTTCCACAGCAACAGGTCTTCCATCTCTCATGCTGTCAGTGAACCAGCTGATGTCCAACACGCGTATCACAGAAAGGTCCAGCAGACCACAACTTTTTAACCACGTCCAGAGGGATGAAGCCCGGCTATCCTCCGATACCACATGGGTGACGGCATCACTGGGCAGAGAGAGAAAAAAACAGCGATGTGTGTGGTGAACACTGGAGCTCAACTTGTACCTGTAAAGCTATCACAATAAACAAGCTGTGTTAATAAATGACAGAAACCTAGATGTTCTAGTTCCAAGCACGTCGGTAACTTTGTCTGCTCTCTCTGACTGAAAATGATCAAATGAGGTTGGCAAGAGTGAGGAAATAATAAACATGTTAAAAAGCACTATTCCTGATGGCAAACACATTTGGGCCGACCCTTGGTACTTATGGTTCAGTTACCACATTGCAAGTGTTACGTGCTGGGGCGCCGAAAAGGGGGGGTAAAGGATATGGATTATAGGGGCCCATGATTGAGGGGGGCCCAGAGAGGCCCTTAATGATGATCAAAAATAGCATCAACAAATTTCGCCACTGTGTTGGGGGGCCCGGTAAAGATTCTTTTCATGGGGCCCAAAATCCCTAGCGGTGCCCCTGGTTACGTGGGCCAGTTCATGAGCTGGACCAAACGGGTTTTGGCTCTGGATGAGCCAGATGTGGCCCAAATTTTGTAACCTAGTTTTGGCAGGAGTTGTGAGGGCCGGAACAAAGGCCCAAACAAAGTTGGGCCTGTGGTTATCAGACAGGTTTGGCCAAACATTCTTTGCTATCTGGGGTAACTATCTTTTTCAGTTTATGTCATTAATATTAATGCATGTGTCCATGCATGTGTCTATTGAATGCAAAAGGGTCAGACAGCAAATTGCAGTTAGCAATAAGATGGTCCCAGAACAAGAACTGCACTTTGGATTTAAACATAAAAAAAAAAAAAAAAAAAAAAGAAAACAAGCATAACCTGAAGGACAGTAATATCTCATTGACAAGGCCTTGGAGCTGTGAGAGAGACACCTCGTCTCTCCTGAGCTGCCACCTGCAACCTCAATCATGCATTTCCCTTTGTCGACTACCTACTCAAAAAACTCTTCAATAACACAACCATGTCACTTTCTTTGTGGCAGCATGAGCCCAGACAGATATCATTCAGTGAGTTGTTAGATTTGCAGGGTGCTGCACCATCACAGACCCAAATCAACTTCCCCAGCTTCCCCGTCTTTATCTCTTTCCAACCACACGTTGTGCTGCATTTGCTGCACCGCAGAAGTTGGTAACATGATGATGTGACACTGGTTTTAAAAGAAGTATACCCTAACTCCATTCCCTTAATCCAGCTGCAATGAACAGAGCTGATAAGACACATAGAGATGTTTCTTTTTCTGACCTCGGGGAAAGCAAAACACTTTTTTCTCAGTTTACAACATTTTTGGGAGAGTTGAGTAATTAAATATGATGAAAACATCAGTCTCATGAAAACTTTTATGACCCATGAGTATTGATGTAACAAAGTGATACAATTACTGCAGTAGCAAAGTCTAGCAACGACTATAAACTGGGGGATTTCTGAGGGGTTTAAAAATGTCTGAGTGATCCCTCGCTGCTCGATTAATCCCAGGCAGAGATGAACTCTGAAGCTTTTGTGATCCGGCTCATATCTCAGCACCACTACTTGTTCTGCTTTGGGATCAACAATGAGTAAACAACAATCACCACAGACCCTCAGTGCCTCCCTCCATTTTTTGATACACGTGGTCATTCAACCAGTTCCTCCTTCAACTCTGCTGAGGCTTTTTATTATGGCCTCCTCCCTCCTGTTCCCTGCACAGCATCCAAGTACCGTACCCAATCAGGGCGCTCAGCCATGCATAATTACCCCCAACACACTCCTCCTCTTTCTCTCTTCTAGTGTGGGTAAATCAGTGGAAAGATTCCTTCAGGGGGGTCCCAGCAGAACTCAGGCTGAGCCCTAATTGGCCAAATCACTGGCGAAACTAATCATCTTTCTGCTTAACATACGGGTGTGACAACTGGTGGTCCATGTGTTAAAAAAAAGACACAAATACCTGGAGATAGACCTTTTTAAATAAACATAGAAGTATGTTTGAGGTGTATCATAATTATGAGGTCCATTTACATGGCTTGAACAGTAATCATGAACTGGTTGACTTACATATAAAGGGGCTGAGGTGTTATGTCACACAAGAGATTCATAGCAAAAAAGATTTACCTAGTTGTATTATATTTCCCAAAATTTGGATTCCTGTCTTAATGTGAGGCTGCAAAGAATGTAAAATCCCAGCTCAACATTGTATTCCCCAAAATTAGTGAGACTGAGCCCAGACACAAGGACATGCTAATATCAATTGGAAGAGATATGAAGAACTCTCTCAAGTCATGTCTCGGCCCGTGTTCCTGTCAGCAGGAACCCTGCTATTCTCTCCAAGAGTGAAAACCAACATGCTGATCAAAGGCTATCTACATCCAGAACAGATCTTGACCCCACGAGGAGGGGTTTGTATGTTTTCTGTGGTACAGCTGCTCCTTCATCTACACGGAGATGTACTTGATCACACTAAGTAGTCAGATATTTAATATAGCAAAGAAAGTCATATGTAAGTTGACTTAGATGTAATAGTTATTAAATTCACTCACCAAGAGTTTCTTCCATGCCAAAGCAACCAAAATGTCACATCAGAGATAGACCAGAGCAGAAGTTGGCCAATGAGCTTTGGTTAAATGCTCCACTTAACAGAAACAATTTAACAAAGTCTCGATTTCTTTCCATCTTGAAAAAGCGTTCACAGGCTTGCAGTAAAACCTATACGCTGTGTAAGAATCTTTACGTTATAATAACGGTGCGTTTTCACCGGAGGGAAGTTCTGGGATAGTTCTGGGGGGCCTAAAGCACTGAAGTGTGCCTCCATAACCAGGAACTGGTCTGGGTTTGTGATGTCAGGGCTCAGCTGCACCAAACAAAATGACAGGGATATGTTAATTCAGCATTTTTGTCTAAGCGACCTCAAACATCCAAGTAAAAATTCTCTCCAAACACAGAAAAGGTTTTTTTTATTTTCCTGTTAATATTGTCATTCTCTCAAATTCTGATTCATCTGACCGCAGAACAGATCTTTAGAGTGTAGTAGTGATGTTATGCACAACTCCAGAGCAGATGCCACTCTTCTGAGTGGATGAAACGCTTCAACAGTGCGTCATTCTTGAAGCAGTTGTCTCAAAGTGGTCCGTTGCGTCTTGAAGTTTCATTTTCACAAACACTAGACGGCAGCATTTCTGGGTCATGCGCACATATGGCTTCGTCTTTGCATGATCCAGTTTTAACTCTCTGTGTTGGTGGGCTGTGGTTCGTCTCAGCTGCAGGGGAGCAGCACCAATGAGAGACAGATCGGCACAGCTGTGCTACACTTCTTATCAAAGTCCCTCGACTTAAACAGCAGCACGCTGGCTCCGGAAGGACCGCCAGGACCGCCAGACATAAAAACAGAAACCATATACTCCTGTGGTTCATACAACCCTGAGCAGGGGGGTATTTCTAACTTCTGACTGTGAAAATGTGGTGCGATGCAAAAGTGATGATGTGTAAAAATGATCAATAAAGCATTTAGTCAAATACTTTTGAGTTATGGTGTGTTAAAATTGGCTCCTCTATGGCTATTGGCACTCCATTCTGACTAGCTGTTAGCCTAGCTGCACATCAGAAAGCAGAATTCATGAGCTCCCTAATTCTCCAAAATGAGAGTGCCTGTGACTGCTGTCTGCTGCAGGTGAGGCGCCTGATCACTCAGAGATACTTTACAGAACCATTAAAAAGGGAAGGATCCCATTATTGTTTAGTCAAATAGCCTTCAATGTTGTTATTCAGTCAACCCAGACAAGCACATCAACTTATTGGATCCATCACGACCTGCATGAGACTTGAAACTCAGCGCAGAGGAGTGTGTGCGTGTGCATTTTTGTGTGTGTGTGTCCCTGTTTTGTCTGTTTAAAAGCACAGAGGTACGTAAATAGTGGATCTGGCCATATGCTTGTGTACGACTAGATACGGGAGGTGTTGCTATCAATCTGCAGCTGATATCAGTTTTGTCAGCTTGCAGCATTAATGTCAGTTTGAGGCAGGCACGCTGTACTTCCTGTCGTTAGTTTCAAACAATTGCATCAAGCCAAGTGTAACCGTAGGAGCGCTCAAGCTGTGTTTCTGGGAATGTTGCCATGACCGAGCTGCAGGAACGCTTAGAGACGTATTCAAGCACCCTCTTTCTCTATCTCTCTCTTGTTCTGACACACACACAAACATTCACACACACTGAAAGTGCAGAACACATGGGGACCCTTTGACTACATATTGTACGCACAGCTTTGCATAATTCATTAAATAATTTAATAGTGAGCTTGAATTCAACTGTTTTCTAAAAAACTGTTCAAACTCCCCTCCCTCTAAATTTAAGTGAAGCAACGAAAGACACAAACGCACAAATCTTTGCCACAGAAACAGAGATTGTCAACTTACCAGCCTTAGAAAAAAGATCAACAATAAATGAACAAATATAATTGGGGTTGCATCAGCAGTTTCACCAACCTCAAAGCGAGCCGACTCTTAAATGTGACTCGTGCTAAACTGAAGACTTCTGCTGTGCTCACAGTTTGTGTTTTAAAAGATCTTTTCATTCAGAGAACGGAAACCTGAAAGAGGCAATACATGATCCACAACTGCAAAGAACAGGCTCGTAAACATTTCTTCTTAAGTGCAACTTGACAAAAAGTTTTACCCAAAGTCATTTAAAAAGTTTCTCTTTGCTCTACCTCTGATACCTTTCTTCTACTGTTTTAGTTTTCTCTCTGCTAAGAAGCTGTGGCTGCTTTAGTCAATTTCATCTCCTTTTCTTAAACGTATTTATGTTGGAACTGTGAATTATGCCTCACGGGGGAAAAACCACTAATGTGAAAGCAGAGGATGGATGCCCTAACCCCCCTAAATTAACAATTCATGAGGCAATTGTGACTCTATAATTAGATAACTGGACCCTAACCTTTTAAAGAGAAGCTGAAGTTTGTAAGAAAATGGCAGAAAGAAACACTAGTGACTGCAGAATTAGTCTTTTCACTAACGTAAAGTTATGCTTTTTCCAACAGGATCGATCTTTTGTGCACACATCTGGGATGCTGGTTAAACTGGGTGTGAATTATGTGGACAGAAAACCATCACATCCCATTTTAACAGCTTCTGCAGACCTAAAATGAATGTTAAATGTTTATCAAACAGTGAAACCATTATGAAAGATGCTTTTTATTATTATTTTGAGTCTCACAATAAAGGAGATGAATGGCAACAAGGTCGCATCAATTCTCATCCGTACCATAAACGCAGAAAAAAAACGTGGAGCTTCACATTCATAACAGCTTTTCTGAGTGTGGACTTAAGCCCACTGCAGTCAAGTAAACAAAAAAGGAAGTTTTTTCCCACCTGAGGACGTCTTCCACAATAAAGCCTTTTGACCGGGCCAGCTGGGTCAGAAAGCTTCTCCTACTGCTGCCCATTTTTCTCTCCACCAGGAATATTCTGACATCCTCAAACTTTGCCTCTGCACACCTGGAAACGCTGGCTTCCTCCGGCCTTGACCTCTTTCTGAGACGAGGCAGCGCGACAGGAGCGTGGAGCATTTCTTTAAAGATTTTGGCTTATATAACTTTTATTTGTCTGATGCGAGTAACTTCCATCAGGGAAAAACACCAACTTTGGTAATGGCACAGTTATTTATTTCACACTCTCTCTCTCTCTCTCTCTCTCTTTCTGCCTGTTTTTCTTTCCCCAACAGCAGGATGGTGTTTCGGTTGAAGCAGAGTTGGTGAGAGCTGGCAGAGAGAAAAAGCATTTGGCAACAGGTGCTGAGGATTTGATGTTTACCAAAAAAACCACCTGCCAAGATCGAATGATTGAGAATCTGCAAAAAATAGAAAACAAAAGCACCCTGTTGGCATGATATTATTCATTTACAGAAGAAGTTGTTCAGCTGCCTGATCCAGAAGCTTCTTTAAAAGCTGCTTTTTTTCCCGTAGTTGATGTTCCTCTCTCTTGGCAGGGCCAAACGTGACTCCTGGGAGATGCCTGAATTCTGGTCACCTCACAAACTCCTCACAGCTGTCCTGCCGTGTCATCCTCGTACCGCAACTGACCGTCTCATTATGTCCAGAGCAAGTCCGCACCATCTGGTCCGCAGCTTTAATTAGCTTACTGCCCAAAATGAGTGGCTTTGTGGGGGATTCCCCAGAGGGCCCACAAGCTCATACATGGCCCTTGCACATATACAGGTAGTGTACACCCAAGCCGTTGAGGATTAGTAGCATTGACCAGGGGAATATTACTGCATAAGCAATGGCAAAGGAACACAAACTAAAGTCAGATTTAAGCTGCTGCAGCTTTTTTATTTTCACAGAGGTGATTACAACATTAGAGTTCTGTGACAGAAATAAACAATGCAAAAGAAAAAGTTTTAATTTGTCCTGGCTGTAATTATGTACGAAAAGGCGTCTGCCTCAGCTGACCAGACAGGAATGATTTGTTGAATTTAGCAAAGGCAATAAAAGCATTCCAATAAAAGCCTCGGGTTTTACATCTAATTAACGTGGCGGATACCACAAGCTCTCTCCTTCACATTAATGAGCACACCTTGCTTCTATCTGACAGAAACGATCACACAGCTCTCATTAGTGGGGAGTTCGGGGGGGTTAACGGGTGTCAAAGGGCAGACACGACTAATTGTTGGATTATTTACTCCCCCAATTACTCAGCTGCATATGAGCGTGCTGGCCCCCGTCCAAACCGAGAACAATGAATTTCTAACATCTCCAAGACAAATGGCTCTTTGCACCGCCGGTGGCAAACACTGCAAAAGCCTAGAATCCTATTCTCATCTGACATCTTTACTGGCTCTGTGAGTTTCCAATTTATTACAATTATCGTAAATATTAGTTGAGAGTGGACATATTGATCAAATCTAATCTTTTTTTCCTGAGGCCTGGTACCTCAAGCTTTACAAAGAAAGAAAAAGTACATATCATTTTTGTTTGAACTGAATATTTCAGTGGCTTTAATCTGTGCGTACATTCTGTTAGCCGAGGTGATGCTAAAAGCTAACACAGTACTGAAATCATGCAGAGTAATAAAACTGAAATGTATCAGCCTGCATGAGTTGGGCAGGTTTTACTGCACACATGCTGGACAATTCTTATATTCAAACCCAAACTTTGTAAATCCTGGTGTTTACATTTTTTATTTTTATTTTTGAGCAGAAATTGAGTGACTGTGTGAATGTGTTTCACTTCAAACAAACCCTTAATCCACACACATTCTCAATATCAAATATTAAATTGTGCAATGTTTCAGCAACTAAATCAGAAAAACAATAAAAGTGATGTTGTTAGTGTTGTATAAAAAAAATTATAGCTAACCAGTCTTATTAAATCACAGCCTAAATGCTTACAGCTGCCAGTAAAGTTTGACAATTTCCTGGTTAAGGTTGAAAAAAAAAATCTGATTAAGTAGGCTTTGTACATTTTGACATAAATAATCAGCCAAAACCATAATAAGAAAATGGATTCAAAAAACTTTTCTTTTGTTTTCTTATTGTTGATTTTGTTTCATCAATTTTTCAAGTTGAGTATGAATCTTATCACCGTTAAAAAAAAAAAAAAAAAAAACCAGTGATACCTATAAAAATAAAGGATTAATTTTGCTTCTCTCCAAATAAATTTTGCTTTTGTTATATTTACAGTGATTTTCTGATGAAAGGTTTAATTTAATGAGATTTTGAGAATAAATAGAGCTCTAGGAAGTCTTATCAGCTTTGCAGTTCTGTGTTATGGCCACCAGGAGTGCTGTTGGTAAATGTTAGACCCGCCCAGGCTGTCCAGGACAATCAACTTGATGCAAACTTTCAGTCTTCAAAACTAAACCTATGTTCAGACTGCAGGCAATATCAGATTTTCAAGCATATCCAATCAAAATACAAAGTCACCAGATCCAACCAGCACATAAAACAGTCATAAAAAAGTCATAAAACACACACACAGTGTGTGTGTGTTTTATGACTGGCCTCAGTCTTTCACTTCTCTTCCTTCTCTTTAAAAGACATTTGAAACTATCATGCATGTGCAAATCACGTAAGCTTGTTAAGCCAAGTTAAGTCTTTCCAACTTCCTGGCACACACACACCTCTCTCTTAAATGTACTACAATGCTAAACATTTCTCATCAAAAACAAGAAAAAAAAATCCCGACTGTGCATTTAAAGGACATCACTGATATTTATATGAGAATGTGTGGACCCGTACAAAGAACTAACTGGAAACCACAAACAAGGCAAACACGAGTGCTGTGGTTTGACATTTGGATCAGCTTAACAGAAAATATTGTGGATAAAAAGGCAGCTCAAGTAAATGAGTAACACTATAGCCATTTTTCACTGTGTGTCCTTGGTTATTTGTGAAATAACAAACAGAGCCTCTTTTTTTTTGCCCTCCACAGAACTTCATTTTAAACACTCAAATACAAAAGCGTAAAAATCATTCAAAACCATGTGATAAATGAGTCTTATCTATCTTCAGTGGGTTTTTTTTTATGTTAAATTATAGACATTTTTTAGCAAACCCATAGCAGAAAGACCAAACTGCATCCTCCCATCCTCTGAAGATCATTCTCCAAAGTCACACATGCCAAGTATGAAATATATATTCAGGAAATATACGTGCAGGTCTGAACTTGCTGTAGTTGTTACTGAGAAATGATTTGTGTGAAAGCTTTGGTGCCTGGACACACACACAAAAAATAGAAGCATTAAAAATGTTCCTCTTTGTAGATACAAGCCCAAAAAGGCATCTTCTCCAGAGCTTAGTGCATTTTCCCACCTGTCATGTTTTGACCATGTGGTTATAGCAGCTATTGATGAATGACTGATGAGTGATGCAGCGGAGGCTGAGGGGTCAGAGGTGACAGGTGTTCAGCTGAGGCTGACCTTTTCACCCAAACTCATCACAGTCCACTTGTTGAAATACCATGTTTTTGTTGCTTTTCTTCTTTACTAACATTAACTTGTCCCCCTTTTTTTTTTTTTTTTTTTTGGGGGGGGGGGGTTGTTTGCAAGCCTGAATGGAAATAGAGATGACAGTAGCCAATTAGTGCGCATGCGTTAACCTGCGTGCAGCCTGTTGCAGTCGCTCTTATTTTGAAATCCCTAATTTGTAATTTGTAAACTTGTAATTTTTTGTCATTTTTTGTACATTGGGGCTTGCACATGTGGGCCAGAGTTATTTTGTCTAATTTGTTATTCTTATATATTTAATTCTTGGTAAGGTGTAGTATTTAAAGTGTTAATTTACTTATTTTATATGTAGAGTATTGTTGTTTTTATAGGATGGAGCACTGCAACGAAAGAATTTCCCGCAAGGGATTAATAAAGTATTTTCAATTCAATTCAATTCAATTCAATTGTAGGAAGAGATGAAATATATGACATCATACTGTCTGCAGTGAAATTATTTTTATTTAATTTTTTATTTTTTTATTTCTCCCAACAATTTCTGACTTGGGGTTGCAGATGTTTTCTGAAAGTCATTTTCCAGTTTCATGACACAGTTTTACGTGTTTTCACGTTCTTCTTTCCGTTTTTGTCTTTTCTCTTTTTCTAATTTGGGGTCAATGCTTCGGTAAGTGACATACTTTGCCTGACAGTAAATGAAGTATGCCTGAGCTGGAAGGTGAAAATCAAGTTCCAGTATTAGGACACATTTGGTTTCTGAGGGTTTTAATATAGAATTAGTTTCAGGAAGTCCCAGTTTCCCCTTTGGTGGATGGCTTAACAAAAACCAAGGGGGGGCAATTCAAAACATTTATGAAATACCATGAATTTCTTCCTTCACAGATGACAGAGAGCGAGATGAGCAATGTGTTTTGGTTTTAATGAGGTGACCTCCCCCTGCATGCTTTTTCCCTGCTGAAGCTGTGCCGGTGCGCTGATGCCTCGGTGCATGACAGGTCAGTCTATTACTGGAACTTCCATAAGCACACTGCTGCTCGGAGGTTCCCTGTAGAGTCAGAAATGAACCTGCCGTCCAGACAGGAGTGCGAGAGATGGGACCACGCTCAAGTGGCCGTTTTTATGTTCAAGGTGAGTGCAAGAAAAAAAAAAGAAAAATTAAGTTCTTTTAGAGGGGCAGTTTAGGGTGGGTAGAAATACTGACCTTATTTTCTCCATAATCTCCAAGTTCAGTCAGTCATTCATACTGTGGCTGCTGTGAGTTTCTGTTTTCTTTCTATAACTATGTCTCAGTCAAGTGTCAGGAAGTAGCTTTGACTTAAATTCAGTTAGTTTACATATGTAAATGTAAAGCTAAATCTTTATGTTTTCTTACTTCAGAATAAAATGCCAGAATGTGCTTCCACCATAGCCAAATTTAAAATTAACGGACAGAGACTTCTGGTAAGTTCCTCTCTTACTCTGCACTTTTACCTAAATCTTTTATGAAATACCTCTTCATGTTCCTCTTAGAGTGACCATAGTTTTGGTTGTGTTCAGTATGTGCTTCTGGTTGTATAAAAATAGACAAATCCTTTAAACAAAATTCTCAAAAATTGTAATTGTGGTAATAAAACAACACATTGATAATGTTTTTGGTGGAGTTTGTACCAGTTTTCCTGAAGAAAACAAACTGTGGAGCTCAGTTTACAATCTCAATCTGTCTTCATATGTACCTGCAGACTTTTTCTTCTCCTTTTTTTTTTGCCCACATATAGCTAAAAATAAGACGTTTTGACATTACTGTAAATCTGAATGTAAAACAAAGTGTTAGAAAAAGAGAAGAGAATCGCCAGCACATGAAACACGACTGGTTTTAACGCAACTGCTTCCCACCCGTCAGCCCTCCTAATATGGAAGTCGGTGTTGCAACTTCTGCTTTGAGAGCACTCTTATTGCGTTGAATCCATCATCCACACTGTCTGCACAAGCTCTCAGCTCATTCTGATCCTTCAGAGCACACACACTGGAACTGCCTGGACTTCAATAATGAGTACAAAAAAGAACTGGAAAATTAGTCTCATGCCTTTATACATCATGTGCAAAGGTTAAGACCCTTTATCTTAGTCCTTCATTTGCTGTGTAAAAACATTGGAAATAGGTAAAATAAAATAAATCTAATAAAGATAAATGATAGCTCTTACTGTATAGCTGTGCCTCTGTGCTGAACAGTTCATCAATGGTCGGCTGCAGTTTATCCTTTAACTTAAATCAGATTCTACGGATAGAAGGGAGCACTTACTATTGCTTAGTATTGATTTTTTTTTCAATAATTTTTGGCAATATTTTGGTGAATTCATGATGGCACAGTGAAAAATGTTTTATGTTGCTGTTGATCTGAAGACCCACTATGATCACATGATTTCTTATCATTTTTTAATACAAAAAATATAGGAACAAAAGAGGGTGTACCACCTTTTGCACATTACTCCAAAGCTGCAGTCTCTGCTTATGTTCTCCGCTTACTCCTGTTCGTTTATGCTTCTGTCATGAAGACAAAAACTACAATAAAAATGTTAATGCAGGAAATAACTTGAGTACGTATAAACAACTTAATATTTCATATTTCAATGAGAACGTCTTCATAAACGTTCATTAAAGTGCATCAGTGACCACTTATAATCAGTTCTTTTCATATATGTTGTAGTCATCATTCACTCACCCTGAGCTGAAGCCCCAGATCTCATAAGTTCATCTCTCCAAAAACATACTCAATAAGAGGTTTAATCAGTCAAAATGATTAATGTTGCAGAACAGATTCTTTGATGTGCACGGCTCCAGCAGGTCTGAAAAATGCACAAACATACAGAATCTGTATAAACTGATGGATCCCACAGCGGCAGGGATTCAGCCAGATTCAGCGGCAGAGTTTTCTTTTTACGCTCCAGCAAATCCAAGCTCATATTATAAGGCTTTACTGCACTTAAGTTTAACGGGCTTCGAGGCTGCCAAACACTCCCAGTCAGATACTAATCAGTGAAGTGGGAGCCGTGGGAACTTGGGTTGATTTGATTTTTAGCTACAGTAACAGAGGAGCTCACTGTAAGGCTCAGATCTCTGGGCAACATTTGGATGGTTTGCTTTTTCAGAACATCATCACAAGATTAATCATGTTTACTTTCATGCTCAGTATGAGAGTGTGATATTTGTGACCGTAGTGGACTGTAATATGATTTCAGCAACTGGTCACACTGCTGTGGTCACTCTTCTTAGGCAACAACATTTTGTACATGCAATAATATTTTCCAAATAATGATTCCCAATGATTTCCCTTCTCCGTCTTGTAAGACCAATAATAATTTAAAAAAAAACATCCCTGGGAAAACTAACTTCCTGCTGACATCTATTATATTCAGAAACACAGCAGCATCAGCTTAGAGCTGTCGCTATGACAAATGGCTCGGTGATGTTGGACTGTAGCTTAAAGCACTGCTCTGCTAGAGCACATCATTTTCTTCTTGGAAGCATACTGGAACGTGGAAAGTGAGAGCCCTCGACGTGCTTAAAGAGTGATTGTATCCCATCATGACTATGAGCTGTGTTCCTAATCTGCACCCACACAGGATCACGTTTTGACACAGCATTTAAAGTCTTTATCAATCAATAAAACCTCTAAAATGTTCATTTCAAACACATTCATTTTTCCAGAAGCATTTTTTCTAGGAAACAAATATATCTTCAAGCAATAAAATTAACTAAATGTAACTTTACACCTTGGACACATTGCGTATTCAGTTATGCATATTGGCTCCATCTCACCTGCAGTCGCCCCCCCATCATCTGTCTGAAAATATTAAGGAGTCTATCCTGCTGTGCTATTAATGCATAATCTATAAATAGTGGTGGTTAACACTGCTAAAGCTTTCCTTTTTTTTTCTTCTTATGAGCAAAAGGGAAAATGAAATGCAAGTCAAAGTTAATTCTTGTCAAGAAGTGCATACAGACAAACGAGCCTGAAACTCATCTGCAGTGCATTAGCATAAAGCTAATAATGAGTAGCTCAGTGCTATCTTAAAGTTTGGCTAGAAGAAATGGGAAAAATCAGTAAAAACCATCCAGATTTTCATAACATGAAAATGAAGTGGTAGTTTGACTCCAACTGCCAGTGGTAGTTTGTTAAGTCTGTAGTCCCACCGGCTGTCACTGTAAATGGAAACAGCACAGCTAAATTCTGAGAAAGATGTCGGTCCAGTTACAACTCCAGCCACCACGGTTTTACCTCAGCACATGGAAAAGTGCCTTCTGAGCCCGTTGCTTCCAGGGTTGATTAAAAGTTTTTGTTTTGACATGAGAGCATTTATTTAAAGGGGAAATCCGGGTACCACTAAAATGGTATCCACTCGGTGGCACCACCACCAAAACTGGTCGGTACTGCTGCATTTGGGGCTTTTTCCTGTCATGTAAACATGCAGTTTCGAAGCAACTATGCAACTCCCACTGACTCAGAAGGCACCAATTTAGAAGAATACTGGCAAGCTGAACCTCACAGGAAATTCCAGGCCATCGCTCCTGTCAATTCAGCAAGAAAGAGATCAACACTGACAAGGACACGAGTGGAGATCCTGCCTGTTTTGCCTGGATTAACTGCAGGAAGCCATAGCAGAGAGAAAGACTCGTCTGCAAAGCCCTGGATGAGTTTGAGTTCTGCCCTGCAGTAGTCGGGTTGCCCTTATTTGCTAACAGTGTGTTAAGAGATTTTCTCATGATACGGGGAAGGAAAACCTCAACAAAAGATTTTCCACCCAACTGTAAAATGACATGCTTGTCCAGTCTCCATCCTTGACATGTAAGCCCTAAACCGCAAAACAACAGGACAGGTTCATTTATATTTGCTATGTACAAATCTATAGCTGTTTAAATGCATGGTTTTAAAATTGTCTGGGTGCACTGCAGTTGCATGATGGGAATACTAAAGCATGCTTGGTTTACTCATGATGGCACAGCCTTAAAACATGTACAACACACAACATGGATATGTTAAAAAGGATCAGAATCTTGATTTGCAATGAAGGCATTTTTTTAAAGGAAATTAGTTTTTAATAGCCCAGTAGGCGGGCTTCTGTCTGTAATTCTTTAGTATTTCTGTCATGGCTCTTTCAACTCTTCAGAACTCTCCACTTCCTTTTTTATTTGGAAAATGAGGTTGAAATTTCCTCTTGTAGTAAAATGTCACTTCCTTTACTTTGCAACAGCACAGGAGCCTGTATTCAAGCAGGATTTTGTGACGTGGGTTTGAATGTCTGTTTTTGTCTGGCATGCAAGTGTGAACATTTAGTCATCCCGATTGAATGCTACCATTGAAATAAAAACTGGAAAACCATTCAAAGGAGAATATTTCTTTTCCTTTAAAATATATCTGAAACTGATCTTTAAATTTACGACTCGTCTTCCTACTTTTTTTTTTTTCTTTAACCTATGTTAAGCACCTCGATGCCCTCATTTTCTGCTCAGAGGAAGAAGAAACATTTATGATAAGTTATGTTTGAGTCATCATGAGCTCATCATGAGTCTAAAGACAGAGCGGTGCTGTAGTGTGGGCTTTGAATCTCATTCAGCAGCTTTGCATATTCATGTGATGTTTATACTAAGACGGGGGCAAAGATCATAAAATCTGCAAAATAAAAAAATACATGTAATGACATGACATGACAACATCAGGCTTGCAATGAATAAAGGGCAAAAGCTTGCCACTCTCTCTAAATTTAGTGGTTAGAATGAGAGGTGAGGAAAAAATCTGATCTAATTCTGTATACTACAGTAGCGTTAGGACTGACAGTCAACACAGTGGAGATGAAGGTAATCTCTTTCTTTTTGATGCATGTTTGCTCTCACAGGTAGACAAGGTAAAATAGATATGTAAGGAGATCAAAAGAGCTGTCAGCCTCTATCTCTGCGATGCCGGTTGTGTTTGGCAGTTGTGTGAGGAAGTCACATTCAGCTTCTCCATATCAAATCAAGATGAAAAACAATGACCAGTCAAAGAGGACGGTCTAAGCACACATCTATGACAGTACACTTTATATATGTGTATAACATCATTACTTTAGTTCTGCTATCAAACGCATGCAGCGACGTGCTAAAATACAAATGATATTGGCTTCATGTAGATGGTTTTGTAAAAATTTGTATTTTTTTGTCTTCTTGAAGAAAGAACAAACATTTCATAATTTTCTGTGAGAGTAGTTGTTCATACAGTCCAGTTTTAGCCTCACTAGATCTAATTTGAATGTTGACACAGTTTTTATGTAATGGATGAAAGCAGAAAGACACCAAAGTACCAGATTCATAAAGGGGAAATACACATTAAACCAGAATGTGCTTGTCAGGCCTGTAATTCCAGAACGTTTAGTGCAGGTTTGTGAACATCATGTGGAAAGTCTGTCTGAATAACAGCCATGAGACCTGTTCAGCCGCTGTGAAAGAACCAAAGCTAATCTTGTGGCCATGTTGCTGCGAATCTGTTTTCTATGTTGTGAAATGTTACTCATTAAAAAAAAAAAAAAAACTGTGTAGTCATTCCAGAAGTAAACCACACATGAACAGAAACAACACCACTGGCCTTGTATGTACCTGTTTTGAGGTAAAAATTAGATTTCATAATGACACACTGCAAGTTACATTACTTTTCTTTATTCCTTTAAAACTGTTCACAGAGCTTATTATCGACTGGACTTTAGGTCATTTTGCGTAATATCTACAGATGTTTTTTTTCTTTCCTAGGCCTAATGCTTTGAGGGTTTTTTTTTTTGTTTGATTCTTTGTCCTGTATTCTCAGCCCCTTAAACAGCTGAGGTAGATGTTCAACCTCCTGGAGGATGCAGGATGTCTCGTCTTGTTAAAAGGGATTTCTTCCTCTTTTCTGTTGCCTGCTACTCCCTGCATGCTTTGGAAGGGGTAGTTGAATCAAAATAAAGACTGAGGCCGCGATTGTACACTTCCCGCTAGCAGCTACCCACCCCCAAATTGCGGGTATAGGAACCTCCGCTAACCGCTAATGCAATCTTCCGCTCGCTACAGCCGCTACCCATCATGCCGACTCCCTTACTCACTTTGTAGGTGTGGCAGTGGGCGTGTCTTTTGCCCTTTCTGCAAACTCGGTATCATGCGGTCGCAGGTTTATGGTAGCGGGTAGTGGGTGGTCCTCTACCCACAACCCGCATGTTGGCTCATACAAGAGCGCATTCAAATGGCATCAATGCGTGTCCACCTGTGTTCACATGTGGACGTGCACAAACGGTGCTACCTCTTGAATTAACTTGTATAAAAAGCGTGATCTGGCCTCAGTTGAACCCCTGAGAAAATGGCAGAGATCATATTAAACGGCTTGCTCGCCCGTTAAACCATAGACGACCAGAGCGTGTTTACTGGAGCGCACCAACTATCTGGGACTTTCAGGTAGCCTATAGGAATTGTCTGTGTAAAAATATTTTTATGTATATATCAGTGCAGAGGAGGAGGATGAAGGAGGAGGAGGAAGCTCTATAGCAGAGTCCCAGACGAGCTGCGCATGAGAGCTGCTCCGACCTGGATGAAAAGACGCTCCATAGCGGTTTGCAGGTAGCGGTTTGCGGGTAGCACAATCTGCTCTTAAAGGCAATGGCTACCGACACACTGATTGGTTTAACAGGTGGAACGGCCTAACCACTCCTATGCATAATGTAGCGGGTAGCGCAGGTGGGATAGCGGGTTTAGCAATGTGGAAGATTGCGTTCTTTGTGGGAGAACGCCCCTCCGGCTACCCGCTATGCCTTAATGTGGCTTTAGGAGATCTGGCAGAAAATTGGGCCCTCAGTCATGGATTTCCTTTGCGAAATATTATTTTAAGAATACTAAAGCCATTAACTGTCATGATATGAGATGAGGCAGGATGAAGGACAAAAATCCAAACTAAACTAAACCAACAAAAACTAGGGAAACAAAGAGGAATCCAGACAGGAGAACAAACAGACAAACCGGCAGAGAAACTCACGGGACCCAAGAAAATTAACCAGCACAGACAGGGGCAATGACAAGACTTAAATAGACAGAGGAACAAACGAGAGGCAGGTGCAGAGAATCAAGGTAACAAGAGGAAGGAAGCAAAGCAGAAAACAACGGAGACAAGACAGACCTTCAAAGTAAAACAGGAAACAGAGCAGACAAGAGACAGGAGTGACGCCAACTTGACACAAACCACAGAGACTGCCATAGCTGACCTAAACCATGAAAATTAACTGTACTCTACTGAAATGGATTGTGAGTTGATCAAAATTACAGAAGATGATAGAATTAGACTAAATTGATAAGTGAATTCAGCTGAGCTGAACTGGACTAACTTGACTTGACTGGAGTTGAACTGAACTAAAATTAATTGTAAAAGTATCACATTTCATCGAAACGAGGACGAGCAGGGCTCGCTTGGACTTGCCCGGAGGATACCTGCGGTGGGACCTCCCATTGCCACTGTTGTTTCGGCCGTGACATCAGAAATGACTGTATGTTTAGCCGACGCCCAAATAGCACAAACTGCCTTCTCTTAGGACGTTGGTCCTTGGAGCCTTGCAGGCTAGCCTCCAGTCAATCACGGTGGTTTGTTAGTACAGTTAACAGCACAAGAAAATGCATTTCCTTTAAAATGTGAATGACTATGCTCTGTCAGGTCTTTATGCATGGCCGAGACCATGCTAAGCATTAAGTAGCAAAAGTGATGATGGTGAGCCGCTGTCTAAGCCTGCGGTCAGTCAAATGACCATGTCCTTAATTACACAAAAATGTGTTGCTTTATAGAATTTACCTGATGTGGTACATCAAGATTCAACAAGTTGGAAGCCTGGCTCCATCATGAACTCCCCCAAGTCCTCCCGTCTCCTCCATTTTATGTGTACAAGGTGTCACCCTTCCCCTGCCTGTGACTGGCTGCAGCAATGTTTGTTCGGTTTGGGGGGCAGACTGCTTCCCTCTGTTTCTGTCCTTTTGACAGAAACAGGGCTGTATATAAGGACCCAATTCTCTTGTTGTTGTTTGTTTGTTTTATTTTTTTTTTTTACAGCGTATCCGCAAGGTAGTCAGCCAGCAGATGGTAAGGAGATAATCATATTCAAAAGTGCCCTGGGTCAGAAATCGTTTAGAACATACCCTACCTTTAAAGCATCCTGTTGTTTTGTTGTTGAAGGTTTGTTTTTTTTTTTGTTTTTTTGTATCTTCTATTGTTTCAATGGCATAATCTGCGTAAAATAAAATAAAATGGGTGCAGTGTGTTTATTAACCTAAATGTTTGTTGTCCACACCAAGGCAGTCCATCAACAGGTCTGGGCACCACGTAAGTGGAGACTGCAGTAACTATGCAACAAGATTGCACAATTTATGCTAATTCACCAGCCAAATGGATTAGCATCTAACATACGGTGTGCGTGAAAAATGTTTTCAATTTGGTGTTGCTCAAAGATTGATCAGAGGCTCCGATCATCGGGGGCAAGGCTCCGAGCAGCCTCAAAAACAGCGCTGTCAGGCGGACAAAACCAACCGACCTCGGCTGCTTTTTTACCTTCTCTGTTTGGATTGCCCATACATTTCACTAAATTCCAGAGAAATAATTACAGTTTGGAAAGAACACAGGCAGTATTTCCTGTTCACCAGTTGAACTGTCTATAAGCTGCAAAAGCATGTGAACAGATTGTGGTTGTACATGTAGTGAGGGCTCCAGATCTGTAGTACAAAGGGGAGGCTCCAGTTTGTGGAAGCCTTCGCTCTCATTTAAAGAAGCACAGACTCCCCTATAAATAATTCAAGCTTGGAGTAGTACCTGAGTATCCTCCGTGGTAGAGTATTTGATATTTTGATTCTGTGTCAAAAGGCTAAGCCTGATCATTTTTTTTTCTCTTGTAAGCCAGTGAGAGAGAGGCTCAGTTCTTTGAAGGAGGTGCAGCCTTTAATTCTAAGTGATCTCACACTGATTTACTAATGAATCGATCAGAAGCTCTGTTTAAAAAGTTTCCACTGTTTTATAAGAGTATTCCTTGAGGTTAATGCATCCCTTTGTTGCACCAAACTTCCCGCATGCATACACTAAAGCTGTGGGACCGACGTTACTAAACCCCTCCATGCGGAATATCTCATATAAGGCAGAAACAACTTTGAAAAAGTATGCTAAAATCAGCTATCCACCTCTTAACAGTCCATCATTACATACATTTTACAGAAGGCTCAGCACATACGGCAATGATTATATTATTCATATCTTTATCATTTTAGATTGAGATCCTCATGCTTAAGAGAAAAAAACTTTTTTTCTCCAGTGACATATACATACTCTTACTTTTACACACGCCATCCAGCTTTCTTAAAAACGAGCTGCAGAGGGTGTTCATTACATTACTTTGAAACAGAAGAGACACAGAGCAAGAAACGACCTGGAGCGATGAATTATGAATGAAGAGGAAA